>CM021101.1:626515225-626971336 GCA_007115665.2 Sequoiadendron giganteum | reverse complement strand
GATCACCTTGTTGACTGTTATGGCGAATGACCTGCTAGCGAAATCTTCCTCAATCGTAGGCCTCTAATTATATCTACATGACAATATTAGTATGCACAAAAACTACATATATGTAACTATTTTAAAGTGATATATATTAATCCACCTGTAAAATTAACATAGATAGTTCATATAGCATTTCAATGTCATTTAAAGTTTATGAAAATAAGCTTATGCCCAATGTATGGTTTTGAGGAAATATCATAAAAAGGTAAACATCCAAGAATCATAGTGTATGACAATTGCAACAAATGGATAATAAACTCTATCAAAATTGAACCATAAAATGAACTCATCAATGTCAAGAATTCCACATGTCATGTTTTTTATTTTGCTAACAATTGTGATGTAGGCTTTATGATACAAGCAAGTGTCTAATTCAAGATCAACATCATTCAAGACAAGATCAAGAACCACATCCACTGTATCCATTTCAAGTATATTTCCAACACTTTAGTGAAGAGTTTGGTGATTTGCAACATTTTATTTTGTTCATTCATCACTCTCCATTCTTATTTTCTTTCATTTTAAGGTTTAATTACCAACAAGGGGTTTTACCAAGGAAAACCCCTATCCACTAACCCAACAACATTGTCCCCTCTTCTTTGTGTGTGATTTGTAGGTCTAGGTTGTAAATTTCCTAAGGAGTGAGATTGGAGAAAAGGTGAAATTCATTCAAAGTTGTCATCAAGCCTTAGAGAATATTATAGAAGACCTACACATTGTGAATTAGAGATTTGGATCCATAAATCAGTCAAGAATGATAGAGTAGACTAAGAACAATAGGAATATTTTTCAAAGTTCTAGAAAATACCAACTAGACTAATTCACCACTTCTAGTGAATGAGTCCTAGTTCAAATCAAATGTTATGATTTTGTAGATTTGGATACCCTTTTCACAAATTTATGTTCTTGCTTAGTTTTCTAGAAACTGGACTGATTTTCTGAGCTTGTTGAATGAGTCCCAATCAACAATAAAGGTATATTTTCTAGAATTCCAAGTGCACACTTTCTTTTTGACAACTTTCTATTCCATTTCATCCATTTTCCTAATTTATTTGGTGTTAGTTTGCATTCAATTAGGTTTTTTCATTTCATCTTGCATTTCATTATCTTTTCCAATTCTAAACTTTGTGGTGAACCCCTCATTAGATCTTATTTAGCTCCTAGGATAGCCCTATTGCAAGATATCTTTCTCTTTTTCATTGGGATCTCTAAGGTTATCATTGAGTGGAATCATCTTGGAAGTTGGAATTTTCTCTATGTTCTAAACCATAAGCAGTGAAAACCCCCATTTCCATAGGTTCCACTTACCACATCATCTTTTATTCCACCACAATATGATCCATGTTAATTTTTTGAGATAGTAAGTGTAGGATATGACCCATTTTCTTAATTAGGGTGCTTTCTCAATAAAATATGGTATGAATATTTTTCATATATCCCATTTAAAATTTTACAAAATTAGAGGAGTAACTATAAGAAATTGACTCTACTATTTCTCAATGATAAGGATTATCATTTTGTACCCATTGGATTATCCAAACTCATGAAGGGAATTGTGCCAATAAATTTTTCATGTTGCATTGCATCTCTACAAGCATCCCCTATGGGAGGTAAGCTTAGAATGGGTTCGTCCTCCACACTACTCTTATCATGAAGAATCCCTTTCTAAATTCAAGGTTATTTTGTGATTAGAATCATTTGAATGGTTTGGGAAGTCATTAAACCCTAGTTTGTCTAGAAGCGAAATTATTTTTTCACACAATTTATTTTAATCAATCATCTATATGGTGTTATCTTTTGATCTCTTATAAAGATTGTCATATAATAAGGACTACATGGGTCCATGATTTAAGGTTTTTGCAAGAAAGGAATCAAGATGTTTTTATCCTTTCAAGAATGAAGGTATGTGAAGGATCATGATGGGCCAAAAAGTGGCAATATAATGGCTATGTGGTTGATGACTTTTTTTAAACCCGAAATTGATGAAACGAAAAGGGTTTTTAAAGGAGATTCCTAGCTTTCTACCAATATAAATTATGCTTTAATTTGAATTTAATAATTAATTATTATTAATTTTCTATTGAATTATGACTAAAATCCTGATTTTTAGGTTGATTGAAAAACATCTATAGCTTTCAAACGGTATCATATTTATTTAATCCAAAACATGCATCACATTCTATACTTTTCATACTATAAGACTAAAAAATAAAAAAACAAATTTCATGAAGTTTTGACGAAGTTAAGGTGTTTAGACTTACGAATCTTTATATTTTTTAAAATTTTCCATAAAAAAAATATAATTAATTATTTACTTGGAAACAAATTACAAAAAAATATGCATCACATCAAGACATGAGTCCTCTACTTATATCTAAAATCTTAGAAAAAAATATTATCATTTTAATGTGGTTAGGGTGGTTAGATGGACACCTACTTCTTATTTTTTCCCTGAAATTAAAGTACTACTGTATTGAAATTTCAAATTTTTGCGAAATAGAATTTTTTTTTTGTAGCTAAACCTAGTAATTTAGAAAATACATTCAATTTTATACAAATTTTGTTGTTACATATTTTTGAAATAATATAGATAAATTATTCAAATTTTTATGTCAAGTTGCCTAACTCTGATTTTTCTTTTTTTTTTGCCACTTAAGGGCCTGTTTTTTCCATGATGATCCTGCACATACCGACGACTAAAATTTTCTTTCAATTGAAGCCAAAGATAAGTTTCGAATGTATAACAAGGACCTACAAATATTTCTCTAAGTTATTATTGAATTTATTCAAATATATAATTCACAAGATTAGGGTTTATAATTTTAAGCCCTTATAGAATTATTATAAATGGTATAAAAATAAATTATATAAATATAAACCATGGAAGGGCTACTCCTATCTCTCTTCACATATAATTTATGTTCTCATATTAAACTTGATATGGTTTCTTTAATCTTCTTTGAGCACTTGGTAGTGTTAGTTTCAAAAAATTTCATCTACTATTCTTGAGTTTAAGCTTACTAAATTTTTCTACTATATTTTTCAAGGAATTTTAGCTGGTTCTATATCAACTCATATTAAAATTAAGGATCCGCAATTCCCATTTCATGGTCATCAAAAAATCTCAAGCACTTTTTATGTATTTTTCCTAGAGCTCAAACTACATGGGATTGGATTCATGACATATGGTTCTTTGAGGGGATTTAGGTAAAATCACTATAAATATACCAAATTTTGATATATTTTAAGGGTGGAAATTATTTCCACGATATGGAAGGAGATTCCTTTTACTTTCACTTCTAGAAATTCAAATGATTATAATTTCTCACATTATACAAATCCAATGAGTTATTTTTGTTGGTGTCAACCACGAAGCCCAGGATCACAACCTAAAAATAGATCTTCACAAAAGAGAGAAGCAACACAAGGCTCTTTTACCAAAAAAAAAAGATATATTAAGATGAGATGCAATATAGATACTATACAAGCCTTTTAAAGGCATGAAAATGCAATGGGTGTAAAACTAACTGATACGAGAAAGAAACAACCCAGATAATTAAATGCACTAATAAACGATTATTCCTAAGTAAACTTAAGTAGGTAAATCCTATTTACTCTAACACCATCCCTTAAGAGAAACTTAGGGAGACTATTATGCATGCAAAATGAAGATGCAATATGGGTCTTGTCTACACAACCATGCTAGGTACCTATTTACAATGCAAAAAGAAATCTCTCACAACCGGAGAAGTAGAGAAAATCCTATGGGAAAAAATCCCTCTCCAAAAGAGAAAAAAAGATGAGAAAGATGAAAAAAGTTAGAGGAGGAACTCACAAGAGACCCCAAGGACAACTCTTGTCACTGATCTCAACAACATACATAAGGAGAGAGACTATGTAGCCTCCCCATATAAAATGATAAAGATCCCCCCATGATGAAGAAACTCTTGTGCAGATCCTAGAAGTCTGAAGAATGTCCCATGTTTACAAACAACATGCATCCCTTTAGGGAGAAACAATCAGTGATGCAAGAGAAACTCCAAATCTGAAACAAGACAAGGAAGAGGATGAATCAATATAAAGCATGCCTCTAAAAACTATCCTAGTGCATCCATGCAACCAAATGTCACATCATGATCTAGTGAAACCTCAACTAAAGAAGGTGGATCAATAATACCATGTGGAAACTCTGAAGCAACAATCTCCAAAGACATAGATGGTGTGATAGAAATACAGATACTGTCATAAGAAAGAAGGTATATACCCTCAAAATAATCATCCAAATAAAAAATGTGATATTCACAAAATAACTCCATAAGACCTATCAAGTGACTATACCACTTGAAGAATGATCAAAAACATCCAACTGTGTTGAAGAGCCAACCTCTAAAGAAATAGGAGATGATCAACATAGGTCTCAAGAAACCTAAAGTTCAAATGACCAATCTCTCCCAAGGAATTGCTAACACCACTACCAAGAGAGGTCTGAGGCTCGTAATCATCATCATAAAAAATGAGAAAATACATAGAGATGAGACTCATGATCAGCTTCACCAACAAAAAAATACTTTTCCAATATTAGCCTCTCTAATGGAAATATAATCTACAGTGAAATATATAGTATTAAGTACCTCACCATGAGTATTCTAATAGATGGATAGTAGATTTGTGTGCACATTAGGAAAGCATAATACATCTCTAAAGTAACCATCACTAATCTCAAAATTTCCTACTGCCACAACATCCAAAAGTTCACTATTTGGGTATGTGCAAGACCATGATGGGCCAAAAAGTGGCAATATGTAAGTGATATGATGGCCCATGTAGCTGACGGTTTTTTTTAACCCAAAATAGATGAAATGAAAAGGGTTTTTAAAGGAGACTCGCATATTTCCACCAATATAAATTATGATTTACTTTGAATTTAATAAATAATTATTATTCATTTTCTATTTGAATTACAACTAAAGTCCTAATTGATAGGCTGATTGAAAAACATCTATAGCTTTCAAATAGTATCATATTTTTTTAATCCAAAACATGTGTCACATTATATGCTTTGCATACTATAGGATTAAAAAAAAAATGAATTTCATGAAGTTTTGACCAAGTTAAGGTGGCTAGACATACACATTTTTATATTTGTTTAAAGTTGTAATAAAACAAATCATAATTAATTATTTACTTGGAAAAAATATTCAAAAAAATATGCATCACATTGGGACATGAGTCATATACTTATATTTGAAATCTTATAAAAACATACTATCATTTTTTATGGTTAGGGTGGTCAAAAAGACACCTACTTCTTATTTTTTCCATGAAATTTAAGTACTACTACATTGAAATTTCTATTTTTCACCAAATAGATTTAAAAAATAAAAATTAAACCTAGTAGTTTAGAATCTACATTCAACTTTCTACATATTATATTCTTACATATTTTTTAAATAATATATATATAACTTATTCAAATTTTTACATCAAGTTTCCTAACTTTGATTTTCTAAATTTTCATCACCACTTAAGGGCATGTTTTTTCCATGATGATCCTGCTCATACCCATCTCTCAGAAAAAATCTTAGAAGTATCAGAAGGATGAATACCCAAAAAAGGATAGGGAGTAAAACCCATGTGGTGAGATGCCTTTGAATCCAAAAACCATCTATCACAACTATTATGAACTACATAAGTTACCAATGCATGTCATTTACCCATGTAGATTTTATCTTCTTTACCACTTACAAATCTTGAATTCCTTGACTATGTAAGTTTTGATGATGATTCAGATGAAGATGTAGAGGTTGTAGGAGACATTGATGAGGCCAATGGAATATTATTCTTTTGAAGAATATGTAAAAGCTTATCAAACTTCTTTGTATAATAATGGTGTTCATCATGAACTTTCTTCTTGCAATACACACAACTTAACTTCTTCCTAGGCTTATCCTCTTTTGAAGAGGTGGAGGACTTATTAGTGTAATTATGGAAAACGTTTGCCTTAACTTGGCCTTGATTTAGTGTTGTAATATGCCTAACATATTCAAATTAGTTCTTAGGCCCTTGTAAACTAAATGGAATAAATGATACCTTACTTAAGTGTTGTAAAGTGTTGTAACTCACTTTCACCCTTTTCTAAGGTCTTGTTAATGAATCACACCTAAATAACCTCTATTTAACATTAATATTACCTTATTTCAAAGTTTTGTAACACACATTCACACTTTTCTGGGCTTATCATTAATAATTAGGCTTTATTATGCTTGAATTGGCTCCATTTTGCATCCACAAGCCTTATTTATGTGTATTTTCAAGGATAATCTTATAAAAAGCATTTAAAACACCAAAATCCCAACAACTCACCTCAAATTCCTAAGGTGGGAATCATTCACCATTCTGGGTGAATGATTCCCTTTATGTGGGCCCCATTCGCCCACAGTGGAGAACGAGTCCCATTTAGCTCAAAACTAAATTTATTTTAAATCTTTTGTGGGATTTTATTCTCCAATATCCAATGTCGGCTTGTAGTGTTATAATTTCTATAATTATTGCATAATTGATTATAAATACAAGTTTATTTCATTCATTTCTAGCCTAGTAATGTAAATGAGCATCCTTATAGAAAATTTGAGCTCACAAGAGTATTCAAGAGCATTCAAGAGCATTCAAGGGCAGATTATTTAGCATTTTAGAGCAACATTCAAGTATCAATAGTCATGCAAAAGATCTCTTGCATCACATTTTTAATTGTGCTACCAGTTGTGATATAGGGTTTTGTGATTCAAATAAGCATTGTATTGAAGATCTAGCTCCTTCAAGCTAGAGTCAAGAGCCACATCCATTTTATCCATTTCAAGCATACTTGCAGTACCTTATATTTAGGGTTTGGTGAGTTTTAGAATCATATCTTCTTCATTCATCATTCTCCTTCCATATTTGATTTCATTCCAAGGATTGATTTTCAACAAGGGGTTTGACCAGGGCAAACCCCTATCTACTAATCCCCAAAAAAAAAATTCCCTCTCCTTTGCGTGTGATTTGTAAGGCGAGGCTACATATTTCCTAAGGAGCAAGATTGGAGAAGTGTTGCAAAACATTTAAAGTTGTCAAATTCATCATCAAGTGTTGAAGATCCTTGGAGATCATCTACATGTCACAAATTGTTGTTTCAGATCCGAAAACCAATTGGGAATAGTAGAGTAGGTTGAGTAGGACAAAATAATATTTCAAAGCTTCAAAAAATCCTAACTAGAATGATTCACCACTTTTGGTGAATGAGTCCCAGTTCCAGTCACTTTTTAGTACTTTACAGATTCTCATGCCTTTTTGTGAGAAATCTATTCTAACAGCTTTCTAGCAATAGGAATGATTCACCCATCTAGGCGAATGAGTCCCAATCCACCATAACAGTAGAATTAATATCAATTCAAACCTTCATTCAACCACCTTCTATATTTCCAACTGCACAAATTCTATTCTACAGTTTTATGTTTCATTTAAACCACTTTCTAGGTAATTTAGTGTTAGTTTGCATTCAATTAGGGCTTTGCATTTCAGTTTTCATTACATTATATTTTCCAAGATTAAACATCGTGGTGAACCCCTCATTATATCATATTCAACCCCTATGATAGCCCTTAGCAAGATCTCTTTCTCCCTTTCATTGAGATCTTAACGGTTATCCTTGAATGAAATTGGAAAAGTGTGTATGCTCTATGTCAAACCATATGATAGCATCGAAACCACTATTTCACCATTTCATTTTAGTGAACCTACATTTAGAAAACTAAATTTCCGGTTGGGAGTGCATTTTCATCCTAGATCTTGCCTACATTTACATTGCATTAGGATTTGCATTGGCTAATTTGCATTCTAGAGTTTCAAACTTTGCATTAGTGAAAGCTCATATAGCTTGGATTTTTCCATCCAATTTCACTTGAAATTATTCAAATTCTAGATTTACATCTTAGATCTAGATCATACATAAAATTAAATTTAAAATTTATAAAATTTTAAAAACAAATCATCCTTGGGACTTCTTCGCCACCTTAGGTGAATCAGTTCCTCTACACATTTTGAATTGCATTTTTTGCCATTTAGAATTCAACTTCTAAGTTTTTATTTGCTGCTATTTACTTTTTCTTTTACTCTATAGATCTTACGTTTCATCCAATTCATTGCATTTATTCTAAATTCATCCATCTTGTACATTCCTTAAATTCAAAATTGCATCTACAATATTGCATTTCATATTTTTGCATAGTTTAGAATTTGAAATTCGTATCATAGATATGTGTTTTAGCAAGCTTTGGATGTCCTTGATGTCCCTAGTGGATGTGTCAAGTTTATATTTTGGACATGACTCTAATGAAATTTAATTTACTCGTGCTCCTTTAACTCCTAATGAATGTCCTCTTCATGATGTTGACATCATTGGAGAAGATGTGAACATGAATAAGTTCCTAAATAATTGTCTAAACAACATTGAAGCTAACACATCCTTTTACCCATCAATGAACCAACAAACATTCCATATCATACAACCTCTTGAAACCTTTAGTTATTTACATCTTGAAATAGGAGCTGAGCCTAATTTCCGTACAATAGGTGAACCTAGTTCCTCTAAGAAAGCAAATACTGAACCCTTCTATGATAATAAAGTAACAAACACTCCTTTCAATCTATAAGAAACATATGGAAAATGATTCATAGTCTTGAGTAAACCAAGATGTGATACAACAAGTGAATGTGAGATCCACAAAATCCTAGAGAAAATAACAACTAATGAAAATAAAAAAGGATAAGGATATCAAGATCCCCCTCACAATATAAGAGTTCCTAAAGAATTGCTAAGGCTTCATACTAATGGTATTGTGATCTTTGATTCCCCTCTCGATATGAATGTCCTTCTTCCTAAAGAAAAACCAATGATTCAAAATAATGACAAGGATGATAGGTCACCGTAGGTCCTCTTCCTTACCCTTCAAATCAAGAAGTTGGTAAATCTAGCAAGCACAAGAGACCTTAAGTTTACAGGTTACAAAAATTAAAGTTTCCTTGTCCACCACTTGAAAGTGAAAGGAAAAAGTAATTTATTTTGAACAATGAACTAATAAAATTACCACCAATAAAAGACAGACTAGTGTTATATCCTAAAGTTCCAATTTGTCGATACCACATATCTCTTGGACATATTATTGATGAGAGTCAATAATTCAAATTAGTATTGGCTAAGTTTAACTTCGATGGAAATGATTTCCATTGAGTGATTGTATAACATATTCCCTTTTCACTCTTTGTCATATAATAGTTGTAGAACATTTTATTCTCACTATTACATGACCTTTCACATCACCTCCCTCAGCTCACTCTTGTCTTGCACTTAGCGGTGGAAAGTGTTAGAATCGGCTATAGATGCCAAGATCCATGGACCAAATAGAAAGCACAAAGCAGAGAGAAAATAATATGAGAAGAATAAACTATATTCAATGTCAATGATAATGCTTCAATGTACAAATGTAGTAGAGACCCCTTGGTTATATAGCCAAGGTGAGAACATAGGAGTGCATAAGATTATGACAAGTGTTGTAATCTTATGACATGAGACAACAATGAAAAGCTATCAATCCACCTAAAGTGGAAAGGTGATAATGTGATAACCACCACAAATAGTGGATCTACCACAAAAGGTGGAACCCTAATCACCTGATATATCCATGAAAGGTGGAGGTGATAAAGTAATAAGAAGATAAGTCCACCAAAGGTGGAAATTCTCTAACAACTCCTATGTGGTCCCTAAGTAAACTTAACTAAGGTGTAATTATGACCTAGGACAAGGTACAAAATATTTAATTACACCAACACCCCCCCTTAAGTGCAACTTAGGGAGAATGTACACAAAAGCAAACAATGCAAGATGGGTCCCGGCAACTAGGCCATGTTAGGTACCCATGTACAAATGCAATGCAATTTCTCAAAAATGGAGAAAAGGAGAAAACCCAGTGGGACAAAACTCCTCCCCAAAAGAGAGATGAAATTCAATAAAGAAATGCTCTCAATGATGTATGAGAAGGTAAAAACCCCATGTGAGGAAAAAGACCCCCCCATAAGAGAGAAGTAGAAGAGAGATAAGGTAGGAGAGACAAGGCAGCCCCCCCTCAATGTTGAGTCTCCTGCAATGATGGTAGAATCTCGACATTGAATGTTGAAGATGATCCAATCTCGTCGAACAACATTCCTCCCCTTAGGAAGAAACAAAATCAAGGATGTATGCAGGATGTATGATGTCTCTGAAGCATGCTCAAGTGCCTCCATGTCGATGTAGAAAGCTGACACACTCCAAATAGGTGTTCTAGGCCACACTGCTGAAGAGTACAATCCAACATCTAGTAGAGAAGAATGTAGAACATGATCCAAAGACAAGGATATCCCCTCTAAAGAAAAAGAAGCCTCCTCCAAATATTGTCCAAAAGTATCCACACTCACGCCAAACTGCAAAGAATGATCAAGTAGAGAATGAACAAGAGGGTCAGAGTGTTCCCTTGCAACAACTGAAGAAGGAGCATCTTCATCAAAGAGAAGATGGATGTCATCAATGGTGTCCCCCAAATCTGCAAGATGAGACTCCACAAACAAGTTTGAAATACCTGTCAAGAAGCCATCCAAAGTAGCCATATCTGGAAGACAATGTAAATCATGTTGCACTGGATCACAAGGAACCCAAATTGTGGAATCACAAGCATCATCAACTGCAACAGTAGATGGAGGAGATTAAATGCATGGCTCAAGTACTGGATCTGATGTGAGAAATCCCAAGTTCAAGTAGCCATATGTCTCCTCTGAATCATGGTGCACACTAGAAGTGTGATGAACAGCCGAAGGAACAATGTCACCATCAGAAGCAAAATATGCAAAGGTATACAACTGAGATGAATGATCAACCACCCCAGTAGCAATAATCTCTCTACTCTCCAAGTCTTGAATGATGACTGAATCAGGTGTGAACTACACAGTTCTCCCATTTCGACCATATGTAATCTGATATATGGAAAGAAGATTATTCATCAAATGAGGAACACACAAAACATCTTGAAAAGTGTTGTCCCCAAAACTAATAGATCCCTTCCCTATTACACTCATGTATGTATTGTTTCCCATCAAGATAGGAGACATAGAACAAGGCTGAAATGAAGAGAAGATAGATTGTGAAGATGCCATATGATGTGATGCTCCTGAATCTAGAAGCCATCTACTTGATCCTAGACCTGAATAAGCATAAAGAGCTTGACCTTGATTTCCTAATGTAGATGAAAAATCAGCAAGACTTTTTCCCTTAGACTGTTTTGTAGAAGAAGGAGAAGAAGATTATGTCATTCTAGAAGGCAAACCAATTTGATTTCTTTTGAGAAGATTTTTCAACTCATCAATATCCTTCTTATAACAATAATGTTCTTCATGTCCATCCTTTTTGCAATATGCACAAAAGGACCTCTCCTTCTTAGATGATTTCTCTTTTGAAAATGAATTTTTATGTTCTTCTGTGGATTGTGTGTTCTTTTTAGGCTTGTACTTATTCTTTTCTTTGCCACTTGAAGACTTCTCATCTTTTACAACCAAGGCATGTGATTTTGAAGACTTCAAAGTACCCATTTGAATAAGCTTATTTTGCTCTTTTATCAAAAGATCTGTGAGAGCCTCAAAAGATGGTGATGTGAAATTGCTATTTGTCAATTGTTAAGTCTAAAAACTTGAAACAAAGGCTGCATACTCAGCCAGAAGCTTGTCCAACAAGTTAAAGACCAATTGATCATCTTTTTTCTTAATACCACAATCTTGTAGCTATGCTCTTAGCTCATTTGTTTTAGTGACATAATCTTGAATAGTGTCAAAATTCTTAGGATCAAGGCTTAAGAGATCATTTTCAAGTTTGTATCCCTTAACCTTATCAACCTTGCCATACAAAGTAGCAAGCTTATCCCAAGCTTCATTGGCTGAAGTACATTTATCAACATGAAAAATAAGATCATCTGAAATGAACTTTCTTAGTGTACCCAATGCCATAGAAGTTTTAGTGAGCCAATCCATATATGTAGTTACATTTGCCTTAGGATTTGCAGGTGTAGTTATGGTTCCATCAATGTAATAAATTAAACCTTTTTCCATTAGTTTACTCCATACACATACTTTCCATGTAGCATAATTTTTTGCAGTTAAGAGTGGAACTTTAGATGAACCCATGATGGAATGCAAGAGCACAAAATAGGCACAATCACACAAAAGACACCCCCCCAAAATCACTCAATCAAGAGACCCCCCAAGAAATATATGATCTTGGCACTTTATGAGTAGTGCATTTACAATTGCCATTTCCAAAAACGGCAAAGTGGACTTTGATCTTGGTACATGCAGATTACCAAAATAGGCCTCAAACTCATAGTGAAAAATAAATGCAGTAGATGAGATAAATCTGATCACACCACTGAAAATTATAGGAAAAATAATGCACTTTCAAAAAAAACGGCACTCAAAAATGTTACCGTAGGAGTAAGTTACGAGCTCCCAAAGTTTCCAAAATGAGGACGAAGCAGCAACACCTGTGAGAATCTGAAATTTCTGGAAAAACCAGAAGCCAAAACCAAAAACTGATTGCACCACTATGTAGAGCATGAAAAATTAGCCCAAATAAAAAAAAATTGCTCGAAAAAAGGAGCCAAAATGACTGAGTTATGAGCCTCTGAAGTTCGCCTTCAAAAATCAAAATGCAATCCGTGAGGGGGGAGAAAATTTCAAATAGGTGCTGATGTGGCGTTGACATCAGCAGATCAAAGGCATAAATTTGACGGCTTGTGGCCTGTCACCAGAAAACTCAAACCTGCCGGAAAATGCCATCAGAATATTCCCTGCCGGTGAATGTTATGAGCCCGTCGGTGGAGAATGGGCCGCAGGGTGGTGGGGCCGTAGTGGCCACTGGGGCAAATACAAGCCCGCCACTTGGCAGACAGTGGAGGGATGGATGCAAACTATACCCTGCCATGTGCGCCTACAGATGGGACTGATACCTGCGGGTACAGTCTGCAGGATTTCTTTTGCTTTTTTTTGTTTTGTTTTTTAATAATTTTTCAAAAAAAACTTTTGATTTTTGATTTCTCAAAAAAAATTTAATACAATTTTTTTTTTTCAAAATGATTTCTTGAAAAACAAATTTCAATTTTTTTTTTCTAAAATAAATCGTACTGTCGCAATAATGATGACTGGGGGGCCATACAGCTCTTCGGGCAAAAAAATTTTGCCTCACCAAATGACTTGCTCCGATTTGGACGATTGGATAGTCGATCTTAGGGTTTTTGGCCCTTTTGGACGCAATGGCAAGGTTGGATTTGACCCAAAATGCTCCAAAAATGCAGCTACCTTCTGGATTTGGCAACCATAATGCAGCTTCAAACCCTCTTAGATTTGGCCTCGTATGTCCGATTTGGACAAAACAAAAGGAAAAATCGACTTTCTCAAACCTTCCAAACGCAATGGTGAGCTTAAATTTGCACTTGCAAGCTCTGATATAAACCTGCAATAAAGAGCCAAAAATAGAACCTCCCTAAATCTGGTACCTCTCTTCAGAAAAAGACTCTCCAATGGCACCCAACCCGCTCTGATACCATGTTAGAATCAAACATGCTTTGATACCATGTTAGAATTGGCTATGGATGCCAAGATCTATGGACCAAATAGAAAGCACAAAGAAGAGAGAAAATAATATGACAAGAATAAACTATATTCAATGTCAATGATAATGCTTCAATGTGTGTACAAATGTAGTAGAGACCCCTTGGTTATATAGCCAAGGTGAGAACATAGGAGTGCATAAGATTATGACAAGTGTCGTAATCTTATGACATGAGACAACAATGAAATGTTATCACTCCACCTAAAGTGGAAAGGTGATAATGTGATAACCACCACAAATAGTGGATCTACCACAAAAGGTGGAAACCTAATCACATGATATGTCCATGAAAGGTGGAGGTGATAAAGTAATAAGAAGATAAGTCCACAAAAGGTGGAAATTCTCCAACTACGCCTATGTGGTCCCTAAGTAAACTTAAATGAGGTGTAATTATGACCTAGGACAAGGTACAAAACATTTAATTACACCAACACATATGCAACATACATTGGATCAGTGACTAGTTACCCATGCATTTTAGTGAGATGGAGAATTTACCATATGGACACTCTTGCATTGCTATTTTTGGAGGCAACCTTATATTTTCACTTGATTAGTTCTTTAGAATTTTAATACTTGTTCCATGTATATCTTCAATTTAGGTGTTTTCCTTTGTGTGTCATTTGATTTGAGTAATGTTGTTGGGGGAACTCATGTAGATTCTTGTCTTCTTGATCCTAATCAAAATTCCTATTTCTAGAGGTTATTCATTTAAGCACTATATCACTCATCATTTGATAGTTGTCTACAACTTCTTCGCACTTCAGTGATGTTCTACATGTTACTTTACTTTTTTTGGGACATTATTCTATTTTTGAGGATTCTTCAGTCCTTAATTTGTTTTTATCTCTTTTGGAGAGGAGTTTTCTCCCAATATATTTTTCTCCTTTTCTCCAATTGTGAGGTATTTTATTGTTTTTACATGGGTACCTCACTAGGCCTTTTTTGTCAGGACCCATCATGAATTCATCTTTAGAGGTTTGAGCTTCTCCCTAAGTTTCACTTAAGGCAGGGTGTAAGAGTAAAAGGTATTTCCTAATTAATTATTTATTTAATTACTAGGTTCATTTTATTTTAATTACTTAAGATAACTTAGGTCATTTTATTTTATGTCTCATGTCATAGGATGAGGACACATGTCATGATCTTGTTTTATCCTCACCTAGGGTTTCTAGGATAATTATCATTTTATAAGGATTGTTTACTGTATAATAATTAAAATGCACATTCATAATGATTCATGCTTTTTTGGATCAATAGATGTTGGCCTCCATAGATTTGATATTCTCTCTTTTTATGATAGGTGCTTGATTGTAGGTGATCCTTAAGAGCTATGGAGTTAATTTTTCCCAACTTCAACAACTTGCACATAGTTCCATCAACAAAAGAACCCTCATTATCCTTAGATAACATTAAGTTTATTTTGATATGAGTAATAATATGATTAAAATGTTTCATATTATATTTCTCAATTGTGGTGGTAATGTACATAGACTAGATCCAAGATAAAAAATATTATAATCATGTTGATCTACTTCAATTCCCAAGTAATACCAAAGAGGATGAAGATCTATCATATGTAAACCATTATGTAATTCCTTCTTGACCCTTATGTTTATTTTATTATCGATGTTCTAGTAAGAAACATGCCATCCAATTGTAGCATCAAAAAATTTCACGCTTGAAAATTTCACACTAAGTTTAGCTCCCCCTATGTGTTTGGACCTAATTATGCATCTAACTACCCATTTTATAAATATCTTCATAAAATCAAATAATGAAAATGAAAAATAAGCATTTAATGTTTGCCCTAATGTTTAAGGTCTATAAAAGGATGGTCTAGACTAGGGCACCTCATGCCCTTATCCAACCCTTTTTAGCCCCAATTAATATGTTGATCTTGACATTTTATTATTTGGAAATCCAATTTCATTTATCAGCCATTGGTATTTTATTTTTGAAAAATTAGAAGAATTGCATATAAATACTAATCTTTTTCATCCTTTGAAATCCTAGAAAATATATTGAGAAAATCGAAGATCCTAAAATCAATCAAGGAAATTAAAGGGAAGATTTAACAACATTATTACAACATTCTCATCAATCAAGACCAATCTTCTGAAACATGAAAAAGAAAATAATTGTGTGCAAGAAGCCATTATGATAAATCATGAAAAATTATAAATATGTATTGAGTTATCCCCTACATGCTATCTAAAAAAATATATTATGTTTTGGGAACTAACCTTTTGCACATCTATCAAGAAATCAAGACATCCATCAATCAACATTTGTGGAAACTTGTGTTGTGACACCACTTCGTCAAGGATTTCACATCAAGGTAACATTATCTTTTATAACTTATTATTTTAGTCAATATAATTATTTTGGCCTCTTCCCGACCTAAGGTATTTCCTCTTGATCATCATAATTTCATGTATGTGTAAGGGGTAAGTGAAAAAATATGGGGGGCCAAAAGGGGGGCTTAAGTGGCCACTTTATTTTTTTTGGAAATAAGGAAATACTGACCTTGGACTTGAAATTGAGGATAGTTCCAATAAAAAAATTTAGATGCAACAAAAACAAGGACCGTAGTGCTCCAAGTTTGCTTTCTAAAATACTAATTTATTTTGAAAATGGTTGAGATTAAGGGGTTCAAAAGAGAGACCCACAAAAATTGGTGTTGTTTTTGTTAGAAAAACATAACATAGAAATTTTTGTGGGAACATAGCATAGTGAACTATTTTTTAGTATTTTTAAAATTTCTTTAGTGAGAAATTAGCCAATAGTATGTTGTTGATGCACAATTTTTTTGATAATTTTTTAATAATTTTCAAAGTGGACACTTTTGGAAAAAAAAAAATGAATTTTGGTCGTGCTACCACTACAAATTTTGGAAACTAATTGTTCTTAAAAAAAATATTTTTAGAATGGATTCTAGTTTCTAAAAATTTAATTTATTTGAAATTTCAATAAACAGTTAATTATAGTGAAAAAGACACCGAACACTGCTTTCTGCCAAAAAAGAGACACACACACATAAGAAATTATAGATCAAAGGCTTAACATTTTCAAAAAGTGAAAAAATTATATCAGCAGATAAATAAGAGAGAGCCCAACATTACCCAGTTGTTTGATTTTTTTGACATTGAAACATGTGCAATCCTAACGGTGAGCACAAATCCGATTATGTGAAATATTGTAGAACTTGCAAAAACACATCTTTGCTCATTGGGAAGGCCCTCTAAGCCTTTGAGTTGGTATTCCAAGGAAAATACCAAGACCAAGGATTAGGGATTCCCAAAGAAAGATATAACACACTCGCGTAATATCCTAGTTTTGACATGGTTTTTGTGTTTGTGCGAGACATGTTTAGCAAGACATAACACAAGAGTGCTATAATGCACTCACGTTATGTATTGCCTTATGTTAAATTCTACTCTATTGAATGTATGTTTATATATTTTTATGTATGCATTCATATATGAATGTAAGATTGTATCTATATATGTACATGTATGCTTGTATGTATGTAGAATTGTATTTACATATGTATTATGCATGTATGTATGTAAGTATATATGTATTTATGTATGTATTTAGAGGGATGGATAATTTTAAGAGAGAGAGAGAGAGAGAGTTATCTAGGAATGGTGGGAGGGAGATACCTGGGAGAGAGATAGAGAGGTAGAGAGGTAGTGAGAGAGAGTCTTGAGAGAGGGAGAGGGAGTGGAAGGGAGAGATTAAGAGAGAGCGAGTGGGAGAGGAGTTGGAGTGAGAGGGACTTAGCTAGGTAGGGTGGGAGGGATAGATGGAGATATTGAGAGAGAGTGGGAGAGAGAAGGGGGGAGATATAGAGATGGAGAGAAAGATTGAGTTATGTAGGTAGGGTGCGAGATAGAGGGAGTGAGAAAGAGAGGGAGTGGGAGAGAGAGGGAGTGAGAGAGAGCGAGTGTGAGAGTGATATGCTTGAGAGAGGGAGAGGGTGTGGTAGGGAGTTATATGGGAGAGAGGGAGAGAGAGAAGGGGTGGAGTGATGGGGATTTACCTAGGTTGGGTGGGAAGGATAGATAGAGAGAGGGGAGGGAGAGAGATTTACCCAAGTAGGGTGCCAAAGAGAGAGAAATGAGAGAGGGGGTGGGAGGGAGAGATTTGATAGATAGGGAGAGAGAGGGAGTGGGAGAGAGAGGGAGAGATGGAGAGGCAGTGGGAGGGAGATAGAGATAGATAGATAGAGGGAGTGAGAGAGAGTGGTAGGTATTGATTGAGAAAGAGGTATGTCTAAAGAGGGAGAGTAGATAGAGACAATTAGAGAGCTTAGGAGAGAGGGAGGCAAAGAGAGGTGAGATGTATAGATAGACAGAAAGGGATAGGGGTTGAAGGTATAAGGTTGAGGGATTAGGGTGGAGGACCTATAGGGTTGATGGTTTAGAGTATTGGGCTGAGGGTATAGGGTTGAGGGATTAGGGTTTAGGGTAGAGGGCATTGGGTTGAGGGTAGAGGGTAGAAGGTTTAATGGTTTTTGGTTAAATGGATTAGGGCTGAGGGTTTAGGTTTGAGGGTATAGGGTTTAGGGTATAGGTTTGAGGGTATATGGTTGAAGGATTAGGTTGAGGGTCCAATATAAAGAGAAGAGGGTATTTGGGTTGAGGGTTTAGGGTTTAATGGTTGAGGGTTGATGGATTAAGGGTTGAGGGTTGAGAGTTGAGGGTTGAGGGTTTAATGCATAGGGTAGAGGGTAGAGGGTAGAGGGTAGAGGGTAGAGGGTTTAAGGGTTGAGGGCAAAGGATTGAGGGTATAGGGTTGAGGGATTAGGGTTGAGGGTCCAATACACAGGGTAGAGGGTATAGGGGTTGAGGGATTAGGGTTTAAGGGTTTAGGATAGATGCTAGAGGGTTGAGGATTGAGGGATTAGGGTAGAAAGTTTACTTGGGTTTAAGGGTTTAAGGGGTGCGGGATTGGGGTTGAGGAATTGGGGTTGAGGGTTGAGGGTAGAGGGTAGAGGGTAGAGGGTATATGGTTTAAGGGTGTAGGGTTTAATGGTTGAGGGTTAAGGGTTGAGGGTTGAGGGTTGAGGGTTGAGGGTTGAGGGTTTATGATTTGGGGTTGAGTGTTTAAGGGTTTAGGGTTTAGGGTTGAGGGATTAGGGTAGATAGGGAGGGATGGATGGAGGGAGATATGGAGGGAGAAGTGAGATAGAGAGAAGGAGAGAAGAGGAGGGAGGGACATAGATATATGAGAGTTTATGATGCAATGTATAGGGTAGAGGGCTAAGAATTGAGGGTATAGGTTTGAGGACCTATAGGATTGATGGTTTATGGTATTGGGTTGAGGGTATAGGGTTGAGGGATTAGGGTTGAGGGTACACATGGTTGAAGGACCAGGGTTGAGGGTCCGATGTATAGGGTAGAGGGTATAAGGGTTGACAGTTTAGGGTTTCAGGGTCGAGGATTGAGGGATTAAGTGTTGAGGGTTGATGTTTTAATGTATAGGGTAGAGGGTTTAAGGGTTGAGGGTTTAGGGTTAATGGTAGAGGATTGAGGGTATAAGGTTGGGGTATTAGGGTTGAGGGTCCAATGTATAGGGTAGAGGGTATAGGGTTTGAGGGTTCAGGGTAGAGGGATTAATGTTTGAGGGTTGAGGGATTAGGGTTGAGGGTAGAGGTAATTGGGTAGAGGGTAGAGGGTAGAGAGTTTAAGGGTCTAGGGTTTAAGGATAGAGGGTATAGATTTTAGGGTTTAGGGTTGAGTGTTTAAGGGTTTAAGGGTTAAGGGTATACAATTGATGGAATAGGGTAGAGAGGGAGGGATGGATGGAGTGGGAGATGAAGTGAGAAGTGAGATAGAGAGAAGAAGAGAAGAGGAGGGAGGGACAAATATATATGAAGGTTGAGGATCCAATGTATAGGATAGAGGGTTGAGGACCTATAGGGTTCATGGTTTAGGGTATTTGGTTGAGGGTATAGGGTTGAGGGATTAGGTTTGAGGGTAGAGGATAGAAGGTTTAATGGTTTAGGGTTGAGAGTAGAGGGTTTAGGGTTTAGGGTATAGGTTTGAGGCTATATGGTTGAAGGATTAGGGTTGAGGGTCAAAAGTATAGGGTAGAGTGTATAGGGGTTGATGGTTTAGGGTTTAAGGGTTGAGGGTTGAGGGTTGAGGGATTAAGGGTTGAGGGCTAAGAATTGAGGGTTGAGGGTTTAATGTATAGGGTAGAGGGTATATTTTTTAAGGGTTGATGGTTGAGGGTTTTAAGGTTGAGGGTAGAGGGTTGAGGTTATAAGTTTTAGGGTTCATTGTATAGGGTAGAGGGTATAGGGTTGAGGGAGTAGGGTTTAAGGGTAGAGGGTAGAGGGTAGAGGGTAGAGGGTAGAGGGTAGAGGGTAGAGGGTAGAGGGTAGAGGGTAGAGGGTTTAAGGTTTAGGGGTTGAGGGATTAAGGGTTGAGCATTTAGGGATTAGGGTAGAGAGTTTATTTGGGTTTAAGGGTTTAAGGGTTGAGGGATTAGGGTTGAGGGTAAAGGATAGAGGGTTGAGGGTTGAGGGTTTAGGGTTGAGTGTTCAAGGGTTTAAGGGTTGAGGGTATACAGTTGAGGGAATAGAGTAGAGTGGGAGGGATGGATGGAGGGATAGATGGATGGATAAGTTAGATGGAGAGGAGAGAAGAGGAAGGAGGGAAAAAGATATATGTGGGTTGAGAATCTAATGTATAGTGCAGAGGGTTGAGAATTGAGGTGATAAAGCTGAGGACCTATAGGGTTGATGGTTAAGGGTACTGGTTTGAGGGTATAGGGTTGAGGGATTAGGATTGAGGGTAGAGGGTAGAAGGTTTAAGGGTTTAGGATTTAAGGGTGTAGGGTTGAGGGTTTAGGGTTTAGGGTATAGATTTGAGGGTATATGGTTAAAGGATTAGGGTTGAGGGTCCAATGTATAGGGTACAGGGTATAGGCATTGATGGTTTAGTGTTTAAAGGTTCAAGGTTGAGGGACTAATTGTTGAGGGTTGAGGGTATAATGTTTATGGTAGAGGGTAGAGGGTAGAGGCTTTAGAGGTCTAGGGTTTAAGGGTTGAGGGTTGATTTTTTATGGTTTAGGGTTGAGTGTTTAAGGGAAGGGTTGAGGGTTTTGGGTTGAGAGATTAGGGTAGAGAGGGAAGGATGGATGGAGAGAGAGGAAGGTGAAGTGAGATAGACAAAAGGAGAGAAGAGGAGGGAGGGACAAAGATATATGAGGGTTGAAGATCCAATGTATAGGATAGAGGGTTGAGAATTGAGGGTATATGGTTGAGGACCTATAGGGTTGATGGTTTAAGGTATTGGGTTGAGGGTATATGGTTGAGGGATTAGGGTTGAGGGTACATATGGTTGAAGAATTAGGGTTGAGGTTCCAATGTATGGGGTAGAGGGTATAGGGGTTGAGGGTTTAGGGTTTGAGGGTTCAAGATTAATGGATTAAGGGTTGAGGGTTCAGAATTGAGGGTTTAGGGTTTAATGTATAGGGTAGAGGGTAGAGGGTAGAGGGTTTAAGGGTTTAGGGTATAAGGGTTAAGGGTTGAGGATTTAAAGTTGAGGGTAGAGAATTAGGGGTATAAGGTTGGGGGATTAGGGTTGAGAGTCCAATGTATAGGGTATAGGGGTTGACGGATTAGGGTTTAAGTGTCGAGGGTTGAGGGTAGAGGGATTAAGGGTTGAAGGATTAGGGTAGATAGTTTACTTGGGTTTAAGGGTTTAAGGGTTGAGAGTAGAGGGTATATGGTTAAGGGAGAGGGTAGAGGGTTTAAGGGTTGAGGGTTTAAGCTTGAGGGTAGATGGTTGATGGTATATGATTGAGGGATTAGGGTTGAGGGTCCATTGTATAGGGTAGAGGGCATAGGGGTTGAGGGATTAGGGTTTAAGGTTAGAGGGTAGAGGGTTTAAGAGTTGAGGGATTAAGGGTTGATGGTTGAGGGATTAGGGTAGAGAATTTACTTGTGTTTAAGGGTTTAATGGTTACGGGACTAGGGTTGAGGGCTAAGAGTTGAGGGTTTAGGGTTTAGGGTTGAGTGTTTAAGAATTTAAGGATCGATGAATTAGGGTTGAGGGATTAGGGTACAGAGGGAGGGATGGATGGAGGGAGAGATGGAGGGAAAAGTGAGATAGAGAGGAGGGAAGAGGAGGGAGGGACAAAGATATATTAGGGAGGGAAAAAGATATAGAGGGTTGAGAATTGAGGTAATAGGGTTGAGGGATTAGGGTTGAGGGTAGAGGGTAGAGAGTATTGGGGTTGAGGGTATATGGTTGAAGGTAGAGGGTAAGGGGTTTAAGGTTTAAGGGTTGAGGGTTGAGGGTTTAAGGTTGAGGGTAGAGGGTTGAGGGTTTAGGGTTGATGATCCATTGTATAGGGTAGAGGGTATACAGGTTGAGGGATTAGGGTTTAAGGGTAGAGGGTAGAGGGTATAGATTTTAAGGGTTGAGGGATTAATGGTTGAGTGTTGAGGGATTAGGGTAGAGAGTTTACTTGGGTTTAAGGGTTGAGGGATTAGGGTTGTGGGTAGAGGGTATTGGGTTGAGGGTAGAGGGTTAAGGGTAGAATGGAGAGAGATAGAGGGTAGAGGGTAGAGGGTTTAAGGGTTAAGGGTAAAGGGTAGAAGGTTAAGGGTAGAGGGGAGAGATAGGAGTAAGTGTGTGAGAGAGAGAGATTTGAGAGAGGGAGAGGGGGTAGGAGAGAGAGGATTGAGAGAGAGAGAGGGAGGGATTGGGAGAGAGATGGAGGGTAGAGGGTAGAGGGTTTAAGTGTATAGGGTAGAGGATAGAGTGAAAGAGAGAGAAAAGAAACCTATAAAAAATTAAATTTCTCATAATGCGAGTGCATTTTGAAGTAATAGAGATATGGCCACTATTTTAGCAAGAAATAATGCACATGTGCTATAACGTGAGTGCATTATAACATGAGCACATTTTTTCTTGCTCTAAAAATGGTGAAAAACTCAATATACCCGTGATCTCAAGGCCCACATTCTGCATATTCTCCTAGTTTTGTGCATGTTCCGACAAAAAAAAGTTTTTGATGATTTTGTGAAGTGTGCATACATGTTTTTCACATTCCACCACCTTTTTCATGATCTTTCCACCACATTTTCATGAAATCACAGATTTTTCATGTTGAAAGGCATATCTCATTGAGGTATTTTGTCAAACAGTTATACCAAGCAACTGATTGCCTTGTTTATGCTACCAAATTTTCCATACATGTCTACCAAAGAATTTTATCAAATAGCATAGATAAAGAAATCAATTGTTTGAAAAAATGCCTCAAAGAAATGAGGTCTCATGGTGATGTTCATCTTATCAAAAATCTAATTGCATTGTCTATGCTACCAAAATTTCCATACATATCTCTACAAAATTAGAATCTATTCCTCCCACATTGATAAATCTTTGAATCTATTTTGGTTTTCATCTCTATTTATAAATCTATCTCATCACTTATGTTATGATATATTTTAAATGTTTCCTTGATTAGTCTACCTACAAGGTATTCTAACCCTTATCTCTACTATTTGAAGACTCTTTATTCAAGGCTAAGTTAGAAACATGGGGAAAGGTGCAACCTATCTTGCAATCATGGCATGCAACAAGACAATGTGGTAGGGTTGACAAGGTAGGGGTAGCGTGAACAAATGCCTCATAGAAATGGGGACTCATGGTGATGTAAATCACTATGATTCCCGATTTCTATGAGGAATTTATGCACGATGCCCCTACCTTGTCAACCCTACTGGATTGGCAAGCTAGTGACATTACTAGCTTGCCAATTCGGTAGGGTTGACAAGGTAGGGGAAGTGTGAACAAATGATTGATATAAATGGGGACTCATGGTGATGTAAATCACCAAATTGGAAAGCTAGTGAGGTCACTAGCTTGAGAATTCGGTAGGGTTGACAAGGTAGGCATAGCATGACAAAATGCCTCATAGAAATGAGGACTGATGGTGATACAACTTGGTAGGTTTGACAAGATAGGGGCAGCGTGGAAAAATTACTCATAGAAATGGGGACTCATGGTGATTTACATCACTATGAATCCCCATTTATATGAGGCATTTGTTCATGTTGCCCCTACCTTTTCAACCCTACCGATTTGGAAAGCTAGTGATCTCACTAGCTTTCCAATTCTCACATGATTTTTTGGATGGAAAATAAATGTGGTAATGTGGCATGCCATGATTGAAAGATAGGCTCAAAATGGAAGCATGGAAAAGGCATGTTAATTTTTTGATAATAATCTTTTTCATAGAAATGTGTGCAAAATTTTGTAGCATTAACAAGCTAGTGAGCTCACTAGCTTGCCAATGCAGCACAGTTGACAAGGTAGGGGCAGTGTATTCCTCATAGAAATGTGCATCACCATGAGACCCCATTCCTACGGTTGACAAGGTAGGGGCAGCGTATGCCTCGTAGAAATGGGGTCTCATGATGATGTACATCATAAGACCCCATTTCTACGAGGCATACGCTGCCCCTACCTTTTCAACATTTCCACATTGGAAAGCTAGTGAGCTCACTAGCTTGCCAATGTGCACATGATTTTTTGGATGGAATGCCAAAAAAATGTGATAATGTGGCATGCCATGATTGCAAGATAGGTTCAAAATGGAAGCATGGACAAAGCATTTGAATTGTTTGACAATAATGTTTTTGTAGAAATGTATGCAAAATGTGGTAGCATTGGCAAGCTAGTGATCTCATGAGATTTCCAATGTGGTAGGCTTGACAAGGTAGGGGTAGCATGAAAAATGCCTCATAGAAATGGGGACTCATGGTGATGTAACATTACTGCGAGTCCCCATTTCTATGAGGCATTTTTTCACACTACCCCTACCTTGTCAACCTACCATATTGGAAAGATATTCCACTCACTAGAGTGTCATGCTACCCCTACCTTGTCAAACCTACCACATTGGAAAGATAGTAACATCACTGTGAGTCCCCATTTCTATGAGGCATTGTTTCACATTGCCCCTACCTTGTTAACCCTACCGCATTGGAAAGCTAGTGAGCTCACTAGCTTGCCAATTCTCACATGAATTTTTGGATGGAATTCCTAAATAAATGTGGTAATTTGGCATGCCATGATTGAAATATAGGCTCAAAACAGAAGCATGAAAAAGGCATGTGAATTGTTTGACAATAATTTTTTCGTATAATTGTATGCAAAATGTGGTAGCATTGACAAGCTAGTGAGCTCACTAGTTTTCTAATAAGAAAGGGTTGACAAGGTAGGGGCAGTGTATGCCTCATAGAAATGGGTTCTCATGGTGATGTACGTACATCACCATGAGACCCCATTTCTATGAGGCATACACTGCCCCTACCTTGTCAACCCTATTGTATTGGCAAGCTAGTGAGCTCACTAGATTTCCAATTAGGTAGGGTTGAAAAGGTATGGGAAAAATGGAAAAATTCCTCATAGAAATGGGGACTCATGGTAATGTAACATCAGTGTGAATCCCCATTTCTATGAGGCATTTTTTCACATTGCCCCTACCTTGTCAACTCTACTACATTTCCAAGCTAGTGGCTCACTAGCTTGCCAATTCTCACATGATTTTTAGGATGGAATGCCTTAAATAAATGTGGTAATGTGGCATGCCATGATTGAAAGATAGGATCACAATGGAATCATGGACAAGGTATGTGAATTTTTTGACAATAATGTTTTTGTAGAAATGTATGCAAAATGTGGTAGCATTGACAAGCTAGTGAGCTCACTAGATTGCCAATTTGGTAGGGTTGACAAGGTAGGGGTAGCATGAAAAAATGCCTCATATAAATTGGATCTCATAGTGATGCACATCACTATGAGACCCCATTTTTATGATGATACATTAGTGTCGTGAGACCTTATTTCTGTGAGGCATTTTTGCATGTTGTCCCTACCTTGTCAACCCTACCGAATTGGATAACTAGTGAGCTCACATGATATTTTGGATGGAATGCCCTAAATAAATGTGATAATGTGGCATGCCATGATTGCAAGATAGCATAAAAATGGAAGCATGGACAAGGAATGTGAATTGTTTGACAATAATGATTTCGTAGAAATGTGGTAGCATTGATAAGCTAGTGAGCTCACTAGCTTGCCAATGCTCACATGATTTTTTGGATGGAATGCCTTAAAGAAATATTGTAATTTCACATCACATGATTTCAAGATAGGCTTGCATAGACAAGGAAATTGAATTGTTTGAAAATAATGTTTTCATAGAAATGTATACACAATGTGGTAGCATTGACAAGATAGTGAGCTCACTAGCTTGCCAATGTGGTAGGGTTAACAAGGTAGGGGAAACATATAGAAATGTATGTAAATATTTTGTATGAATCCTTGAATGACATATATTTCATTTATTTGTATGGATTCATTTTTAAGACCTAATATTTGTCTCATTACCATGCTACATATAAAATTATCCACCATGCCAAGGAAGTGAAGAATCAATAAGCCAATAGATGAAGAGTATGAAACTAATAAAGAAAGAATAGAGAATGGATGAGGGAATATCGTCAAAAGAATAAATTGGATATGTTTGAAAAAAATAATCCAATTGAAGAGGAACTTCAGCCATCAAAAAGAGAAAAGGCATTGGCATCACAAAGGGCACGAATGCAAAAGAATCGTGGTAAGATAGATTCGAATACTGTAGTTGGAGACACACCCTCTAATGCAAATGAATAGAAAGGGAAATAATTAAGAACAAGTGAATATGGAGGGAAACCATCCATCAGAAGTTAATATGGAGGGACACCATCTATCACAAGTGAACATGGAAGGACACCATCTACCAGAAGTGAATATGAAGGGATATAGTCCACCACATCTCAAGTTGAGAGTACATAATCACTAGAATTTGACTGAGAAGGTACACCATCATCCCCATTTCAACATCAAGGTATGTATTCTATTCCACCATTGATCAAAGGTACATGATCTATCCCACCTCACTTAAATATTGATGAAATTCCTAATGTTTGGATGTATGTAATTAGGAGAATACCACCTAGAATTTTGCGTAGAAAGCCAAAGTATTTGATTAATATTGATTAGGATATTTTTCAGCACATGGAAGCTAGGATTCCAACATGCACTTGTAGAAGATATGCTGATAAGATTTAGAAATTGTTCTTTGAAAGGCTAAATGAGACCGCAAGATGTCAACTATTTATTGAAATGGTGCGAGGCATAAATTATAGAAATATCATGAAGATCATTAGGTTGAGAACATCGAATGCATCAAGTGAAAACACTATTGTGAAGAATCTAATGGATGCTTATGAGAGTGTGGGTAATACCTCACACTTAAAGGATAGTAATGTCACCTGACGTGTCATTAAATCAACTTTGATAAGTAGTCAAATAAGGAGATCTCGTATCATTAGAAAGATGAGTGAATAATTGAGAATTAATAGAAAACCTTTATTAAGAGACATTCAAAGGTGACAAAGAATTGAGGGCACCAATTCAAATGAATTATGGGAATTCTCAAGGAGACTCCCACAAAAAGATAAAACAGTTGTTGAAGCATTGAGAATAGTAATTAAAGACTACTGGAAGAATAACACAAGGCCATATCCGAATCAAAGGGATGTGGTAAGAAGGAGAATCGGTAGTCGAAACTATGAGCCACATCCAAAGATTTTTTTGGATACAACTCAAACCCAATTTTTTGGTAAATTTCAATACGATTATCCTCAAATTCAAAATTTTCAAAGATATTTTGAAATGCTTAAACCTTTTTATGTCAAGATCACACACACACTACTTGTTGTAGACTACATATTGAATTCTCTAACCATTATTATGTTTATCGTTCTATATGTGTAGATTTGTATACTAAAGTTTTTTTGAAGGATTGTGGCATACATGCCACACCAAAATCTTCAAGATAGTTCTTGTCAAATTTTTTATGAAATAGAGGATACCTAAATATTCTACAAGAAACTATGCTTGGATGGTTCATGTCAACATTATGGTGGCTTGCAACGTTTTCCAGTATGTCAACATATGGAAAGAACACAAGAGGTGAGAAAAAAAATAGTAGAGTTCGGGAAGTATAAAACAGTTGCATATGCTACAAAAAATGGTAATCTAGAAAAAGGTGTGATTTGTTTATTCTAAAGATTCTAGTGTATCAGTTTATGTCTATGTTTCAAGAAAATATAGTGTATGAGTATACAAGGAATACCCATAGAGCTCGATGGTTGGACATGCAATTCAAGTTATGTAAGGAAAACTTTCCAACTGGAAGCATAGTTTCAATGGTCAACTTTGTAGAGAACTACTCTCTACAACAAAAACGTGAGGTGTAGTCACAATATTACAACTCCACATAAGTGTATATATTTATGTACATAGAATTCATTCATGCATCTGATAGTAAAAAGAACCAAATGAAATTATTTAGGGATTATCACTTTTATATTAGTGATGATTGCATACATTCTCTAGATTTCATGCAAGGTTGTTTCCAATTTTTCTACAATGATTTGGCTTACTGAGGTATAACATACAGTTGGTATATAATATTGTTGGATAAATGTGTAGCATAGTTCAAGAACTCACACATGGTCTAATAGTTGAGCAAGATGCATGTCATTATAGGTGTTCAACCTATGTGGAACTTTTGTGAGGTTGGGCATGAAAAGGGGGAGCACTATGGTGTAGGAGAATGTGTGAAAAGAGAATTAACATGAGAAGAGATAAAGTATAAAGACAATGCAAAGTTGAAAAATAAAAAAATCAATCATCAAGTGGTGTAATGCTTCGATGGGTCCAGGTAATAAAGGTATTTCTTCAATTCATATATTTTTTTGGCTGATGGATGATACTAATATTGCACCTTATGAGGATTATTGTACATTGAAAAGATCGAGTGAGCTACACTCTTTCCTTAGTTCAAATGCATGTTCATGGAATATCCATATGCAAAATATGGCATTATTTTTTTCTTCATGTACAATGAAAGCCTAGGATGATTGCAAGTCAAAGGAGTGGTTTGAGTAATGGTCGTTAAGTTATCTTATCCTACTTCACATGTATCGCCCTCCAACGGTATGAGAACTAATACAGATGGAGTCATCGGTTGACTTTGACCACATATTAGATCTAGTTCAACCAAGTATTATATCTACTTATATAGTTTTTGAATTTCCTTTTACTATCTTACTTTGCAGTGTATTTGTAATGTTGACTAATTTCATCTAATTTTCTGTACATATCAATGCAGGGCATGTTTATGTAGTTATTGCAAATGAAGATAACGAAGAGCAGATGAATTATTACTTGTGTCGTTGTGTTGAGGAAAAAATAAAATTGGAGGCTACAATTATAGATGGAGAAAACATCAAATACCCTACAGGATCAGTTGTTGTTATTGGAACATGGCTTAGAAGGTACCCACATAAGAGTGTTAAATTTTGGTTGTTTTAGAACTTTGACACACATCAGAAGATTCTTCATTACTCAAACCTTGTCGTGGAATCCAATGTTTGTTTGACCAAATATGGGGGTAAGCCTTTGAACAAAACCTTGTAGAAGGTGTGTGAGTGTGACCATGAGGCAATACTTGACACAATAAAGAGTAGAGTAGACTCAGATGGTTCATTGGATTAATTTGTAAGTATGCACATTGGTTCTTATTAATTTATACTTGTATGCACATTAATTTGTATCATGACAATGCTATGATGCCAATGCTATCATCTAATGTTTATATCATGCATTTAGGTGATTGATGAAGTTATCAGACTTGAAAATGTAGCACATATTATGTTTACAACTATGTCAAAGGATACAAAGTTCAATGTTTTTTTAATTTTTCTCAAAAATATGCAAAAAAATGATGTAGGATATTCTATATAGATTAGTAAACTAAGTGGAAGATTAAATTGTGTTTTTTTTTATAATATGTTACAAGTTTACAAAAGGTTGGAAAGTAATAGTTTGGTTAAATTCTATTCATGAGAGGATATTGTGTGCAATAGGTATCTTGGAACTCCCAATGAAGATGTATGGGTAGGAGTGACTAGGTTGAGAGACTAGAATGCCTATCCTCAATGGAAGCATCGAGATTTAAGCCTTGTTTTTCCTGACTTGGAATCATATGGTGTGGATTTGTTGTTTGTAAGTGTCTTCCATCTATTTTTATTTCATTTTCGTTTTGGATGCTCTTTCTTTTTCTATTTTTACTTTGCCTATTTTTAAGTAAATTACTAAAAATTGGTTGGTTTCTCCTTGTATAAAATATTGATTTATGAGCCATCCAAGAGAATTATAGCCAAAACAACAATGCAACATCCTTATTTTGATGATATTGACAAATATCAATTGTAATTTTAAGCTAGGGTTTTTGAAAATGCCCAATTTTCATAGAGACTATCTTAATATGTTCAAATTGCGCATTGGTTAGTGAGGTACATGGTTCTTTGAACATGGAAGGAGCTTATATTTGAATTTAAATATTACCATACTTGGGAAGTGTCTTTTATGAATTATTTGAACCCACAATCCTTACTTCTAGGATCCATATTACCGCTTGATAGTTTTGAGAAAGCATTGTGCCTACAAGTACAAAGATTTGGGTTCAGAATGATGTATGAAGCATATTAGACAATTGTAGCACAAACATAATAATTAGGACTACCAAATAAGTCTCATTTTATTATAAAAATAATATTGTTAATATAGTGAGTGTAATAACCATTGATGGTTACCAATCATTCTTTTTCTTCTTTTATTCTCTCCCTATTATAACTAGCACCAATTGACTAACTTATTATAAAAAAATCATTTATTAAAACAAATCAGCCTAATGATTATATATCAATATCAATATAGCATACCATCTATTCACATAAACATTTATAATGATATTTACTCAAATTTTTAAATTTATTGCTACCCTCAAACATTTGTAATTCATATAGCCTATAATAGTCCAAATTGCAAAATAAAAACAATCTTTGACAGAATGTTACCTAGAGACTGTGTTAATTATGGGAATTTGTTTGATGCATTGGAATCACATAGGGAACCTCTAGAATAACCTCTCTCAGTTTTTGTTATATCGAAGTCATTTTTATGTGGTGACCAGTTTTAACTTGATGGAAAAAGTGCCAAATGTAAGCAATGTAAAGTTGCAAAGTGGTGCAAATTTTGTTCTGCTACTCGTGTGACCAAACAGATTGTTCCAACACATCCAAATGGGTACATTTACACTAGGAATGGTTCTATTTCACACCCACACATGTTGAATCACTCCAAGCTACATTCAACCGGCTCGATCCCTTAAGGGTTCAAAATGAAAAATGACTGCAATCTTTGACGAGATATTACTTGGAAATCGTGATGCTTACAAAATCTTTGTCTAAGCCTAAGGTATACAATTTTTCCCCTATACAGTAACCTCTCTGGTTTTTGTTATCTCAAAGTCATTTTCCTATGGTGTCCATTTTTCACTTGATGGAAAAAGTTTCAAATGCAAGCAGTGTAAAGTTGCAAAGTGGTGCAACATTTATTCTACAACTCGTATGACCAAATAAACTATTTCAACCCGTCTAAATAGGTATTTTATGATATGCACGGTCCTTTTTTGTACCCAACTACATTCAACCAGATCGATCCCTTAAGAGTCCAAAGTGAAAAAGGGAAACAATATTTGATGAGTTATTACTCAGAAATCACGATGCTTACGAACTCTCCATTTGAGCCCCTCTACAATAATGTCTCTCAATTTTTTTCCCTGGTGTCTAGTTTCAACTTGATGGGAAAAGTGTCAGATGCAAGTGGTGTAAAGCTACAAAGTGGTACAACTTTCATTCTGCAATTCATGTGACCAAATTAAATGTTCCAACATGTTTGAATGGGTACATTTACACTAGGAATAGTCCTCTTTCACACCCAAACATGTCGAATCACTCTAAGCTACGTTCAACCATCTCGATCCCTTAAGGGCCCAATGTGTAAAATTGTTACAATCTTTGATCGGATATTACTCAAAAATTGTGATGCTTACGAAACTCTCCATCTGATCCTATGTGATTATGCTAGGCCCCCTCTACAATAACCTCTCTTGGTTTTTATTATCTTGGAGTTGTTTTCTCATGGTGTCTAGTTTTCACTTGATGGAAAAAGAGTCAAATGTAAGCAATGTAAAGTTGCAAAGTGGTGCAAATTTTGTTTTGTAACTCATGTGACCAAATGGAATTTTCCAATGAATTTGGATGGATATGTTTATGCTAGGCATGGTCCTCTTTTGCACCCAAAAATACTTAATCACTCTGAGCTACATTTAATCAACTCGATTCCTTAAGGGTCCAAAGTGCAAAATGGTTGCAATCTTTGACTGTCTATTACTAGAAAACCGCGACTCTTATTAAATCTTCATCTGAGCCTATGGGATTGCATTGGGACCTTCTATAATAACCTCTCTCACTTTTTGTTATCTCATAGTGGTTTTCCCATGGTGTCCAGTTTTCACTTGATGGAAAAAGTGTCAAATGCAAGCAGTGTGAAGTTGCAAAGTGGTGCAACTATCGTTCTGCAACTCATGTGACCAAGTGAACTATTCCAATGTGTTTGGTTAGGTACATTTACACTAGGCATGATCCTATTTCACACCCAAACATGTCAAATCACTCTGAACTATGTTCAACTAACTCGATCCCTTATTGTGGCATGCAAGACAATTGAAAACAGAAACATTCACATGACAGTTGAGAAGTCCGAGTTTTCCAAACCAAGAGCATATTATCATCCTCAAGTCTAGCAAGGGAAATATTTTTTAAATTATCCTCCTTTCCCTTAGGAAATACATTTCTCAAGGATCTTAAATAAGCCTTCTTACCAAATTTGAAAAAGTATGATAAGCCCATGGTTGACGATTTTTTAGTCATGAAAGTGGGTACTATTTCTATATTATATAGATCATATTTCTAATTTATCTATAATATCTTCTAAGTTTTGCAATGGTTTCACCAAGTTGTGAAGGGTGAACTATTCTTTATTAATTTATGTCTATGTGGGTTCATTTTCCTTATCTCCTGTTGCAATTTTGGGTGAATTATTGCTTTCAAAGTATTCGGAATTATTTGGTTAGATTTATATCTATTGATTTGATCAAAATAGAAATATATCAAAGGGATTTCTTGAAAAAAATTGGTTGATAGTTGGCGAGTGAGCATGGAAACAAGCCATTGATTATGAAAATGTTAGTGTAAAATATTTTTCCTAAAATATTCCTTTAGATAAGTTTGCTAGTTGTTAGATTTTTATGATAATGATTGTTTACTTGTGCAACCTTGCATGGAGTTTCATGCCTATTTTATAGTTAGAAATTTCCATTCTAGAAGGATAATCACTTGATATATATATATATATTATACTCATTCTTAATCAACTATAAAGTTAATAATCACTACATTTATCTACAGTTAATCTTTTCTTTTCAATTTCTACAATTTTGTAATTTGTAACTCTACTAGTATTCCTAGAAATATTGAAGTTGTTTAGCATCAACTAATAAAATTGTTTAGCATCAATCAATAAATATTCAAGACAAACCATGAAGGACAACAATGATCAATGCTAGGGCTAACCAATTAATAAGTATACATAAGAATATAAGTCAAGCATATATGTGAATAAGGGAAGCACAAGTAATCAAATACATGTAAGACTTGAAGTATACACACAAATATGTATAGTATACACAAATTAATATAGAGTATATGCATTAATACAAGGTATACACATGGAAACACGTAGGTCACAAAGTATACATTGGAATACATGTAAGACACAAAGTATACATGTAAGTTATAAAGTATACACTTGAATACATATAAATCATATCTATTGAACTGTGGATTTATAATGAAAGTATGGACACCATCGATAAAAAAAAATTGTATTAACCAAATAGACATGTGGTAATACATCAATATATGTCAATATAAGTATAAAATATATAAAAAATAGCCATATAGGCTTACGAGAATGCCATATAGGAATACAATGTCAAATATTCCAATACAAATTATGTACAAATATGTCATATAGGCATACAACAAAGGGCTTTGGAATCAAAAGTTATTCCTCTTCATGCTTTGGAAATAAATTCTTTCCCTTTGTTGGTTGGCCAAATGGTGATAAGTATGTCACTCATTTACTCTAAGGTTGAGGAGTGCTCCTCTTGCTTCTCCTAAGGTTTAGCTCTTGATCAAGCCTTATCTATTACAATAACAAGTAAATACATTAACATATAGAAATTATAGTATAAAAAATGATATATTTAACAAAATAATCACTTACTATCTCTAGACGATCACTCTCCTCGAGGGAAATATTTGCATGCCCATGTTGTGGTGTGCTAAAGCCCCATAGAAACCATCCAAAGAAAAATTAAACTATGAATCAATAATGGTTTGATTTTTCCCTAACTAACAACTATAACAACGATTGCAAATTGAAATTTAGTAATTTGCCACATACCTCCATGAGAGGCATCGAGGATTCTATACCAGATGAAACACCAAGCTCCATTTCCCTATAAACATTTAGAGGTGTATCGACTTCCAACATCTGAAAATAAAACACCAAACTACTCAATCACAAAAACTACAATAGTGATGCACATCATGGCTTATAATGTATGAGATAATGAAATTTTTTTTGAGTACTTATTAAAATTTATATTTATGACTATCATGCTTACTATTTTCCCTATCCATAGCTTGTTTGAAAGCACCTGTTTTAGGATTTTATTCATAGAAACAATGTAGCGAACCATTTGATAAAATGATTTGGTAGACATGTACAAAAACTATGGTAGCATAGACAAGACAGTGAACTGTTTGAAAAAATTCCTCAAAGAAACACAGTCTCATGGTGATGGAATGCCATTACAAACAAGTTTGTCATGGAATTCCATCACCATGCGACCACATTTCTTTGAGGCATTTTCTTAGACAATTCATTGCCTTCTCTATGGCATTATGCTAGGATGGGGTGGATGGTATAGTGTGGCCTTGGTTATGAGATGGAGGGTGATCATGACATGAAGAGGGATGGGTGGTGATATGAACAAGTGGAATAAAAGGTGGAAGGTTCCAGGGATTGGTAAATTGAGGATGACGATGATATTTCTTACAATTATTCTTTGATAGATTTTTTCCAAGCATCCATAGTTTGTTGGAAAGCACCTATTTTAGGATTTTAGCCATAGAAATAAGGAAGTGAGTAGTTTGATAAAATGATTTGGTAGACATGTATAGAAAATGTGGTGGCATATAAAAGATGGTGAGATATTTCAAAAAATTCCTCAAAGAAATGTGGTCTCATGGTGATGGAATGCCATTCCATCACCATGAGACCACATTTCTTTGAGGCATTTTTTGAAACTACTCACTATCTTGTCTATGCTATTGCTTACATTATGCTTTGATATATTTTTTCCAAGCATCCATAGTTTGTTGGAAAGCACCTTTCTTAGGATTTTAGCCAAAGGAACAAGGAATTTCAAGTAGTTTGATAAAATGATTTGGTAGACATGTATGAAAAATGTGGTAGCATAGAAAAGGCGGTGAGTTTTTTGAAAAATTACTTCAAAGAAATGTGGTCTCATGGTGATGGAATGGCATTCCTCACCATGAGACCACATTTCTTCAAGGAATTTTTTCAAACTACTAACTTCCTTTTCTATGTTATTTCTTACTATTATGCTTTGATATATTTTTTCCAAGCTTCCATAGTTTGTTGGAAAGCATCTAATTTAGGAATTTATCCATAGCAACAAGAAAGTGAGTAGATTGATTAAATGATTTGGTAGACATGTATGGAAAATGTGGTAGCATAGAAAAGGCAGTGAGCTATTCAAAAAATGCCTCAAGGAAATCTGGTCTCATGGTGATGGAATGGAATTCCATCACCATGAGAGCACATTTATTTGAGGTATTTTTTCAAACTACTCACTACCTTCTCTATGCTATTGCTTACTATTATGCTTTGATAGATGTTTTCCAAGCATCAATAGTTTGTTGGAAAGCACCTTTTTTAGAATTTCAGCCATAGCAACAAGGAAATGAACTATTTGATAAAATGCTTTGCTAGACATGTATGGAAAATGTGGTAGCATAGAAAAGGTGGCAAGCTATTTGAAAAAAAATCCTCTAAGAAAAGTGGTCTCATGGTGATGGAATGGCATTCCATCACCATGAGACCTCATTTATTCAAGGCATTTTTTCAAACTACTCACTACCTTGTCTATGCTATTGCTTACTATTATTATTTGATATATTTTTTTCCAAGAACCCATAGTTTCTTGGAAATAACCTTTTTTTAGGCCATTATCCATAGCAACAAGGAAGTGAATTGTTTAATAAAATTCTCTAGTAGAAATGTATAGAAAATGTGGTAGCATATAAAATGTGGTGAGCTATTTGAAAAAATGCCTCAAAAAAATTGGGTCTCATGGTGATGGACATCACCATGAGACCACATTTCTTTGAGGAATTTTTTCAAACAACTCATTGCCTTGTCTATGCTATTGCTCACTATTATTATTTCATATATTTCTTCCAAGCATCCATAGCATAGATAAGGAAGTGAACTATTTGAAAATATGCCTCAATAAAAAGTGGTCTCATGGAATGACATTACAAGAAAATGCAATTGGCATCTACTCCTAGTGACTACTAATTGTTAGAAACCAAGATCAAACATGCAAGCCAGAATACCTTCCACAAAAGAGAAAATCAGAAAAAAGTAAAGCTTTGCATGAAATGTGCAAATTGATATTATTCAAGAATTCATAAATTACAATGAGAGAATTTCTTTATAAAAGTAGTGTATGCAACCCTAATTTTTACCTAAAACAACTCAACTAAATAAAGCTTACTTATTAATTAAGTAAACTAATTATTGCCTAAGAAAAACCTAAGTAAAGTTATGCAAGTGCAATTAAATATTAATTACACTAACACCCCCCATAAGTGCAACTTATGGAGACTAGATAAACATGCACCTAAAACTAAGATGAATGCAAGAAAGCATTAATGGGTCCCGACAACAAGGCCTGATTAGGTACCCATGTACAAATGCAATAATGAGGTAGAGAAGGAAAACCCAGTGGGACATTCCCCCTACAATGAGATGACATGCTGCAAGGAAGCATTGGAAAAAAACTATAGAGTAACACTGAAACCACAATCTGGAAAGCAAGGAAAGATACTTTTGTCTACAAGAAACCATATCGGAATCATAATGATCCAACAACAGACCCGATGCCACATAACACTCGAAAAATCAAAATGGGAACAACCATGGAATCCATAAAGCAACAATAGATGATATGATGATGACAAAATCTAGAAGCCGTGAATCTTGATGTTGATGCCAAACTAAGACTAAACTTTTTCCATGGGAACAAGTACCATAAAGACTCAGGAACATTAACCACAAATTTAGTGGCCCTCAAATTGAGATGGATCTGAAATGAATCTGATATGTGTCAAGCTAAGACAAATAAATGGCCAAAAGAAACTAAGAAACTAGAATACAACCCATATGAGTTGTCATAAAAATAATATGAAGATCAAAGTGCATGCACACTCTAATCAGATTATTATGCAAGAAACCCCCTTGATGGAACTTTATATCAGTTCATTTATTACAATAACCAATGATTGCAAAAGGAGATAATTCATAAACATGCATAAACATAAAATAAAAATAGATGTCAGATCTGTGTAGAGGACTAAACCAAATTTTCAATGCCGCAAGAATGGCGAAAAAAGGATCACCGATTCAAAAGATATGCCCTTTAGAGTGAAAATAGCAACATCTGAGTTCAAGTACCTGAAACATAAAACTAGAATATAATAAAGAAAAATAACCTACACCAACAAAACAAGCTCAAAACTATCTTTCCAATGATATCTTGCTTGTGAAAAACTGACTTCGTACGCATAAGTTATGCCCGATTTGGTGAAAGTGCTCCAGAATGACCAATTTGGCCTACAGACAGCCCAAGGGGCTAAAAAAAATTTGGCCCTTGGTCCTGTGCATGACCAGGGGCTGGGGCAGAGCCTGTGGTCACCAATATGACTTGTGTGGGGGCTAAGGGGTCGGCCGGGGGTTGGGCGCATATTGCCCGGTCCCCCATACGACCGACAGTTGCAGAGGTGAAGCCCTCAAGGGCTGGTGGAGGTGAGAGGGGGAGCCACCGGCTGCAGTGGCACCTCCTTCTATGCAAGCAGTGTAGAATTTTATTTATTTATTTATTTATTTTTAAAAAATGTGCCTCGTAATGTGTGCTGGGAGGCCGTACGACCTCCCTGGTAAATGTTTTTTGCCTCAGAAACCAACTTAATAGAAATAGACGATTTGATAGGTGTTCCTAGGGTTTTTGGCCACTACGAATGCAATGGTTACCTCCGTTTGTGCCCAAAGTGCCCAAAAAAATCAGCTACCTCTACAACTTCCAAAAATTCACCGAACTTGAAACCCTCACAAATCTGGCAAACGATGACCAAAATTTGCAAAATAAAAATCAATCCTAACTTTTTCCAGCGCTTTGAATCCAATGATGAAGCCTAATCTGATCCAAAATGCCGCATAGATGAGCTCAAGGCATGAAATCCTCGAGGAACCCCAAATGAGTTCTGCAATGATTTTCTCCAGAATTTTAGAAGAGGCTACATGTCAAGGCTCTGATACCATGTTAGAAACCAAGATCAGACATGCAAGCCAGAATACCTTCCACAAAAGAGAAAAGCAGAAAAATAAAATCTTTGCATGATATGTGCAAATTGATATTATTCAGGAATTCAAATATTACAATGAGAGAATTGCTTTATAAAAGCAATGTATGCAACCCTAATGTTGACCTAAAACATCTCAACTAAATAAATATTTCTTATTAATTAAGTAAACTAATTATTACCTAAGAAAAACCTACGTAAAGTTATGCAAGTGCAATTAAATATTAATTACACTAACACTTATGCTATGTGAAGTAATTGCATCACTGCTTATGTTGACTTTCTAAACAACTATATTGTAGTTGAAATTTTCTCATCTATCAAAATCTAGTTATTAGTTAAGGAATGTGAAGTAATTATTTGAGTTTGAAATATGTGAAATACAACGTAATCAATGATATGAATATAAACTACACAAATCTATTAAGTAAAATTTATTAGTTAAACTCTTTATTCTATGAAATGGAGTAATAAGCATGTGTAGGGCCGATGTATCCAATATCAACACCGTGACCTTGAAATTTTCTTACAATCATAAAAATAAATAAATTAATCTTGCATTTCAAAAATGAAATTTAATAAATTAAATTCAATGAACATGCTAACATTTAACTGAGCATTGATGCCATAAACCTCATTCAAAATGTCAACTACCCTCACCATCTCTATAGCTACAGACGTATCCTATGTAGTAGCCTCTTGAATGCCGGTGGGGTCATATGTGCAAGTTGCCCCACAAACCTAACACAAATGGGGTGGAAGCCTACCACTCGAAGACCCCCTAGATGGTGTTGTACTATAGGGATGACATGTTAGATGATACTTTGGGTCAAAGAGCTAATAGCTTGCAAAGTGTCTACCTCGACACTCTCCTTTGTGATGGAAGGGATAACGATGTGCTCATGAGCCAACTTAGTGAGAGGTCATCTTGATCTCTGCCTAGGATCTTGTTGTGCACCAGGTCTATCTTGAGCCGACCCCCCAACTCTCCCCTAGAAGTCCCTCATATCAAAATAATTCAATATTTTTTTTAGGATGAACTCACAGTAGAGTTTTCTTAGGAACTATTGTGGGACTTCACAATCTTTGCATGGTGGGTAATCAAAATCCATGTACCACCTATCCAAAAAAATGTTCCTAATCCCTTGGTGGTGGCACAAATGGATAGGAAACCTCTTCACATTGAGGTCAAGATTTTTATTTGTGCATGGGTCAGTGAATAATGAGCACAAATCATAGTTTGTAATTTTTTCATCTTTTACATCTTTATATGATAATTTATCTACATAAAAATTCCTAGCCTCCTGCCTCCTATCTTGCCAACCACTTAATTGTTTGTTGATTTTATCTACATGTTTTAACATTTCTTTAACTGAATTTTCAAGTGTTCTTTCCACGGTTGAACCTAAAGGAGTGTTCAACCTCGTGATTAACTCCTTAATATGTTATTTATTATTTTCAATTACCCCCATTAAATGTTTTCGTGTGCTAGGAGGATGTTGAGGGATTGTGGAGGAGATTTTTGTTGTTGTTGCTCTGGTTGTTGAGGATTTTTAGGAGGGTTTTCATGATCATTATCATTTCCTAGAAATTAAACAAATGAATATAAAAAATAACCTAAAACTAAAAAAATCACAACAAAAACAAACAATCCATAATTATTCGACTTCCTTGTTGATGTGGTAGCATCTTGGCAATGAAATTGCTACAAATTGATGAAGAAAATGCAGAAATAACTCCCTCCAAAATGTGAGAATGCAAGAAGGGTTTTTCATCGTAGGATGCTAAAAAAATAGTGAGTGTAAAAATGAATTCTATTTTCTTTTTTTCCTTTTAATAACCTATAATGTGCTCATGTTATAATGCAAGCACATAATAGGCTCAATGTGGCCAAGCCTTAGGCTTATTCATACCAAGACATAATGTGAGCGCATTATAACGTGCTCACGTTATAGGCTATCAAAAGTTTTTAAAAAATTTCAATGGCCACAATTTGGCCCCCCATCTTTTTGCACACACTCGAAGTAGAAATACCAAAATGGGGTTTAACTTAGGAAAGCCCCTATATAGCACAAAATTTCCCATTCTTTTTATGTGTCTAGGTTAGATCTGAGAGTTTCAATAAGAGATCATTCAAGAAAACATAACACAGACTATAAATTGCATCTCAAACTTTGTAGATTAGAAAAAGGAGGAAGCCAATTAAAGGCACCCCACATCCCTAAATAGTCAAATTAGCTCCAAAATTCAATCACAAGTTCCTCTATGTATCCCAATCTTATATCTAAATATTTTTCAATACTTTCCATTTTTGTTATGTGATAAATTATATTTTTCAGATCTAGGGTTATATGTCAAATAGGCTTGTTGAATCATACATCAAATTTACCTCTTTTACAACTCAAGAAAACATAAACCCTAGGAGGTTGGCTCTCCCTTGTGACAACAAGCATGTTTCATGTGAAAATAGGATTCATCAAATTGAAATGAATAAAGATAATGAACCACTAATTTTCAATGCTATGAAACATGCAATTATGAGGACCAAAAGGTGTAAATAACAAGTAGAAATTTACCATAACTATTATAGCAACTGCAGGGGATGTTCTTAGAGAATAAAATTTTTTGTACCTGGCCAAAAAGTTGTCATTTTTGAGCTATGGAGGACTCATTCACCTTCAATGGTGAATGGGTCCTTTTGGGTTTTAGAAAATTGATTTCAGGATCCTGTACCTTGATGTTTGTACTCTTGAAATACTGGTTATCATGTTCTTGAATCTCGTAGTTAATTCTGTAGATCTCTTTCTGTGATCTTTTAGTTTGAATGATAACTTTTGCAACTTTGAAAACTTTGCTCAAAATCTTGCTCAACTTGATCTTCAACCTGTAAAATCTATAATTACACAATCAAGGGAAGAAAATTTGTTGGTTTGTTAGTGAATGGGGGTTTTCCTTAGTCAAATCCCTTGTAGGTAATTAAACCAAATGATGAAATAAGGAAATGAAGCATGAAATATGAAATGATGTAAATGATATCACCTTGGATTTTGTCTTGTGAGTAAATCTACATACTAATATGTTGTGGCCATGAAGAATGCAGATCTTGGATGTAGGATTATGCTTGTAAATGGATCCTCAATGCAATATTAACTCCTTAGCTCAGCACACATGAATGCATTAAACCCTTGAAATGATGATATGACTTTGAATTGCTGCAATAAACACTTGAAATATTCCTTGAAATTTCATATGAATGCTCTTGTAATGCTCTAATGCTTGAATGTTTCATACAATATCTAGGAGAAACAATGTGAATTATCCCTTATTTATACTAAATTAGGAGATTAACCCCGAAATTCAAAGAATTAAGGCTGAAACCAGATCTAGGAAGAAACATAATTAAATTACCCACTAGAATGAAATTAAAAAATCAAGGTCTCATTAAGGGAGGACCCATTTTCCAACAAAGGTGAATGGGTCCTCGCTAAGTTTCGAGAACCAAGCTTCGAGGAGTTGAATGAAGGCTAAAAACCCATTTCAAATCAATTGAAAAAGGGGGGTCTTGTTAAGGGAGGACCCATTCACCATTAAGGGTGAATGGGTTCTAGCTCAGCTTACCAGGACCAAACTTTTCCCAATGAAATAATTTGATATTTAATGTATGATTGTCAGGATAGATCCTTAGGAGGTGTCAAAATTAAGGCCTAAAAAGGAGGTTAATAACTCCAATTAACCATAATGAATTAAGACCACCTAGATAAATGTGAAAGTGTTTTAAAACAGTTTACAAGACTTAAAAATGGTACATATTATGTACATTTTTATTGAAAAGGATCCCATAAGGCTTAATTAAGCAAATGAGTCCTAGAAAAGTGTGAAAGTATGTTACAACACTTTACAACACCTTTGTAAAGGACCAATTAAGCCATGTTTTAGTTAAATAAAGGTCCTAGAATAGTGTGAATGTGTACAACAAGACATTACAATACTACCCCAAGATACCATTAATTCAAATTTAATGTCAATTATCAAGAAAGCACGAAAAATGCTACATTTTTCGTTACTACATTTTTCCCCCACTTTAGTGAGTGGATGACCCCATGTGAAACTCATACTAAAGTAGACATTCAAGACACTTACGTATGCAACAATAAAAAAGATACATGATCATACCCTATCAAAGGAAAAAAAAAAAGGATCAAGCACAACCGATTCAACACAATGTGAGGTGTTGGTTGTTTGTCCATAACAAATATTTTTCTCTCTAGGGTAGTGGAACCTAGATCTATCCACTAGGTGAGTTGTCCCAAAATAGTGGTTTAGTGAGAAAGTCATGCCAGTTTGTCAGCTTCCCACTGTATAATAAGAAAGTCATGCCAATGTATCAGCTTCCCATCATACTAACCATACCAAAGTTATCCTCCTAACAACTTTAATAAGGTACCACAAAAGTAATTTTATAAATACTTTTGAATGGGTATGTCCAAGATCATGATGGGCCAAAAAGTGGTGATATGTAAGTGATATGATGGCCCATGTGGCTGACGACTTTTTTTTTACCCAAAATTGATGAAACAAAAAGGGATTTTCAAAGAGATTCTCAGCTTTCAACCAATATAAATTATATGCTTTACTTTGAATTGAATAAATAATTATTATTCATTTTCTATTTGAATTATGACTAAAGTCATGATTGATAGGTTGATTGAAAAACATCTATAGCTTTCAAATGGTGTAACATTTTTTAGATCCAAAAAATGCATCACATTCTATGCTTCACATAATATTGGATTAAAAAAAAAGAATTGAATTTCATGAAGTTTTGACCAATTTATGGTGGTCAGACATATGAGTTTTTATATTTTTTAAAAGTTGTAATAAAAAAATCATAATTAATTATTTACTTGGAAAAAAATTACAAAACAATATGCATCAAATTAGGACATGAGTCCTCTACTTATATTTAAAATATTATAAAAAAAATATTATCATTTTATTGTGGTTAGGGTGGTCAGATAGACACCTACTTCTTATTTTTTCCCTGAAATTTAAGTACTACTACATTGAAATTTCAAATTTTCACCAAATAGATTTTTTTATTTTTTAAATAAACCTAGTAGTTTAGAAACTACATTCAATTTTCTACAGATTCTATTCTTACATTTGTTTTGAAATAATATAGATAACTTATTAAAAAATTTACATCAAGTTGACTAACTCAAATTTTTCTGAATTTATTGCCACTTAAGGGCCTATTTTTTCCATGATGATCCTGCACATACTCGAATATCATGGAAACATTTTGTTAAAGGGGATTTTGCTTTGTTCATGTAACAGTCTTCCTCTTAGGGAGCATTGTGTGTAATGTCTCCAAGAGAGGACAAATCAAAGTGTAAGATTACTGCGCATGGTATGCCTTGTTTGCATCATGCCATGTCAGTAGATCATACACTCTTGGACGGTATCAAACCTAATGAAACCACCAATAAGAGGAAATGCCACAAGAAAAAGGAAAATAATGCCATGAAATTGTCCAAATGATGTCATCATTGTATGCCTCCACTTTAAAGTGGTTGGTACACCATCATTGTGAGCAATTTCTTTAAAGTAGCCAAATGTTTTTAGCCTAAGACATGAGAGCTTTCCTCGAAAAACCCTATGCTAAGTCATATGTTTCTAAAGCAAGTTGCATCATGAAATAGGAAGGAAAGGGTTGCCCCCACAAACACATAAGGGGTCTATGGATTTGGGGTCAGTATGTCTATGCTACAATATTTCCATAGAGCATGGAATTGTCATCATTCACAAAATACTCATAGAATTGGAGGAATGACACAAAGAAAGAGAAAACAAAGAAAAACCTTTTGGGTTAACATGGAAGAAACATGAATGTCTCAACGCCTTGTTTCATTGCCAAAATGAAAAAACAAGACAAATGAAAAGGATAAAGAATTTTTTTTTTGGTCAACATGGAAGAGACCAAAATGTCTCGAAGCCTTGCATCATCCCCAAAAGGAAAATAAAAGAAAAATGAAAAATGATCACAAAATAGAGAAGAATGAAGGTACATATAGAGGAATGCACAAAAGAAAGAGGAACATCAAACGAAACATCATGGGGGATCACATTACTCACATGCAATCACAAAGAAGAGTGAAAAAGAAAAAAGACTAGCAAGGCATAAGCGAGTCAACCTAAAGTAGGTCATCCACCTCCCAATCTTGGTCGGTATAAATAAAAGGCATGAAACTAGCCAAAGGGACAAGATCAACTGCCGAACTAGGACATGCACCAAGTTCAACACTCTTAGTAGGAGATTTTTCATTTAAACTCATAGAAGAAGAAAATAATGTATTCAACTCATCATGCACTTGTTTGAATCAATTTTTACAATGTCAATGTCATCATCTAAGTTATTCACAACAGGAGGTCAAATAACAATGTCCATGCAATTTTATTGTTTATGTTGTGGCGAGGGTTGAGAGTCATCATGCATTGCTTATGGTAGGTTTGGATTATTATTTCCTCTATTATTGTTGTTTTCTTGACTTTTCAATCTATGAGTTATAGCATGTCGTCTATGTCTATGCTCTCTATCACTTTGATTTATTTTTAGTTTATTGTTAATTTATTTTTGTGTAATAGCAGGTTTGTCAATCATAGGTTCCTTCTCTTCCTTGGGAGGACTAGAAGGAACAACAATAGGTTTCTCAATTTCTTTCTCTTTGATGTTGTATACTTGTTTGACTCTAGGAGGGACAATGAGATTCTTTGTAGTATCTCATGGTCTCTTGTATGAAATTGCGGGAGGTTTGTCTAAAGGTTTTTCTTGTGAAGTTGAAAGTGTTTTTGGTTCAATCAATGTCTCATCAAGGATTGTTGGTATAGAAATAGGTTGAGGAATATTGCGAGGGGATAGTTTTGTTATTTTATTTTCCTTAAATTTTTTATTTTGTTTGAAAAAGAAGTCTTCACAAAGCTTGATAGGTTCCATAGGCTCATGCCAAAAGTAACCTAGTGAAAAATTCCCTTTTGCTAAGGCAAGATGGAATTCGCTAGGATGTACAGTGAAGGTTTCATTTCTAAATGGAAACATTAGAAATTTATGCACAATCAAAGGGACCAAATTCATGGAGAAAATCCATGGATAGCCTAGCTTCACACAAAATTGGTCGATTGTGGGATGATGGAGAGTGAGATTGTTAACATTTTTGGTTGCACTTTCAAAGGAAGGTCTATTGAGCCTATCAAAGGGAAATAAAATCCATTATGTATCTTGATCCATGCTTTTGGGTTATCATATGTATCTTGATATAGCTCATGCACATATAAGAATTCTTCAGTGATCACATTCTCTCCACAAACATGATCAATCAATATCCCATTGGTGGGCTTATTATTGATTTTCCAACTATGTAAAGAGGACCATCAGGTGCACATTTAGGTATGTAATTTTGTGAGAAAGCAATGTCAAGAGGTTGTTTAGTCAAGACCTTACGAGGTCTAGCTTTGATAAATTCTACCATGTTATCTGTGGGAGTTTGTTCAATGATACTCGTATGGTCATTATTCATGTCAATATTCATCGCATTAGTCTTTATTTCACTAGCTTTGATGAAGGAAATATTGGTCTTAGGCATGGTATTTGTAAAGATTTGAAAATTTTGATTAGGAGGGGCTATAAAATTATTTCCTTGATCATTTACAGCTCCAATTACTAAATGATTAGAATCAATAATGTCTTGCACACGATGTTTACTATGCTTAGAGTATTATGTACTATGTCCATTTTTTTTATGGTAAGGTAAGGTAAGCATTTTTTTTCAATAAGCTACAACATGATATTGTGAAGGGTATCGAGTAAAGGAGTGAACTCTCTCTCTCTCTCTATCCTTGAAAGGAGTTCTTTTTATAGCAACTACTTGATTGTTGTTTTTTGACTTGTTTGAGGAGGATTTAATTGTAAAAATCCCTTATCTTGTTTTCTGAATGGTTGATAATTATTTTGACTTGTGGATTCAAACTTTTCAAGACGACTAGAGGGATTTTTCACATCATGGCTGCCAGTCAAGTTTTGATGGTCATAAAGGGTTGTACATAATTGTGTGAAGGATGAATACCTTAACATCTCAAGTTTTCTTTGGAGTTTATCTTGTAAGTTGGAAATGAACATTCTTTTACGGTCAACATTAGGAATCCTAATGTTTACTTGCGAATAAAGTGTTTGATATCTTCCTATGAAATCAATCACTTTTTCATTCTCTTTTTGTTTGCATGTCATTAGATCAAAAGGGTCATCTTGGGACACATGTGAATATGGAAGTGGCTTTAAAAGGAATAAATCAGTTCATTGAATGAGCTAATTGAATTTTTTGGTAAAGATGAAAACCACTCTAAAGTTGTATCCTTCAAAGATCTAGGGAATAGATTAGCCAATAGTTTATCCTCAAATATGAAATCACTACACAAGGCTATGAAGGTAGAAACATGGCTTACAAGATCTCCTTTCCCACCATATTTCTCAAATTGAGGGACCTCTATACCTTGTGGAATTTGTGCTCTTAATATGTCGAGAGAAAACAATGTAGACTTGATGTATTGCAAAGGTTAGTCATTATTTTTCTGTTGTAAAGCCACCACTTATTGTTGAAGTGATGTCAAATTTTGCAAAAGTAAGTTAATGAGAAGATCATTTTGGTTATAAGGTTGGGGGGAATAAGGTGGTGTAGTGTATGTATGTGAAGGGATAGTGAATTGTAGGTTATTGAAGGTGGATTGTTGAGGGGTTATTGTATTTGAAGGCACAAATGTAAAAGGAATTCCTATGACAATACCTATGGAACTGTATATGGTACTAGTAGGTATGACTTTTGTTGTTGGTTGAATGGTAGTTGTGGGTTGAAAGGTTGTTGTAGGTTGAAGTGTTGTTGTAGGTTGGAATGTTGTTGTGATTTGGAATGTAGTTGTAGGTTGCAATGTTGTTGTAGGTTGGAATGTTGTTGTAGATTGTGTACTAGTGTATGTAGGGATGGACATTGCTATTTTGGAGGATGGAATAGGAATTCCACCTTGAGTTTGAGTAGATCCCAAAGCTTGAGTGGAAGTGGTAATGTTAGGGATGGTTTTGGTAACGTTAAGGAAAAATTGGTTGTAGGAGGTGAAGCCATGGGTGTGAAGTATGAAAACTATGAGACATACAGGGTTGATTCTCAACACTATCAGAAAGAGAGTGAGGAAACAAGATCCACAACGAGTGAGATATCGTGGGATGACATGAGCCTCAAGCTATGAATCATAATAGTATTGTGAATAGGGCACCAAGTTGTAAATATCATACAAGTTTTACAACCCTAGTGTGCAAACCCTAAAATGGCAAAGGGACAAAGCAATAACCTAGAATGAAATATAATTTTCAGATTCTAATGCAATTTACTGATTAAATAATGCAATAATCTGAAAATGAAATATTTTGATGCAATTTTGAACTTTTAACAATGCACTAAAATGAAGCAATTTAAGCTAAATGCAATGAAATTGATGAAACAACTAATCAAGAAACTAAAATAGAAAGATGAATGCACCAAATAGAAGCTAAAATTTGAGATTTTAATGTCTTGAAATTGTAGATTTGTAGCTAATAAGAACTCATTCACCAATAATGGAAAATGGGTCATGGTTAGGTCTTTCTGGGATCTTTTTGTGGATTTCAGAGTCAATTTTGATGTCTTTTCAGATGCCAAAAGGTACAAATTTGACTTGATCAAGGATGCATTTGCCAGTAAAGGTGAATGGGTCTTGGTTATGTATATTTAAACTATTTTTAATGATAAATTGCAAGCTCTCAGTTATATCTTTCAGTTCCAAGTTGTATCTACAATAAAATGAAACTTCAAATTTTCCTGAAATTCAATTCAAAAATGCAATTTTTTGTTGATTTTCAAATGCAATTAAATGAGATATAAATGAGATGTAAAATGACTGGTTTTTTTTGTGTAATTTTCAGATTTAAGAAGTGCAAAATAATGCAAGTTTAAATCCTATATGATATGCAAGATTTGAATGCAAAAGAAGAAAACCCTAATTCAATGGAAATTTAAATGCAATGAATGCAATATTTAACTTAATATGCAATGGAAGAATCCAAAAATCAGAATATTGCAATGCTCAATATGTTAGGTTCACCATTATGTTTCAAGTGAAAATAGGATTCATCAAAATGAAATGAATCAAGATAATGAACCACTAATTTTAAATGCTATGAAACATGCAATTATGAGGGCCAAAAGGTGTAAATAACAAGCAAAAATTGACCCTAATTTTTATAGAAACTACAGGGTATGTTTTTAGTGCATAAAAAGTTGTGTACTTGGTCAGAAAGTTATTGTTTTTGAGCTATGCAGGAGCCATTCGCCTTCAGTGGCGAATGGGTCCTTTTAGGGTTTCAAAAAACTAATTTTAGGATCTTGTACCTTGATGTATACACTCTTGAAATCCTGGTTATCAAGTTCTGTAAGGCTTTAGTTAATTTTGTAGAGCTCTTTCCATGATCTTGCACTTTGAATGACAAATTTTTCAACTTTGACCACTTTGCTCCGAATCTTCCTCAAATTGATCTTCAACCTATAAAATATTCGATTACACACTCAAGGGAAGATTTTTTTTTTGATTTGTTAGTGAATGGGGGTTTTCCTTAGTCAAAACCCTTGTAGATAATTAAGTCAAATGATGAAATAAGGAAATGAAGCATGAAATATGAAATGATGTAAATGATCTATCACCTTGGATTTTGTCTTGTGAAGTAAATCTACATACTAACATGTAGTGGACATGAAGAATGAAGATATTGGGTGTAGGATGATGCTTGTAAATGGATCCTCAATGCAACATTAACTCCTTAGCTCAACACACATGGATGCATTAAACCCTTGAAATGATGTTATGACTTTGAATTGCTGATAAACACTTGAAATATTCCTTGAAATGTCGTATGAATGCCCTTGTAATGCTCTAATGCTTGATCACTTGAATGCTTGAATGCTTCATAAAATATCTAGGAGAAACAATGTGAATTAAACCCTTATTTATACTAAATTAGGAGATTTACCCATAAATTCAAAGAATTAAGGATGCCACCAGATCTGAGAAGAAACATAATTAAATTCTCGCTAGAATGAAATTCAAAAATCAAGGTCTCATTAAGGGAGGACCAATTTTCCTCTAGCTAAGTTTCTAGGACCAAGCTTCAGGGAGCTCAAAGGAGGCCAAAAACCCATTCCAGATCAGTTGAAAACGGGGTTTTGTTAAGGGAGGAACTATTCACCATTAAGGGCAAATGGGTCCTAGCTCAACTTAAAAAGACCAAACTTTTCTGAATGAAATAATTTGATATTTAATTTATGATTATCAGGATAGATCCTCGGGAGGTATCAAAATTAAGGCCTAAAAAGGGGGTTAATAACTCTAATTAACTATAGTGAATTAAGACCACCTAGATAAGTGTGAAAATGGTTTAAAACACTTTACAACACTTAAAAAAGGTACATATTATGTTAATTTTTATTGAAAAGGGGCCCATAAGGCTTAATTAAGCAAATAAGTCCTAGAAAAGTGTGAAAGTGTGTTACAACATTTTACAACACCTTCGGAAAGGACCAATTGAGACATTTTTTAGTTAAATGAAGGTCCTAGAATAGTGTGAATGTGTACAAGTCATTACAACACTGCCCCAAGACACCATTAATTCAGCTTTAATGTCAATTATCAAGCAAGCAAGGAAAATACTACATTTTTCATTACTACAAAGCCAATCATAAAACCCTATTTAGTTTATGTTTGAATGTGGAGTCAAAGTGAAAATGAGATAATCCTAGTTAACCTAGTTGGGTCTAGGATCATTTTTCCTACTACATTTTAGTGAACTTGACATATCCTACACTTGCAATTTTCTAATTTTCATTACCATAAATTTTGACAAATTAATGCAAAATATAGATTCTTTGAAGATCTTGTTGTATATTTTCATTTATTTCATTTTAGAAATATGCATTTGTATTCTTTGATCATTATTCATTAAAGGGAAACAATTACAAATATTTTAAATTAAATTACATAATTTCAGATCTAATTTTTCTATCTTTAGGGCTTAGATTTGATTTACATTAATGGGAAATTTGAATACAATCTTAGTTTGTTGAAATTTATTAAAATTGCATGCATATTTTAGTGGATAACATTGAAAAAGTGAAAAATTACATAGTATTTTGATTTCAAAAGATAAATAAGCATTGTTTTTTGTATTTTTTTGAAAAGTTAGTCAAATTAGCATATTTTAATTTCTAAAAATTTTCATTTGAACATATCAAATTTCTCTAAAATATAAAGGATTTTGCCTGTGTGTGCTTCATATAAAAAACTTGGTTTTTGTGCATTTTCAAAATTTTGTTTACTCCTAGACCTGAACCTTTGCAACTTGAGACCCTTAAGCATTGTAGGTAGTTTCTAGATCTTGATTTTGGTAAAATTGCCTCTTTGGTATATGGTTCTTAGCACCCTTGTCCAATCAGTTTGGGTTAAAATTTTATGTGTAATTCTCTATTTATGGTCTCTGTTCAAATTCAGTTCCTGTTCTAAAATTGTATTGAAAATTGTCTAGTTTCTATTGTGCATTTCTAGTTTTCTCTAATTCACTTAATTCAGTGCGTTACCCCTAAAAAAAAGGACAAAAGAATATGTTCTATTTTCAAAATTCTAGTTTTGATATAGCAAAATATGGCTTGTCTATATAAAATTTTTGGGGCATTTCCTCGAACCCCATTCCATGACATCAAAAATGGTATATGTTGGCCTTCGACCAACCAATAGTTTTTCTACCTATGAGAACATAATGGTGGAAAAAATGATATCATTGATAAATTTATTAACATTTCTTTACCTAGGCTTCATTCTTCAAGTAATCATGGAAATCATGTTTGTGAGGATGTTTTGGTCCAAGAAATGCAACCATTGATAGTCATGTTTGTTCTTATCCTAATATCTCTCCTACTTGTGAGAATATCTTGGTGCAAGAGGATGCAATCATCGATAATCATGAGAATCATGTTTGTCCCTCTCCCAATACCTTTCCTACTTGGGAAGATATCACGATGCAAGAGGATAAAATCATTGATATATTTTCTCCTTCAAATGATAAGAAAGTTTCTTTCATAAGTGAAGATTCAAAATTGACAATAGGTCCTCCATTAATAGAAGAAAATCAACAAATAGCTAACTCAATTGAAGTTATGAACAAGTACAATTGATTATTGGACCTCCCTCTAAACCTTCTCTCATTATTGGACCTCCAAAACTTCATTGTCATATTCTAAACTTTGTAAAAAAACTCTCTTAAAGTAATCGTGTGCGCACCAAGATATGTTGCAACAACCAAGTTGTCACATAGTGGCTCACACATATAACACTAGAATTAATAAGAAACCAAAATAAATGCAAATGCCATTCCATTTCCTCAACCATATAGTACAACCCCACCTAGCCTTCCTCAACATAGTGGTAAAGAGTATGATCTTGTTGAGAAAATTTGTAATACTCCAACCAAGATCTCCCTTTGGGACTTGATTCAATTATCACCTATATACCATGTGATATTGCAAGATAATTTTTAAAATATTGATATTTCACCTTCTATCAAACTGAATAATGTAGTAGCCTTGATTGATTGTATGCACATGAAAAAATTGGATATTACCTTTTCCCTCAACATGAATTACCTCCACTTGAGGTCAAAAACCAACATGAGGCTCTAATGTTAGTGGTGTTTATTAATAAAACTAGGATTGGATGTACTCTCATTGATAATGGATCTAGTCTTAATGTTTGTAGCATTGATCTATAAAAAATTGGTGTGGATAAAATATCATAAAACCTAATGATCTTTCTATTTGTGGCTTTGATAATGTTAGTAAGAAACTATTGGGGACAATCACACTACCCATTAAGGTAGGACCTTTAGTTTTTCCTACCCTTATCCATATCATGTTGTTACCTCTTCCATATAATCCTCTTTTAGGTAGAACATGGATTCATTGCATGAAAGGAGTCTCGTCTACTCTTCACTGTGAGATGAAGTATGAATATAATAATAAGCCATATATGGTAAAAGAGGATGCAAAAAGTTATAATTCACACATTAAAGTTGAACATAACACTTCCAACTCTCTTAGTACTTTGATTCCATCTTCAAAAGTGGAACCATTACCATTCAATGATAATGATATTATGGATACATTCTTGGGTGATGATTGGGGATCGTTAGATTTTACACCTCATTTCATTGGGGAGTCTAAAATATCACCACCAAAGCTGAAAGAGTCATTTATTATAAAATTTAGTATAAATATTGATCATAATAATGATTCATCTTCTAATGCATTCCTTGGTGATCATTGAGGTTCATTAGATTTTACACCCTCCTTTGTGGGAGAGTACAAAAACTCACAATCCAAACCTAAAGAGTCTTGTGTTTCATTTTCTCAATCTTGTTCTACATCAACGAATCCAAAAACATAATCCCATGATGGCGATGGGGGCTCTTTAGCTTTCATCCCTCATGTATTAACAATGGATAACTTTAAAATAATTAGAAAGAAATTGTATTCTTGTGAAAGAACCAATTCTTCTCATAAGCATTCAAACATGAATTCTCCATTTGAGTTAGAAAAGTGTTATGGGATTGGATATGAAATACTTTCTAAAAATAGATATATAATGAAAACATAGATCAAGGAGTTAAGGATCATGTGAAGTCTATGTCATGCCTTTCAAAAAGGGGTTTAGGTTTCCTTCATCTACACCTCACCATCCATCATCTACTATATTTAAACATCATGTGGTAAGTGAGTAAAATTTTCTTGACAAGAGAAAAGTTTATCTCCTCCACCTTTATTAGAGCAAGAGCATATTTTTTCGAGGCTTCTCAAATCCCGCTTGATTACTCTTCCTCCTCCAACATGAAAGAAATTTTATAAAAATAACCCTTCTTGTGCATATCATCAAGTGCATGGTCATTCCACCAATGAATGCCAGGCCTTGAGTAATAAAATACAAATCAATGATTGTGGTACTCCCCCATGTGTTGATGTACCTAATGATTCTAAATAAAAATGATCTCTCTTCTATGGTGTTTCTCCTCACTATATGACATTTGTAGCTTCATGTGTTTGCTCATTTTAATTCATGGTGCTACAATATTAATTTCAACCATATTTATTTCTATGGTAGCAACATGATAGTATCTAACATGGTTGTTCTTTCCTTTATGCTTGCAGGAAAGGATAACTAGACTTGGGAGGTGGGTATTATTTTCAAGTATCCCCTCTTCATCTCTTGTTTCCTTAAAATATCAACATAGCAAGTATGTTGAAAATTTAAGGGAGTGGGATATATCATCCTATCCATTTCATTGACATCTTGTGAGATTCAAATTATTGACATACCCCTTTGGTGGTGGTATTATTTGTAATTCCCTTTGAGGTGTGGTTATCAATTCATCCCTTGTGATGTTAAACCTTTGTGTGCTCATTGCGGTGTGATTGGTAAGATGGTCCATGAATTATTTGGAATAATACAACTTGCTAATCCTTATGAGATCACCATTTTATCTAACACATTCGATGAATGACGTTTGGTATTTGAGAGAAATTTAAGACTGAGGTGTCTTTAACCTACTAAATTGAATCCTTTTAGTACTAACTTTGTGTTTTTGTTTGTGATTGATATGTGTCTTATATATGTTTTTATTATGTTTGCACCATGTGTTGTTTTCATATTTATGTTTGTATTATGTGATGTGGTATGTATTCATTGTGTTTGATAGTGGAAGCATTCCTAAGGAGGTTATAAATCAAATTTTTAAGACTTAATGTTGCTATCATCTTTTGTTTCAACAACTATGAGGATGCATGTGTGAGCATGGTTGGTGATAATAATAGGATTTGGGATCTAGTTATGGTATTCAATAGTGAGATTTGGACTCAGAATTGGAGTGGTGGAAAAAATTTAGAGTTGGTACCACTGTCCACTTTTCAATCACTCTACATATGAATTTGAATGTTTGTATACAAAGAGATTGGCCAATACCTCCAACCTAGCAGTGGAGTAATTTTTAGTTGGTGTTGATTGGTAGCGATAATGTGGTTATTGGAGAGTCTCTATGGTCATTTCCACACTCACATGATCTCTTATGTTTTCAGTAGTAATTTTTATGACAATTTTTGCTTGTGCATTTCCATGCTAATTATGGCAACATCGGTTTATGGGTAGATGGACTTCAAGTATTTACAAGCTTATTGGAAATAGGTTGTGGGAGGATTTTTAGAGTTAGTATAGTTATTTCTAGTCTCCACTAGGGTGAGTGATATTACTGATATCAGTCTGAGATTTGATATATATATATTTGTAGATGTTACTATGATGATTGCAATAGATTGAATGAGTTGGTGAGCTTGAAATTAGATTTTTGACTCTTGGAGATTAAGTGTTGATGAGGGATTGTTAGTATATGATTGGGAAGGTATTTTCAGAATGAATGATTCCATTGATGACACTGTTTTCATCATCCTTATCAGCTTCTGGTTAGGAATTGATTGACATCACTTCTAAGATATCATGAGGAGATATGTTGAGGGTTATTCTTAGGGGTTGAGAAGATTATATTTATTTTTTCCCAAGAGCATGTTAGGTAATGTGATTATAGATGTGGACCTCATAAGACACCTTGGTAGGATATTTTTCATGATATAGATTTCGGCCCTCATAGGTATCTAAATTTGGGTTTTGGTGATGTTTACATTTTTTGGTTATAGGAAAGGAAAGTATAGTTTGGGTGACAATTTTTATTAGTGTAGCACAACACCATGATGGATATTTCCAAAGATTGATTTGGTATCTTGGAATCACACATGGGTTCAGTCTATCTCAGTTGGATGTTATTGAGGGTGCCTTGATATTGCTTGAGGACAAGCAATCTTTGGGGAGGATGGGCTATAATATCCCCATTTTTTATCATGTCAGATTTGATTGTAGCTTTGGCTTTCTCGGTGATAGTTAGTCATGTCAAAGGGGTTATCTAATGTTCCAAGGAGCTTCAAAATATTTTGGCACCTTTAGTTGTTGCTTCCAATTAGGTTTTTTGTATTTTTCACAGTTTCAATTGGTGGTGCAAAAAAATTAATAATTAAGTTTTCAAAGAAATCATAATTAAAATGATGACTTAAATCAATATTTATTAAGTAAAGTATGACTAATGTGTAAAAAAAAAGATTAAATAAATCACTTTTTGAGAGAAATAAAGAGTTAAAATTAAAAGTAAATATGGGTTTTTCAAGAGGTGGAGGAGTTACAAAAGAATGCATAAAAAGTTTTGAGAGTTCATTTAAAGAGGATGCTTGAATTATTTTATCTAATTGAATTTTGGAGAGAGCTTTTTGAGGAGCTGAAACCTTGGGATGAAATCCTAAGAGTAAATCAGTTTCGATAGTGAAACCACCTACCCTAACTAGTTATTAGAAGAATCACTTTTGCAATTGCAAAACAATATTTGAAGATTGAAAAATTTGTGAAGTTCTCTTACAAAGATAAATTTTAGAGTTACTATGATTTATGCTACAAACGAGGTAATTTTGAGGAGTATCAGATATATTTTATATTATCATAGTGTTTGGAAGAGCCACAATATATGGTCGAAGGCTTACATAATAGACGTGGTAGCTTAGAAACTACTGAAAACTATATATTATAAGGGGTCACAAACATATTTGAACAACCTGTGAATATTTAACGAACGTGTGAATATTTAACGAGACGATTACTTTACTTGTAGCCACCGCCACACTATGAGTACCACATAACCATCAGGGAATAGTCAATGATTTACGTGGATTCCAGGTTAGTCTGAGCGAAATGTTCATTTGGTAAAATTTATGCAACTTATTCTGGAACTAAATTCTGAAAGTAGTAGAGTATCGTGGTTGGATTATGTTATACTTATCTTAGATATTTGGTCCCATTTTCTATAAATTGTCTTGAAATTTATTAAATTTTGGTAGGTACTTGACCATTTTTGTAATATTGGGTTGTCTCTGGGCATCCAAAAGAATCATGTTTTTTTTTTCAAAAGTTCTATAAGATCTCTTCTCTTCTTTACATTCATCTATATAATGGCCCATCTCACCATATTTAAAATAAGTAACATCTTTCCTTTGCTTTTGGCCTTTGCCTCTTCTCTTGTCACATCCTCTATTGCTAGTAGTATCCCCTCTACCTCCTCCCTATGGGTACTCTTCCTAATATCCAGTAGAGGGCCCATCATCTTGAATGTGAGGTACCACATACTATATTTTATTGAATGATCATTGATTATTTCTCCATTGTAGTGTTTGATGATCCTAAATGTAGAAGGTTCTCTTAACTAATTATTTTGCCTTATTCATAAAGGAATGGAAGATTAATCTTCATATCTAAAATTTATACCATGGATTATTCTCATCTTGGAGAAGTAATGATGGAAAATCCCCTATCTCATGTTTATGCTAGGCATCACAAACACCACAATAGATAAATTTTGGCCTTCTAGGTAGTTATATATAAATTCTATTCATGATAGAGCTACCATTTTCTTATATTCTATCAATAAAAACTCATTCAGATGAGATTTCCTTTATTCGTACAATTATAAACCAAAATTTATTTCTACATGATGACGGTGACTCCCTATGGATCTCTCCTTTTATCAATATTTTTTGTTTGAGTATTATCTATTCTAACTCTAGCCTCAACTTCTCAATTTCTATATTTCCATCCTTCTCATTCCCTATTTTTGAGGAACATGCTTCCATCCTTGAAGCCAATTATATTTCTTCCACATATGAATTAAATATCCTACCATCTAATGTTGCTCTAATCAAAGACAATAATCTATGGATGAACCACTCAATTCTCTATTCTTTTGTGAGAGGTTCCTTTAATTATTGACCAATATATTAAAACTTTGGTCTTAGTCCTTTATGGTTTCATCTTTCTTCTACACCATGTCACATATTTTAGTGCAAATCTGAAAGGGGCCATTTGGAGATTGGTAATTATTAAAAAAAAAAAAACTTTTAAAATTAGTCCACTCTCTATTTATTATATAGAGTGCAATCTTTCATGTACCATTTCAATGTATAATACCATAATATTCCAACAAAATATAGTTTAATTTTATTTTTCTTATTTATAATCCCTTCTAATGGACTCTAGAAGAAATGAGTGTTTGATGCTTCTTTATTGTCCTTCCCAAAGATGGGAGGTTGAGTACAATTCTAATTATGGTCCAGTGTTAAAGAAATATGTTATTTTGGTATGCCTCTATTTTATAAATATTTCTCTTTAATCTCCATATTATTTTCCCATTATGCTCTAAGTCCCTCTCGTCCTTTCTTCTTCAAACCTCTTACACTCTTAACAATCTCCTATTATTTTACAAGCTTTCTCATTCTACACTTGTCCATAATTTAATCGTTGATTAAATCTATTTTATTAATTAATCAAATTTATGATGCAAATTCAAAGAAATGTTCCGTTAAGATTTTCCCACAAACTCTCACAAATTCTCTTCTCAATGCATCTTCCTCCATATAGAAAGGTCAAATATATATATCCTTTAAAGAAAAATTTCCCATCATTATAAGCATGAGGGATGAAACTTGGTTTAGGGGCTCAACTCTTCAAGGGGTTAATTCACTCTTGGTGATATTTCTTTTAATGACTCCTCATTAGTCAATATTTTTTCATTAATAACATTTGAGTTGTTACATCTTTCTTAAAATGCTTATATTTTTTCTATGGTAAATTCTCACTTATCGAATATTTCATTTAAAATTTCACTCCCTTCACTTTCCTTCCTTTCTTATAATATTAGGGTTTTAACATCTTACTATAAATTCACATTCTTAATTATTACACTATCCAAATAATCTGTACTTAAAATCAACAATTTTAATTGAGAAATTCAGATTAGTAATTTCTTGAACTCTTATAAAGTAGATCTATTCTTATAAAATAGATGTAGATTAGAATTTAACTCTAATGAAAAATGAGTTCATATGAACCACTATTTATAAAATATGAATCAATAATTTTTATTCAAAACTACACAATTGAATTTTAATAAAAATATATTCTATAAATGATATTAAATCATTTTATAAAAATAATCCAAAAAATAAAATGACATAGAGGATAAATCCATGGTCCTCCCAATGAACCATAAAAGTAAAATCCACTCTATGGTGTGAAAGCATGACTTTGATGGCTTCCTTTCGAAGATAATATCTCAGCTGTAATGATAAATAAATGAAGGAAAGTCAAGTCAAAAGAAGGCTAATCGAATTTCTAAATAATTAGAACCGCCCAGGCAGCCATTAATTCAACAGAAAAATGCTCACGTTAGCACATTCCTCCAAAAGAGGTTTTAAAAACAAGATCTCCATCAGTACTTTACCTTTAGCTTTGCATATCCACGCATGAATATACAAGTCTAAAATGATGCGCACCATATCTTTGCGTGGAGAAGAGGAGCTCCAACGTGTAGTTTATCACTACAGATTGTGATTCTGATTAGACCACTCTAAAGCAATGCAAATGGTCAAAGTACAAACTTTCCGTACTGGATAAACATCAATAGCTGGCTGAATGAATACAAATATTGAAACCCAGAAAGGCAGTTCAAAGAAAAAGTCATCCATTGTAGGCCATAAACTTAATTAATTTCAGTCATTTATGATATAAGAAGTAGCTTTTCCATACATAGCCCACAAAAACTTCCATACAGTATCAGATACAGACGCAGAATATGGCTCGAAAGGAGAAGATCGCAGCACTGACATTTGTCTTAGCTCTGGCATTGATAATGATATCAACAGGTAACTGTTTGCTCTGGTTTAAGGTTAGTAACACATTCTTTATAGTTCGAAAGAGCTAAAAAATTCTTATTTTTACCTTGTTTCTGTGCAGATGTTGGTATTGGAGTTCAAGCTTCAAACTGTCCCTATCCAGGTTGGAAGGAAGATTTTTTTCTTTCTTTCTTGGATCTGTGTTTGTTATGATATGTATTGATGAATATTTGTATTGGGTGAAACATGAACAGAAGGATGCATAAGGAATGATCCATGCCCAGCAGATACAGGAGCAGAATGCCAGAAGTATTCAATACCCACTTTACCCTGCTCTTGCTCTGAAGTAAAGAGATGTGATCCCACAGCCAGTGGATGTAGTGAGAGCACAATTGTAGGCCTTCGTTCTTGTAACTTCTGAGCAACGAGCCCAGTAAATAAATAAAAGATTTGGCTTCTTGCCAACATGGTCATGAATATTATGTGAAGATTAATCATGTTTTCCAGTTTAATTGAAAATAAATCAGTCGAGTGTACTGGTTGAGACAGAGCCAACACTTGCTGTGATTAAATTGCAGTCTATGTACTGGTTAAAAGGAGGTAAATGGCAAAGCAATTTCATTGGACTTTCTTTTCAGTTTATAAGATGTGTAATACTAATCAAGGGTAACGTTTAACTTCAAAGCAGTGAAATTTAAGGATTGAGGTAGAGTTAGTCTCTTGTCCTTTATGCTAATTGTACTGGAAATTATAAACTATATTATAATATTTTATTTGCATGTTTGTAAAGTAATAAATTTTGCAAAGGTGATATATACTAGCAGTCGCATGCACAGGCAATGCACGGAATGCAGCTATCAGTCGATAGGGGTCCACTGCAAATGGCTATTCAATGGGAATCAAGGAAGAAACTTGTTTTTGTAGTGGAGGTTAGTTTATAGTAGGAGGTTTATCACGGATAATATTTGTCGTGTATATTGCGATGAACAAAGATATTTGGAAATCAATTTTTATATTTTTATCGATAATTAGATGGATGGATCAATTAAAGCAAAGCTATGTGTGCATTAAAAGATATGAATTTGACTTATGAAACTTGAAGATGTTATAAAACATTTAAATTTGGTGAAGAAACTATTTTATATCTCTATATTTGATTGGAGCATTGTACAACATTTTAAACCCCACTTTATAGTTCAATTCTTTATTGTTATCTGATAGGCAATGCATAGGAGATTAAGAACTGTCTCGATAAAATGGTAAATTGATCTTTGCGTTTCCACATCAGTTATTTTTAGTTGGAAACGGATTATGGAAATTTAAAATAAAACTGCAAGGCATCTTCATTATTTACAATGTATACATTAATTGTAGTCTCAAACAACTAATCATCAATAATTTTAATAATAATAATTCTTTTAAGATGATTTTAATTAATAATATAAGGAGAATGATTTTTTAATAATTTAAGGTACGATATAATTTTATATGCATTTTAGTTTAATAGTTGTTAGGTGTAAATGTACATCTATATTTGACGTTTTTGTCTAGGTTAATCAATAAATCAATTAATTATTTTGTAATTATCTTAAAATAAGGCAATGCATGTGAAATTAACAACCATTTGCATAAGAGAGGAAATTGATCTTTGATGTTTTTGCCTAGGTTAATCAATGTATTAATTGATTATTATTTAATTATCTTAAGATAACACAATGCATACGAGATTAAGAACCATTTTTAAAAAATGGGAAATTGATCTTTGCGTTTCCACATCAATATTTTTTAGTTGAAAATTGGTTATGAATTGGAATCTTAAGCAATTAAACATGAATAAATTTTTTCCTTATCAAGTTTGAATATATAATAATGGCAATAAGATTTAAACAATTAGTTTTGTTAATAATAATGATTTTTCTCCAAAATAGTAATTTTGTATGTATTTTCGTTTTATAGTTGTTAGGCCTAGATGCACATCTATATATGATGTTTTTATGTAGGTTAATCAATGAATTGATTGATTATTATTTAATATTTGAAAATAAATATGGATACCAGTACATGGAAAACTTCAAGTTGTAGATTAAGTAATATTTATAAAAAGTATGGAATATTAAAGAATTCTTATTTTTTAAAGAGTTAATAGTGATCCCTTTAATTACTATTATTGAAAAGAAAATTAATTAGTAATATTGAATAAAAATATATTTTTTAAAAAAGTTATTCCATAAATTTAGGTATGACATATTTGTTGCAATACTTGTGGGTGAAGCCACAATAGTGGTTTACAATTCAAGTGAGGAAGGAAAAATCACAAAAAATGACCCCAAGGAAAAAAAAGTGATTTTAGGGATTCGTACGAACCTATTGGTTCGACCAAACCAATAAGGGGTTCGCTCGAAGCAGGGTTCGAGTGAACTCCTTTGAATCTTAGCCAAAAAAAAAAAAATGCATAGGAAAGGGGTTCAAGAAAAATATTTGCAGGGGTTCGCTCGAACCCCCCTTATCCCTCATCCCACATCTGAGACACAAAAAAAAACCTAGATTTTGGCACTTCGGAGCTCAAGTTGAAGATGAAAATGGAGGAATCTTCACAAACTCAGCTAGAATCAGGTAGTCCTCAGAACAAGCTATCCAACGATTATAATTTTAATATGTTTTGGTTTTATTATGTATGTGTTTTTTTAGTTTTATTAAACATAGGGTTTTCACTGAAAATCAAGCTCTCTATTTTGCACATGTGGAAAAGTAGCAGATTATCAAAATAAAATTTTAAAAAATATTTTCGTGTTGGGTATTGATGTCCTTGATCCATTAAAAATAAATAAAAAATTTTGATACATACATAAAATGTTATGTTGTATACAGTTCGCCTATGTCTAAATTGTAATTGGTTTGACTTCGAAACTTGATTAAGGAAAAAATATTCAATAAAAAAATATGAGACCGAATGAAACTGCTAGATATTGTAGTTACAAATCTAAGTTTGGAAAAATTAGAATTTTATCCTTCATACAAAAAAAATTATGTTGTATACGGTGAGCGTCACTTTTTAAAAATGCAGTTTTTTGAAAAAAACCAGTTTTTGTGGGAGATGGAAAAAGAAGTGCAATCTGATTCCAAAAATTTTGAAAAAAATATTTTTAGAATCTACAAACAAAATGTGACGAGAATATAGTTTGCATCATCTTCAAATTCCTCATGGTTTAGCCGCTATAGGTGCCCGAATGTGAAGATTTAGTTAAAAATAATAATTTCAGTGTCCAGTTTGGCCAAAAATTGTAAACCATTATTGTGGGATCACCCCAAGTGTGATAGTAGAAAATTTATTACTTTCATGTTATTTTGTTGTGATTATTTCTTATTTAAATATTAGTTATGATGGTCATCACCAATGATATTTTCAAAAAAGAAAGATCTTTAATATAAGAATACTTTTTATAAATAGTATTTAGTCCATAATTTTGTAAATAAAAGCATTATTATCCATGCGGTTTATGTGGTAGTAGTAGTATAATAAAATGGTTAGAAGTAGAAAGGATTCAAAATTAGTCCATTAGAAGGAAATTGAAAGTTAAAAATATCAAGTTTTCATTGATTGATTCTAGTAAAAAGATGATCTATAATTGGTGTATGAACAAAATTAGGAGCGCTTAGTCAAACCAAAATAATAAATGGATGGTCAAATAGAATAATAAAAAGTAGTAGTTAGAGAGGAAATATGTACATAGTCCAATTGAGAACTACCTTACAACATCTTTGATTGGAAACAAATAAACAAAGCTCAGGAGAGGAAGGATGTGATGGCACGACACACATTTTGTGAAATCAGAATTATTGAATTAAAAGGTATGCCTTGTTTTGTAGGGAAACAATGATTTATTTGACTTAAGAAAATATATTGTACTAGACTCATTGGAATAACAAAGGAAGCATTAAAACTAACTAATTATATGTGTAAGACCAATAAAGACGATGAGAAATTGAAAAAAATTAATGGTATTTACATTTGGTTCACTAAATCTATTTATTGATATGTTAACATTATATAGTTGGGAGTGAGGAATTTTTTTTTTTTGGAGCACCCAAGTAGAAGTAGACGTATACACAACACGCGGTTGACATAATCACCATATGCAAGATTCGAGGCATGGTAACCAAAGCACTCTTGGGCTAGAGGACATGCAGTAAGAAATGTTATAAAATCCATGGCAAATATTACAACTTATAATTTCTCTGCAAATATGTTGAATTATAAAGTTATGACAAATGCCACGAGTTTTATAACATCTCCCTGCATTCCTACAGGCCAAAATAGCTACTTTTGTGTCTTCATCCTCGTGGTTATAGATGAAATATGTGCTTCAGAAATATTTTTCCGGTAAACTATATATTCGATGACTACAATTATCTAGATATGCACCTACAAATGCAACATGCTCATCAACAAGTTTTTCTTACATATTTATGAATTACATAGGATGTCATTGACTACGCTGGTTTGTCTACCTATAAAGGTACATTCCTGGCAAAATTACATTCTATTGCAAATAAAGCGAGTGAAGTAATTAATAATATTTACAATTGGTTCACCAAATCTATTTATTGATAATGGAAAAATTATGTACTTACAGATACTGTTGGTGTTCAACAAGAGCGAACAACATTCGATGAACTTGTTGGACTATGAAATAATTTAAAATAGACAATTTACAATACACTAATTTTCTTGAGTGTCTATTGTATCTGCACAATATTATGAAGGAAAAAATATAGATATAGAACAAAAGAGGTTACCATTATTTTTTCTAAATAGGAAGAGAGAAAATGGAACATTTTGAATACATGGGATCCTGGTAAACAATTGTGTATAAGTAATCTACTGAATTTTTTTAAAAGAGAGCTATGGAAACAATGAAAAATTAAATGGATAGAATAGAGTATGTTTTTGGTGGAAATGTAGATGTGAGAATTGTTGTGTTCAAGTATATAAGTAGCAAAAAACATATGACGATAGAAGCTAAAAACACTAAACCCACGCTCATTCTCCTCCCTACCATATTGGCATCATGAAGCCTCATGGGCTCTAGCCAAACCCTTGAGCAAAGAAGATAGGTAAGGTCCATGAAAAATCTCAAGGACTCTTATCATATATCACACAATAACAAAAATAGAGAAATTTTAAAACAACTATTAGGAAAACACTTAATAATCAGAAGTAAATGATAGATGGTCAAAAACACACATTAAACAGGTTGATAAAAGGCAACCAATGCAAGTAGCAATTCCGTTGTTAATTGAAGGTTTGAGCTACATTATCTGGTACTAAATATTATAGACAAATAGAGAAATTGTAAAAGAGTTGATAGAAAAACAGTGAAGAAGTTTAAAGTATGGAAAATAAAAGAGGAAAACTACGATAAACAAGAGATTCTTATCGAAAACTAGGAGAAATGAACAGTGTGATTTATTATGATATTGCTATTAGGATTCAACCGTGTAGTTTTTCGAGTCAAACTCATTGACCCATGATTCATGAGTAGCGGTTTACAAGAACCCATCTCTCATGATAATGAATGTTCCACTTAGCACTCATTGCATCTAGGTGATGCTCACAAAGGTGAAGCATTGGTACGTCCCGAGAGGTCACCCATCCCAGTACTGCTCCAGCTCAAGTGCGCTTAACCACGGAGTTTCCCCCAAGGTTAAGCCCACTTAGCATGCTACCTTATTTGCAAAACCTTCATCAAGTGTTGTGCATTATGAACCATTCATTATAGAGCCCCTTTAGTTCATTAAACCTCCTACTTATCAATTGATGAGCTAAAGGGGCTCTATAATGAATGGTTCATAAGGCACAACACTTGCTGAAGGTTTTACAAATGAGGTAGCAAGCTAAGTGGGCTTAACCTTGGGGGAAACTCAATGGTTAAGCACACTTGAGTTGGAGCAGTACTGGGATGGGTGACCTCCCAGGATAGACCAATGCTTCACCTTTGTGAGCATCACCTAGATGCAATGAGTGCTAAGTGGACCATTCATTATCATGAGATGGTTTCTTGTGAACCACTACTCATGAATCATGGGTCAATGAGTTTGACTCAAAAAAATACACGGTTGAATCCTTAGCAATATCATAATTTGACACGTTGTGGAAGAAACCTCCTACTTATCAGTGTGATTTATATTGAAACAAGCAAAGCTATGTAACAATTGGCTTGTCAATTGAAGATTTGAGCTACATTATTTGGTACTAAATATGATAGGCAAAAATGGCATTTGGGGTGGTGATGTGGAGATTGGTGATTACGTGGGTTGGCGGTGGTGGAGTTGGTGTCCTTGACATGCAAAAGTTCAATGGATAGTATTGGGATGTTAAGAACATAACATTTAATTGTTCAATGTGTGTACAATATTGATGATGCCACAATGACTCTCCTGACAGTATAATTGAATCTATATATTTTTCTTGCATATTTTGGACTATATCGATATAAGATTTAAGCTACAATGCTTGGTAGTAGACATTGAAGACAAATAGAGGAATTATATAACATGTATTAGAATAACACTTGTTTGCTACTAAATAGTATGCACAAAAAGAAAAATTGTATTGAGTTCCATGGAACACAGATAGATACATATGCACATATATATATGTGCTCAATTTGGTGATTTTTTTTTCCAGTTTTTCTTTGCTTATAGGTGTATACACACACGGGTGAACTTGAAAAAGCATATAGATATGAAAAGATATACACATTTATATTTTCTAGCATACAAAAATATCCCTTTCATGTATATGTATACCCACATTAAATAGTACTTGTAAAGCCAATGAGTACTAGCAACCTATACTTGGATTCTTGGCTGGTTTAATAGCATATTTAAGGGTTTTAAATTGTTGTTCTCTGCAATATTTGTGTCATTTTTTGTGGGTGTTTTCTATAAATTCTTTATTTATTATTTATGTTAAAACTGCTATCATGAAAATCTATAATCCATTTTACATGGGTGTTGCAGTGGAAAATAGTAAAATGGTTAGAGAACTTTGAGATATGTAGAATAGAAGAGGAAAACTATGATAATGAACAATTTGTTATGGGGAATTGAAAAAAAGTCTTTGTACTAGGAATTCTATTGCTCTCTACACAAGGTGTAACAAAAAATTATATGTGATAGTTGGTTTGTCAATTCAAAATATCCACATAGAACACTGTTCATTGTCATAGTTTCACTCTTCTATGCTGCATATTTTAAAATTCTATTTAATGTGCTCTTTTTGTATAATATTAAGCACCATATAAGTGTCATTCTAATACCTTATATAACACTTAGTAATCACAAGAAAATCATAGATGGTCAGAAACCCATATTAAATAGACTTCAATAACATGAAGAATAGAACATCTGTGATCAATATGTTTAGTGTGGGTTTTTGATCATCTGTGATAAATATGTTTAGTGTAGATTTCTGATCATGTGTGATTTACGTATGATTCTAAGTTTTTTTCTAATAGTTTTTTTACAATTTCCCTATTGCGTATACATATACATATGCATATATGTATATACATATTGTGAGCACAAAACTTGCACAAGCTAAAAATTGATCAACAAAACAATGTCAAACATGTTAGAAAAGAAAACTTAATGCTCCCTATGAAATTCTTGGAGAAAGAAAGCTGAAAACATGAAAATAAAGCAAGATCACAACGTGAAATCAACTAAGCTAGCCAAACCTCAATCCCATAGGGGAATTGGTGCTATTTTGAAGTGGAAAATAGACCTTTCCCAATTCCTTGCTAAGTCTTTGATGAAGATTGGTGGTGATTATTTTCTCCTTGATGAAATTTCTCCATAACCTAGCTATGAGATTGATAAAAAGCTATGAAATTTAGATGAAAATAGATAAAGTTGTGAATGAAATTGAGTAGAGTAAGCTTGCATGGATTGTGAATGATCAAATGCAATACAGGAGACCTCTATTTATAACAAAGAAGGATGGAGGATTGAAGAATAGGATGAATATGGGATTAAATATGGACCAATGGCATTGTGCCACTTGCCAAGATGCTAATGGAAGGAGGTGGAGCACGTTTTGGTCAATGTGCATGATAAATGCTATTAGATTCAAATTTGAAATTTGAAAGTTGGCTTGTTGGAGGGAGATGAAGGATGAATTAAATGCCACTTGGCTCAAGGAAAAAGGACATGTAATAGGTTTAAATGCTTTGTTGGATGTACAAACCCTTTAGGAGGGAGAATTCAAATAAGTGGAATATTCCAAGAATATGCCATATTTGAATGAAAATAGCAGGAATTCATAAATCAAATAAATTGATTTACATGTGCAACTTGCAAAAGCTAGAGGAATGGAGGATTAGTGTTAGGAGTTAATTAGGATTAATTAACTTAGATGAAGTTAGTTGATTTGACATTTGATTTAGATATTTGAGTTTATTTAAATCAAATGAGAGGATATTTGAGATATTAGTAATTTAACTAAATAAAATGATTTATTCAATTAAAAGAGATGACATTAACATTCAATTAAATAAATTTGATTTATTTAATTAAAAGAGGAACATTAGGATTTAATTAAATAAAGTCGATTTATTTAATAAAAAGAGGCAAATGATGAAATAATCTGATAAGGTTCATTATCTAATTTTAAGAGAAATTTTGATGAATTTAATTAAATAAATATTATTCAATTAAATGGTTAGTAAAGAAATGATTAAGGAAGAATCAGTGTTAGTGAATCAGGATTGAGTGTATGATATCAATTAGGATATTTTCGGTGTCTACATTTTGCCCCTTTTTGAAGCAATGTACCTATTGCATTGGTTCAAAGAATAAACTGTCAAGATCAAAATTCAAAAAAAATTTGAATTTTTCAAATGCCCCAGTGGAAATAAATACACTAGTACACTACTCCCTTAGGAGATCGAGCAAAAAGTTTGATTTAAGAGTCGATCTCGCGACAAAGAGGTTCAAGATGGATGCATTGGTGATTTTTTTGATTAACTATCATGGTACCATGTTAGTATGGAAAGAATATAGAAGAAATAAGAAAAATGAAAAGAGGATCCAACACCTACACTATTAATGATGATCCAAACAAGCATGGAGCATGGAAATGAAAGAAAAATCATTTGATACTCATTATAACAAGTTTTTTTCAACACTTTGGGAGCATTTATAATCCCATATTTATGATATTGCTATCTTTCATTTTAGGAATCAAATGCATTTTGTTTGGTCTCTCAAAAAGAACATTACAAAGGCTTTCTTCTTTTTTTTTGTCACAAAGGGTTAGAAAGAACCATAGGCAATTTACTATATCTCTTTTGGACTTAGCAATTGAACAAACAAACTTCACATTTCAATCTTGGTGCTTAAATAGAACCCATTTTGTCTTTGAAGGTTAAAATGAACAAGTTTCCTTTATGTTTTGTAATATTTTACACAAAGTAATCTCATTTAAAAGGGTGTATGCACTTCTCTCATGCCTTATGACGATCTTGAGAACTAAAATTATTTTTATGAGATTAGGTTGTATAAGTGATTACCTCCACACTTCAATTTGGATTCTTAAAATTGAACAAACCTTGCAAGCGTGAAGAAAAGGTATTGTGTGTGCTCCCACCTAAATGTGTTAGGTGGTCGAACTATTGGAAAATGTGCTTCAACTTGCTAGCTTGGACCTCTATTAAAGGACTTGGTGGATCTACCTTATGTATTCATGCCTATACCTCCTTACCACTAGGTGTTTGTGGAACTGGTGTGGTTACAACCATACTGCGGGAGCCTTCTAGCTAAGGTGCGGTGGTGCAGTTACTACCATACCATGGGAGCCTTCTGGCTAATGTGCAATGTTGTAGTTACCTCCATATGATAGGAGCCTTCTAGCCAAGGTGTGGTAGTGCAATGTATACCGCCATACTACGGGAACCTTTTCATAGTCGAGTGGTAGCACGAGGTACCGTCATACCGTGGGGGTCTCTTGACTGCCTAGTGGTAGCGTGGGGCATTGTTTGTCTAGTGGTTGTGTGGTGGTACCGCCATACTGCGGTTGTATTCAAGCTGGGATGCGGTAGTGCATTGTATACCACCATACTGTGAGGGCTTCACACTTGTCAAGTGGTAGCACGATGTATACCGCCATACCCCAGGGGTCTTTTGGATGGCTAGCAATGGTGTGGTGGAAGGACCATAGGGTTATGCTAACTGTACAGTGTGATTATCAAAGTGATGGATGAATGATGTGTCGACACGTGGCATGATTTTATTTGTTGATTTTACATCGCTATTGTAAATCAACAACCACTTGCCAAAAGATTTATTTTTCTGATAGCAATATATTTTCATTAAATGCAGATGCTGACTCAGGGGTTGACAGACTATAGATATGGTAATATTCTTTTTAACTAGGTTTAATGTTGGGTGGCCTGATGCATATTGCACGGTGGTGTGCATAACCAAAGATGAAGGAAGTTTGTCGGTGGGGTAATTAAATACCGTAATGGTTGTTGGTTGGTTAGAGATGATCGACGAGAGATCAGATTAGATTGATCAGAGTGTGTGTTCGAGTGGTATGCATAGAGCATTGTAATTGTGAACACTGAGACACACAAAACAAAGAAAGAAGTGACCTTGTGGTGACTGTGAGGCTGTACTAGCCAAGAGGCTAGCTGAGTGAGTCGACTGGAAATGAATCTATAGCATTGTATGTTGTGTGAGAACATTGGAATAATGTGAGGATTCTAAACAATGTTGTTGCTTTTATTCTCTAGATAGATAAGAAGTAAACTCCTGAAGAGAATAGCTCTAAGATTGTATTGTAACTATTGTTGTTGTTGATTAATACAATTGAGCTGAGTGTTTTGGACGGTGGGGTTTTTTACCCGAAAGGGTTTTCCCCACGTAAATCTATGTGTTCATTTTTTTGTCTTCCATGTTGTTTGATTTTGTAATTTGAATCTGGTTTAGTCTACATGTGTTTTTCTCATAAGGGTTAATGTGGGAAATCAATTGTGCATGTTTCCGCTTTATGGCATGGTAGTATGTGTCTTTGAGGTAATTTGAAGAAATTAAAATCACTAAAGGCATTGTTGTTCTTAGATGTTTCATTCTAAGATGACTCAAGTTTTCAACAAAGTGGTATTAGAGCCTTCTTCTGGCTACTAGTTCTGGGTATTTCTCTTGTGAAGATTTCTTAGTCTGTAAGGCTTGAGGAAATATGGAGAAATCAGCTGATGATTGATCCTTTGGTAAGTAAAATTCCTTGCTCTTTTGAGACAACACACAGCGTGAAATACATTGAATATGGATAAATTGGAGTTGGTCATATTGTAATGATGTGGTCTGAGGATCTTGGTTGGCAATGAATGATTCTGATGCAAGGGGTGTGAGTTTATGCTTATAGTTGTGTTGCAGCAAAGCATGGTTCATATTGGGTGTCTATGTGAGAGGCTCCCTGATGGTTTTGAAATGCTTGGGTTTTTTTTCAGTCATGGAGTATTGTGCTTGTGCTAGGTACTTTGACTTGGCATAGAAGGCTTTTTTCTTTGTTACCCTGATTGCATAAAGGCTATGAAGTTGATCTTTGGGTGGTCTGAAAACTTCTGAATAAGCTTGAATCTCTCGAATGCATGTGCATGCTTGTGGTTCTGGAATTTTTCTAGAATGGGCCTGAAATTCCTGTACTCCTTGTTCCTTTTTTGGATACCTTGTACTAGCATGTTTTAGATTCATGTTCTTTGGTTCTGAAGGGTTTTTTTAATAGATTTTTCTAAAAAGTCTATGATGCATATTCATATTATTTCATTGTTATGATTAACCATGATGGTTGTGTGGAGACTCTTGAGTTTTCTAGATGTGCATTTGATATGGATGTGCATGGGTGTTTTAGAAACATGGTGGTTTTATAGGTTTTGCACAATCAAGAAAAAACTTGTGATTTTGTGGAGCTGTTGGTAAAAACAATTTTCTAGACCCTAGTTGTTTGGGGCTTTACTGGATGAGATATTTGCAATTTTGCATGTAAATGTTTGCTTGCTGGTTTCCTAGACTATGGTTCTTGAGTTGTGGATTTGATTGGAAAATCGGATCTAGTTTTGATCTAGTGTTTGAGTCAAGTTTGCCTACATTGTTTTTCTCTTTGAGATCTCAGTTTTGTAGTTTTCCATTACGATGATGGGTTTTTCACTTTTTTTGTGATTGATCTTCGAGTTATGCAGTTGTTGGATTAGCTACCCATTGGTTGCAATGAGATAGCTTGAAAGTGGAATGTCTATATCTATGAGGTTGATTCAGTGTTGGTGCAGATCTATTAGCTAACCTTGTTTGTGGTCATGTGTGGATTGGTGTAGTTTCTTTTGGATGAGAGGAAGGATGGCATTAAGTATCTGAATAGTCGATTATGGGGACCTGTAGTGTGTGTATCATGATTTCATGGAGAGCTTGATACACATTATAGTGTAAGCTTTTGACAGTGATGGTGTGGTCTGTGTGGTTTGGAGATCTTGGTGTTGTTTGGCATTGTTGTCAGATGGACATGTTGTTGATTGTACCTAGAGGTTTTTTTTAGATTAGTAGATGTTTGGTCATGATGCTTGGAAATATTGGTTGTCATGGTTTAGTGGGAGCTTTAGTAGTGACTATGAATTCATCACTTGGTGGTGAATGATCTTCTTTAGTGTTGCAAATGTTATTAGAAGGGACTCTTAGATCCTGTTGTTGCAGAAGGGTTCTTTCACATTTGCATGGACACTATTTGAGGATGTACAACATCTTGGAACCATGGAGGACATTTGGAGTCTTTGGTTGAGGTGTTAGTGGTGCTTGATAAGTTATGTTGGTTTAGATCTTGTTTTCTTAATGTCATGATAGACTCTTGATTGTGCATTAGAGTTTTGGCATGTTGCATTGCTATTGAGACCATAGGTAGTTCTATTGGAGCATAGTATCTCCTAAGGGGGATGTGTAGATCATGATGTCATGAAAATTTCATGTTTCAGATGTTTGGAGCTTTGACAGTGGTTTGGAGTTTCTCTATATTTTGAGTACATTGGTCATATGCTTGAGAACTTCATGTCAAGTGCAATAATGCAAATTGGAGTTTAGCATGAGATGATCGGTTGCTGGTGCTCATGGATACATGGAGAATGAGGTGAGGCTATAATTCTCTTGAGATGAAAAAGGTGTTAATTCCAGTTGAAATTATGAGTAACCTACACCTTGGCTAAATGTGAGTTCAATAGAGACTAATAAGGAGATTTCTCTTGGATGAGTCATGGTGGTATGTATATCTTGGAGGAGCATTCTCTTTTCCCACTCTTGGTCTTATAGGTAGTGAAGTTTATTTGAGAGGTATTTGTGCACTATATCTTTCAGATGTGTTTGATGTTTTGTTTCATGATATGGATCTTGAATTTTTGTTTTAAGATTTGGAGGGATTCATAGTGGAAGATGGACAACATAGTTTACCTCCTTGAGTTGTTTGTGTTATATCATTTTTTATGAGAACTAGTAGGAGATAGTTATATGGGTTGTTTTCCTGAAATGGGAAATGAAGTAGTTTGATCTAATTTGAGAGGCTTACATCCATGATTTTCTACGTGTTACATATATTAATTTTGAATGGTTGGGTGTTGTTATGGATTTTCCTTTGGGATGTGAAGGGGATCATACTTGTCACAGTTGGTATTTAGAGGTGTATGTAGAAGTATTTTCTACAGGTATACGATGTGCAAACTTTTCTCTCTATGGTCTCAGTTATGGAGACTTGTGGTGAGGGTTGTACAAGTTGTGCATATCATTATGGATGGTTCCTTGATAATACATGTTTTCACTCTTGATGTTGTTGGTAGACTCATTATACCTTGTTTTTACAGATTTGGCATTACCCATGCAGTGGGAGTTCTTGGATGTGTTTGGTCTTCTTCGACTGGCTGGCACTTGGAGCTTGTATTTTCTATTGGTGGGTTGTCTATGTAAGTGGCATGAGTTTTTTGATGTGGATACCTTGAAGGTATGATTGATTGGATGGATTATAATGGGTTGTGGGTGCTATTTTCAGTCATGTGGGTTGATCAGTTGGAAAGGAGCAATCAGTCTGATTATTGTTCTAGCTGATGTTTTTATCTTATTTTCTAGATTGATGGTAGCATCTTGTTGTTGATATCACTAGAATATTTTTCTTGTGTTTGTTAGACTGGTGCATATTGACCTTGGTTTGTACCTTTCTTCCATAGGTGGCATGTTGGAGGATGACGGGGATTGTTGCCTAAACGATGGACATCTTAGATGTTGCTACAGAAGTTTTGATGGAGCATGAGAGCATGATTGAGATCTATGTAGTTTCATGGAAGATTGTGATTGGAACCATTGGTTACAGTTGGATACTCGATTATGTTGCAGATTTTCTGATAGAGTGTTATCTATGGAAATGTGTTGGTTGGGTGTCTTGAATGCTGTTTAACAGGGTATGAACTGGAGGGGCCTATGATCTTCATTAAGTTCAAGTTTGTAGGAAGCCAGTAAGTCTTCATCAAGTGGTAGCTTGTTGGAAAATGTTCCTCAACTTCCTACCTTGGACCTTTGTTAAAGGAATTGGTGGATCTCCCTTATGTTTTCATGCTTTTACCTCCTTACTGCTGGGTGTTTGTGGAAATGGTGCGGTTACCGCCATACTACAAGAGCCTTCTGGCTGAGGTGCAGTGGTACAATTACCGCCATACCACATGATCCTTCTGGTTGAGTTGTGGTGGTGCGGTTACCCATATACCACAAGATCCTTTTGGCTGAGGAGTGGTGTATACTGCCATACTGTGAGAACCTTTTCATAGTCGAGTGGTAGCACGGGGTACCGTCATACCGCAGGGGTCTCTTGACTACTTGGTGGCTGTGTGGTGGTACTACCATACCGTAGGTGTCTTCAAGTTGGGATGTGGTAGTGCGGTGTATACCGCCATACCGTGAGGGCTTCACACCTGTCGAGTTGTAGCATGGTGTATATCGCCATACCTCAGGGGTCTTTTGGATGGCTAGCGATGGCGTGGTGGAAGGACCATAGGGTTTTACTGGCTGTATGGTGCAATTTTCAAAGCGATGGATGAATGATGTGTTGACATGTGGCATGATTTCATTTGTTGATTTTATAATGCTATTGTAAATTAGCAACCATTGGTCAAAAAATTTATTTTTCTGATAGCGATATATTTGGATTAAATGCATATGTTGACTCGAGGGTTGATAGAGTGCAGATATGGTAATATTCTCTATAACCAGGTTTAATGCTAGGTGGCCTGATGCATGCTACAAGGCGGTGTGCATAACTTGAGATGAAGGAAGCTTGTTGGTGGGGTAATTAAATACCCTAATGGTTGTTGGTTGGTTAGAGATGATCGACGAGAGATCATATCAGATTGATCAGAGTGTGTGTTCGAGTCATATGCACAGAGAAATGTAACCATGAACAATGAGACACATAAAATAAAGAAAGATGTGAACTTATGGTGGCCGTGAGGCTATGCTAGCCGAGAGGCTGGCTGAGTGAGTCGACTGGAAATGAATCTGCATTGTATGTTGTGTGAGAATATTGGAACAATGCAAGGATTTTGAACAATATTATTACCTATATTCTCCAGTTGGACAAGATGTAAACTCCTCAAGAGCATAGCTCTGAGATTGTATTGTAACTATTGTTGTTGTTGATTAATACAATTGAGCTGAGTGTTTAGGAGGGTGGGGATTTTTACCTGAAAGGGTTTTCCCCACTTAAATATGAGTGTTCATTAGTTTTTCTTCCATTATGTTTTATACTGTAATTTGAATCTCTGCATGTGTAGAATTTGGTTTAGTTTGTATGTGTTTTTCTTAGAAGGGTTAATGTGGGAAATCAACTATGCCTGTTTCTGCTTTATGGCATAGTAGTACATGTCTTTGAGGAAATTTGAAGAAATTAAAATCACCGAAGGCACTGTTGTTCTTAGATGTTTCTTTCTAAGATGACCCGATTTCTCAACACGAACTAAAAATAAACTTCTTCTCTATTGTTAACCTTTAGAGATTCTGTCTTGGTGGGAAAAAGTACTCACCCTAAGGGAACGACCCAGCTAATAACACACTAAAGCCAAGCGACTTCCAACCGGTATGTAGGTGTGGGTACATGAGAAAAGTTCAAGTATCACGAGGATTATTCTGACAAGAAGGGAATCAATGGTCTTTTGCATTATGGATGATCCCCCATGAACAAAATCCCTACATTAAAACCCTTTGTTTAGAAGGCCCAAATCCTTAATCTATTTGTTGGTGCAAGAATGATCATTTTGAAGTCGTCCCACATTTTTTATGGCTCTTGGTATAGATGAGGAAGTATGCCATGGGATTTTCATGGGTACTAATGCTTGGCTGACCCGAGAAGTGTGTGTCGTAGAGGGGAGCCATTGTGGTTAAGCATATAATCATCCACTAAGGGTAAGCATAGCTTGATTTATCCAAGTGGGGACTCAACAAATATTGCCTCATTTTATCCTAGGATTGTGCATCACTTTGGAATCAAAATACTTTTCTTGGATCCTAAACATTGGAAAAACAAAAATTCCACATGATCATCAAATTTCAAACCCTTTAGAGGAAGAAAATACCTTTGAAAAAAGCCAAGTGCTATTGCTTTCCCTAGGGATTTTATCCTTGGAGGCTTCTAAGTATTTGGATTTACATCTTAATTTTCTCTCACTAAAGTCAACATTAGGGAACTATTGCCTTGATTTTACTGATTTCCACATAATGGGCTTTGTGGGATGAAAATAAATTGGGACATTAGACATTTATTTTGAAAAGCTAATCAAGAGAGTGTTTGTGGTAGAAAGAACTCATTAAGAAAAGTTAAGAACAATTGAACCCCGCACATGTGCTTGGTATATTTTGGTCATATGGTTTTCCATGTAAACATTGGTCTTTTGGTTTGAAATAATCTTAGGGAAAAGCATGTTCTTCAATATATTTGTCTATTAAAGAAGTCCTTTTTAGGTTAATTTAGGATCAAAATTAAACACTTCATCCATCCAAACATTTATCATCTCCATCTCACAAAAAAATTTTGAACCATTGGGAAAATCATTCATACTAGACTTTGGGTAAAATCCTTCACATCAACATCACAGTCATCTTGTTTGGCTAGGTGTGTGTAGATGCATCCTTCTCCATACACTTAGTCAAATTATCATCTTATGAGAAAATTTATCCCATAGATAACATCCAACAACTTGGGGTCTATTTTTTCATTATCCAAATCCAAATCAAATCCAAAATCCAAAATCAAATCAAACCAAATCAAATTCAAAAATAAAAAATCCAAAAGTCCTAAAGTCTAGTATCTCCTTCAAGATTGAACTTAAGATTTCAATAATTCACATCATCCATATTTCATTTACATCATCATCGCCCTTTGATCCTTATCATCCTAGGTTTAATTTTTTTTGTTCCTAAAGTTTAGATCAATCTAAGGAGTTAGAGGTTCACCTGCCACATTCTTGAAAATTGATCCCTATTTTATGGTCCAAACTAGACCTCAACACAAGAAAAACATGGAATATAAAATTGATTCATACATCATGAGTGGTATAAATCAACCAAACTATCAAAGCCTTACAATGCCGATTGATTATCGAAACTCACATTTATGCAATCCATACATGGCATCATTATCTCTTACAAACCTCAATGGTACAACAAATGTGAGTATGACTAATACAAATTTTAGAACACCTTTCCCTATGGTATATTTAAATCAGAGTCCAAACCTACAAATATATCAACCAAACAATCAATGCATGAGTCTTCTACAAAACAACATTATCCCACCAAATCCATACATGCAAAATATGAATATACCAGGTACAAGTTTACCAAACATGTACATTTCAAATCCAAACTTGGTAAACTTTGGGATAGATACGTTTGAAAATCATACAAATGTTATTCAAAGTCCAAAAAATATGTTAACAACTCCATGTGTTGATCCAAGTCAAGGTAACACCATGCAAAATCAAAGTTACCTAAATCAAGGAAACATGATTCCCAACCACAATAATGTTCAATTTCAACCTATAATGCCAAATCTAAACCTCATCCCAAATTAGAACATTATCCAAAATCAATTTTTTTATGATCCCATACAAACACCACAAGGATGCATTCCAAATCTTCTTGAACAAAAACCAAATCAACTATATCAAGGGTGTCAAGATAAAAATCAAGATCAAATTGCTACACTTACCAAAATAGTTGATCCATTGCACCAACAAACATCTCCACCACAAAATCAATACTCTTCCATTATTTGAACCATGCCATCAAAGAATTGGGTTGTGTCCCCAACCACATCAAGAACAATATCTCCAATTTCAAGAAGTTGGATATCAAGATTAAAAAAATCAACAAAAAACCAAACCTCCACATCTCGAAGATCAATCACCACATCTCAAAGATCAATCACCACATCTCCAAAATAAATCGCCACAAGGTCAATTTAAATTATAAATATCACAAGGTAACAAATGAAAATACACACCACTTGGGGAACCAATCGAATTGGTCATGCAATAGTTGATACAATAAAATCTCATTAAAATCCCCATTTATGAGAATTATCAAGAACCCCAAGTTAAACCACCAGGGTATAATGAATCTTCCTCTTGGTTCATTTCACAAGATGTTTCTGATTCATCACTTCTGTAGGATTCTTTTTCATGAACCATTTCTAATATGTCTCTAGATGTTTCTATATCTCTATCATGTGTACAAATGTTAAGAGTAGGAGACCCTTGTTCCTTGGTAATGATATCAAGAGTATGAGACTCTTTTTTTGAATGAATTCATCTACGTGTCCATCCAAAGAAATTATCTCACGGGTTGATGGAGGAGTATGTGCTATATGGATATGATCATCATTTGTGACATTTTGTATAGATAGGAGAGTGACCATTAGGTCATTGTAGTATTGTGGGATACAAATTATTGATCTTGAACGATTTCAGAATTGCTTTCGACATGCTTTGGATCAAGTTCTTGACATGGGTCAATTTCAAAGGATGGTTTTCTTATAAAGGGTTCTTGGATATCTTCATTAGGCATGTGAAATGGCTCAATATCATCTTGATCTTAGAGTGGACTTGGATCAAATGTTGAGTTGAGGATTTATTCAATATCTACAACCTTGAGGTGGAAGGATGTCAATATTTATTAGAAAGGACCATTGCTAGACTTCAATGGAAGATGTCGATGATGCTTTGAGGTAAAATATTGAGTCATTTCCTCTAACTCATTACGTGATGTAGAGACACTTTCAACATGATCATTGGTGGAAGGATCACCAATTATAGGATCAAAATAATGTTAACACTCATTTTAATAGATCATTGTTGGATATTGTTGAGGGGTATTTATCATGATAAAAAAGTGACTCTTGATGTATGTTGAGTTGATATTCATATGAGGTAGAAACATCTTCAAGGTGCTCATTGATGGATAGATCTTGATCATCATTTTCAACAATTGTGGAGGAGAAATTGTCACTATTATTTCTAGTGGTTGAATCCTAATCATTGTCCCCAATAGTTATTATTTTTTTATCAATAAGGTCTTGGATGCGATTTTTAAGTCAAATACAATTTCATGTTTTGGGTGCCAAAATGTGAGCACAAAAACCTGCTCAAGCTAACAATTGATCAACAAAACAATTTCAAACATGTGAGAAAAGAAAATCTAATGCTCCCTATGGAATTCTTGGAGAAACAAAGTTGAAAATATGAAAATAAAGCAAGAACACAACATGAAATCAACTAAGCTAACCGGACCTCAATCCCATAGGGGAATTGGTGCTATTTTGATGTGGAAAATAGCTCTTTCCCAATTCCTTGCTAAGCCTTTGTTGAAGATTAGTGATGATTATGTGATCCTTGATGAAATTTATCCATAACCTAGCTATGAGATTGATAAAAAACTATGAAATTTAGATGAAAATGGATGAAGTTGTGAATGAAATTGAGTAAAGTAAGCTTTCATGGATTGTGAATGATCAAATGCAATACAAGAGACCTCTATTTATAACAAAGAAGGATGGAGGATTGAAGAATAGGATGAATATGGGATTAAATATGGACCAATGGAATTGTGCCACTTGCCAAGATGCTAATGGAAGGAGGTGGAGCACGTTTTGGTCAATGTGCATGATAAATGCTATTAGATTCAGATTAAAATTTGAAAGTTGGCTTATTGGAGGGAGATGGAGGATGAATTAAATGCCACTTGGCTCAAGGAAAAAGGACATGTAAGAGGTTTAAATTCCTTGTTGGATGTACAAACCCTTTAGGAGGGAGAATTCAAATAAGTGGAATATTCCAAGAATATGGCATATTTGAATGAAAATAGGAAAAATTAACAAGTCAAATAAATTGATTTACATGTGCAACCTGCAAAAGCTAGAGGAATGGAGGATTAGTGTTAGGAGTTAATTAGGATTAATTAACTTAGATGAAGTTAGTTGATTTGACATTTGATCTAGATATTTGAGTTTATTTAAATCAAATGAGGGGATATTTGAGATATTAGTAATTTAATTAAATAAAATTATTTATTCAATTAAAAGAGATGACATTAGAATTCAATTAAATAAAGTTGATTTATTTAATTAAAAGAGGAGTTCATTAGGATTTAATTAAATAAAGTTTATTTATTTAATTAAATGAGGAAAATGATGAAATAATCTGATAAGGTTCATTATCTAATTTTAAGATGATTTTTTATGAATTTAATTAAATTAAGACCATTCAAATAAATGGTTAGTAAAGAAATGATTAAGAAAAAATCGATGTTAGTGAATTAGTATCAAGTGTATGATATCAATCAGGATATTTTTATTGTCTACATTTTTCCCCTCTTTGAAGAAATGTACCTGTTGCGTTGGTTCAAAGAATAAACTGCCAAGATCAAAATTCAATTTTTTTATTTATTTTTTCGGATGCCCCAGTGGAAATAAGTACATTGGTACACTACCCCCTTGAGAGATCGAGTGAAACATTCAACTTGAGGGTCGATCTCATGAAAAAGAGGTTCAAGATGGATGCATTGGTGATGTTTTTGATTAATTGTCATGGTACCATGTTAGTATGGAAAGAAGATAGAAGAAATAAGAAAAATGAAAAGAGGATCCAACACATACACTATTAATGATGATGATGAGTTGCTTACTAGGAATTAGGATTTTTAAAAGGGGCCATTTACCTTATGTTTGATAATACACATAGGTACGATGCATCAAGGTATAAAGAACCGGGATGGAATTTTACCTAATGTGATGGACTTTGACTCGATGATTAGATAGGAATACTCTTGTTCACACTTTACATACAAAACCTTATTCAAAATTTAGTTTAGATATTCTAAATATCTCAGACCAAAAAATAGAAAACCAAGCCTTCCTATGTTGTTAAAACGATGTCTAAAACACCCTCCCTACAAACCAAACAAAGCATGCATGATGAAGCTAGTTTACAAGGAATATCCAACGAGAACAACAGATAAAAAGATAATGATCATTTCCCCATTCCTTTCTCTCTAAATCCCTTTGTTTGGACATCACTGGGAGGTCATCAAAATGAGAGCAATAAGATAAGTCGAAAAGACAAAGATAAAGTAAACAAAACAAGCTAATGTTCTTCATACTGCTAGCCAGGACTAAACTATAGTGATGTCTGATGTTGATGTCCATTGTAGGAAGAATGCATCCTAGGACATGCTATTATCATGTGATTTTTGGGATTTTGTTTGGATGATAGGCTATTGATAGTCCAAGTTGACTAACTTGTTTACTTACTAATCTAGACTTGAGACTTTGACGGTTGGGCTTTCACTTATGAACCCGCTAGACTTGATTCTGATTGTTTTACCAAAGGGTGAAAGCAACACTGATTTATTATGAGATGCTTATTTCAGATGAAATCGAGATGGGACATATGGATTTTCTTCAAATATTTTGGATGTTTTTGGGGTTTTTGAATGGTTTGAAGCTGTTTTGGCATTTTCAAGATATTTTACAAATATTTTGATTTTTGATTTTTTTGATTTTTTTTTGGGTTTTATGAGATTTTATAAATGTTTTTGGATTTTGTGTCTTAGGGGCTGATCAAAGATTATACTTGCCTATGTTTAAGCTCAAAGACGACATAGTTCAAATACCATGCTTTGATTTTTTTTAACTTTTTGACCTATTTTGGGATTTTGACATGTTTTGGATGTTTTTGGATTTTCACATGATTTTGATGATTTGGATATGGATATGATATTAGTGCTTTGTTTGGGATTTTGTTGAAAACCAAGCTAGGTTTGATTGATCAAATTGATGGATTGATAAAGATAACATTGTTGAGGATACACAACAATGCAAGGATAGTGTTAAGCAACACAAGGATTGGGAAGGATATCTCAAGATGATGATGGATTGATTAGATTTGATTGATCAAGATTTTGAAGCTTGATTTGGAACAAAATTTGTTTTGAATGATTTGATGTGACACTAACGTGCAAATTAGATGCAACTGATATTGATTTTTTGGATTGATGTTTGATGAAAGATAGAGCTTGATAATGGACATATTCTTGTCAAAATATGCCATGGGCTAGTGATTTGGAATTTGGCTCACAAACACTTTGACCAATTTGATTTTACATTTTTTAATTTTCAGATCACCATATAAGTTGGAGGATATAGATCAAGATTTATTCTCAAAGAAAGATGTAAATATTTTCCCCTAGTGTCTAGAAATGTATTAAATGCCATGGGTGGATGGATGGATAGGGTAAGCACACAAAGGTTTCCAAGGATTATCTTGTGATAAGATAAGGTATTCGAATAGAGGATTCTCATTTTGATAATACTTCATGGCTTAGATAATGTTGGGTAGGATAGGATCAATGAACATGGCCCATGTCTAGATGTTTACCATAAGCAAGTGTAAAGTATGCACCAAAATTTTTCAAGATCAAGATAAAGATAATTTAGAGGATGGATGGTAATGGGTTGGATAAATGGTTCATGGATGAATGGATTTATTATGGATAAGATGGATGGAATGTTGGCTTTATTATGGATGTGATGAGATGCTTTCACCCGAAGCGACACACAAAGAGGCATTTTCTACACATGACACATGTTTAATAGGTTTTCATCATGGTACCTATCCAAAGTGACACCATAGTGGTTTTCACTAGAGGACAATTTTTATCTTTATTATTTTCATGATTTTTTGATTTTTTGCTTTTTTCTTTCCTTTTTTGATTATTTGCTGAAAGATTTTAAGCTCATGTTGAACCACCTAGTACTACTATTGTTGATGCTTTTTTCATAATGTACCATCGATATCCTACCTGAAGAAGTTGCTTTGCTAAGATACATGCACTTGAATGCAATTTTTTGAGAATTTTGTTTTGCTTTGCTGATATCAAGGTTAACTTTGTCTTTGTGTGCACATCGTGATAGAGTGCCTTCTAAATCCTTATGATGAAGGGTCGTTTCCAATACATGGTCAATGTGAGAATTGGATATCATGTGTGGAGGTGTGGATAGAGTGTGTTTAAGAATAAAATATGGATTGGTTGATAACTTGGAACCTTTGACTCTCCAAACTTGGGAAGATAAGCAATAATGGGTGGATATTAAAGTGTGCATGGAATTAGGACCAACTGCTTGATATGCTTTGTATGTCGCTTGAGAATCCTTCTATTTCCTTTGTGAAAACTTTTTATGGACACTCTTCCCTTTTTTATTTTGTTGGAGTGAAAAAGACACTGAGAGGGGGGTGGGGGGGCTGAATCAGTGTCATTAACAATTTTGACAAATTTTACTAAAACTGAAATAAAACAGATTTATGCTCTCATTTATCAATGATAAACTCATTCATGTATTGAAGCAATCACATATAACTAAAATGAGAATTATAATAGTGAAACATAGCATATTAAAGCATTCATGCAATGAATCAGATGAACCACTGATAAGGAAAATGACACAAGATATGTGGAGTGGAAAACCCTCCTGGGGTAGAAAAACCACTCCTAAACTATTTCCTTTCTAGGCATTTATTTTAGTAATCACTTTTGGCAATGCCTCATAGGTTGATTTCTAAGCACCAACTCAAGGAGCACCAACCCCTCTTTTAGAAACACCGATTTCAAGGAGCACCAACCCCTTTTATGTTTCCAATAAGACATACAATGATACAGAGGATCTCTCTATTTCTCTCTTATCTATCAAGTGACTCTTGACAAACAATATCTAAAATCCCTCAAAGTTCCAAAATGAACCTTCAAAATTTCAGCCATTGTCAAGCCTTAAGACAACTTGATAATTAAATCATATTTCATATTTTCAATCTCAAAACTCAACATTTCTTCAATAAAATCAATGTGATACACTCACATTGGTTTTCAATATATTTCTCATACATTTCTCATAGTTCTTAAAAAATAGTTAACCCTATCTCACTGTTTCTCAAGAATCTAAAACCTGATCTCTCACATTTTATTCAAGAAATTGGAAAAAGACTTCCTTCACACTATTTTATCTTCTTACATGTATTTCATCATTACATCTCAAGTAAAATACAACAGTTAATTCTTTCTGATTTTTCAAAACAATGGAGGTTATTTTCAAAGTACCCACTTTCTGTCGAACAACATTGCCAGGTATTGTTGTATGTTTGAGAAAATGTTCAGCATGGAGGTTTTTTTTCTGACAAAAATAGTCAATGAATATGTATTTTTAGAAAGGAGATTGAACCCTATCCACACAAGGAGCCTACATAGACAATGCTAACCGAACCATCATTAAAACAAAAAAAAAATTCCATGTACAATACCCTCGAAAACTATTGCAACAACAATGTAACTGAAACCTCATAATAGTTTACCCAAAAACGATTATTGCCAAATCCAGGTGAAAGACTAAATATATTTGCAGAACGAATAATTACCCACAAATCAAAAAACACCATCCCTTAAAGCAGGAGCAAAATTAATATGATAAAGTATTTTGATATGCATTTCAAGTTATGTGAAATTGGCATGCATTATTTCTGACCAAAAACAAATAAACCCATTTTATCATTTACCAGAAAGAAGAAAACACATGTCTTCAAATTTTTGTGCCAATAGAAGAAACAGTTCCTCAAAAGTTAGTTGATAAGTTGAATACCTGAGGAGAACGAAAGAGAGTCTGTCATGGAGCTATTTACCAGACTGATAGAGTAGCAAAGCAACAAAAACTCCTTCCAGGTTTGATCCTTTACCCAATGATAAAAGACTGACAAGAGTATCGACCATGGAGAGGATTTTGCAGAGAGTCCCATTCATTGATAAATAATTGTAGAAATCCAACAAACACAGTGTAACAGCTGAGAGATTTCTATGGTGGTGTCTGAGATAGGGTTCCAAACCCTTGAGCTAGAGAATTACAATAGAATGACCTAATTTCATTTAGCAAGGTACTCGATGAATTTTCAAAGACATAAGATCATTTCAAGTCTGCGACACCTTCAATTTGACATAATCAAAATTTTTATCCATGGAATGCATCCCAACAAACTTATTGCCTTCGAATGCATACAAACCGTCGATCATAATTGTCAGTGTTCAATGATTAAGCAAGTGACATGCCGACACAATTATGCCTTAAATATTTTTTCATAACCACATTTAAAACCAAATGCCGATTACCTTAGCCATCCTTGTTACCAAGAAATCAAAGCCATGTCACTTTCATAGTGTATTTTAAAGAAACATAACCTCATACCTGCTATTGGCCTTAAGGCCTAGTGATTTATCAACCATAAGACCCGATATCATACGAAAATGTAATGATCAATTTGTTTACCTTTATTCAAATCCGATTGCCATGACATAATTCCCAATATATCCAATGCCTTATGAAATGTAATAAAGGCTAATTCCATGCCAAATTCAATATACCATATGCCCAAGCCATTATCAATTGTTTAAGGAAACCCGATAGGGTTTTCTTAAAACTAAAAACCAACTGCATTTGATAATCCCAAGAACCAAGATAACTAAAAGAATTACTTGAAAAAGTCTGAATAGAGAAGCACAACTTTGACATTGTTCAAAATTTTTTATCAATGCCATGATGTTAGAAATCTGAACAAGCCAATAACATATAACCCTATAGATCACTGTAGCACAAAATGTCAAACCAGAATTATACCACATGAACATGGAAACATTATCCTGTAAACAAAATATCTTACGATCTGCACATGGATTCAAGAGATCAGTGCCATCAAAGACAACATCATAATGCCGAAGTAATTATTCCAATGATAGAATAGAAATAGTGCAACTGAATAATCAACCACACAGATGCCAAACTAAAACACAATATTTTCATCAAGGAAAAATAGCAAAAGAGAGGCTCAACATATTTTTCCCCATAGTTTCTTTGACTAATGGAGTTTGATAGGGATAATCTTTCTTTGTATTCTTTGGTATCCATGTGTATTTGATTTTTCCTTCATGCTTCACTAATTATTTTTCTTTGATGATGTTCTTTGTGATTTGATTCAGATCCTTCTTTTGATGTTGGTCCCAATTTATGGATGGAGTGTGGATGAAGATTCATGACATGGTTCGTTGTAGTATTGGCATTTATTTCATTATAAGGATTCTTCATGCTTCCTATGTTGATTTTTTCTTGAGATGAAGTTTCCCCCAGTACTGAATAACAAAGACCTTGATGCTCAGGATTGCCAATAATCTACACTAGTTCTAGGATACCCTATTCATGTAGGCCTAATCCTCTGCCTTGATAATTCATCTGTTGAAACATTTTATTTGCAATGAGATATGATTTATCTTGGAATTATGGTGCTAATCCTTCTCTTCTCTATCATGGATCTTCAAAGGTGATAGATTCTTCATTGATATGATAATTTTCCCTTAAAAAGGTGAGTGACCCAAGTTTATAAGTGATATGACCCTCAATAAGTGGGATAACTTCCTGGTTGATATCTTTGGCTTCATCTTGTGAATTATTAGATTTTAATGCTTCTCCTAGATGTGTTGATGATTCACCGTCGACATAAAAGTCTTCGTCTTGATTCATTTCACAGGATGTTTCAGATTCATCACTTTTTTTAGGACCCTTCTTCATGACCCATTTCTGATATGTCTTTAGATGTTTCTATTTCTTGATCATGTGTACAAATTTTAAGAGTAGGAGACCTGTGTTCCTTGGTAATGATATCAAGAGTATGAGACTCTTGTTTTGAATGAAGACCATATACGTGTCCATCCAAAGAAATAATCTCATGGGTTGATGGAGGAGTATGTGCTATATGGATATGATCATCATTTGTGACATTTTGTATAGATAGGAGAGTTCCCATTAGGTCATTGTAGTATTGTGGAGATACAAATTCTTGATCTTGAATGATTTTAGAATTACTTTCGACATGCTTTGGATCAAGTTCTTAACATGGGTTAATTTCCAAGGATTGATTTCTTATAAAGGGTTCTTTGGATATCTTCATTAGGAATGGGAAGTGGCTCAATATCCTCTTGATCTTTGAGTGGACTTGGATCAAATGTTGAGTTGAGGATTTATTCAATATTTGCAACCATGAGGTCGAAGGATGTGAATATGTCTTGGAAAAGATCATTGCTTGACTTTGGTGAAAGATGTCGATCTTGATTTCGGGTAACATCTTGAGATATGTCCTCTAACTCATTAGGTGATGTAGAGACACTTTCAAAATTATCATTGGTGGAAGACTCACCAATTATAGGATCAAATAATGTTAACACTCCTTTGAATAGATCATTGTTGGATATTATTGAGGGGTATTTATCATGATAAAAAAGTGACTCTTGATGTATGTTGAGTTGATCTTTGGATGAGGTAGAAACATCTTCAAGGTGCTCATTGATGGATAGATCTTGATCATCATTTTCAAAAATTGTGGAGGGGGGATTGTCACTACTATTGCTAGTGGTTGAATCGTGATCATTATCCCCAAAAGTTATTATTTTTTGATCAATTAGGTCTTGGAAGAGATTTTTAAGTCAAATACAATTTGATGTTATGTGTCCCTTTATTTTGTGAAAATCACAAAGCTGCTTATCATTATACCCTATTGGTTTAACTTGGGGCTCTTGATCTTTCTCATAAACGAGGATTTTAGTGAGATTTTCTTGTGTCAATTGTTGCATGACCAATTTGATTGGTTCCCCAAGTGGTGTGTATTTTCATTTGTTACCTTGTGGTGATTGATCTTCGAGATGTGGACGTTGGGTTTGTTGTTGATGTTGTTGTTCTTGATATCCAACTTCTTGATATTGGAGATATTGTTCTTGATGTGGTTGGGGACACAACCCAATGCTTTGATGAAATGGTTCAACCAATGGAGGAGTTTATTTATTTTTGGGTGGAGATGTCTCTTTGTGCAATGGATCAACTATTTTGGTAAGCGTAGCAATTTGATCTCACAAAATTTGATCTTGATTTTTATCTTGGCACCCTTGATATAGTTGATTTGGTTTATGTTCAAGAAGATTCATAATGCATTCTTGTGGTGTTTTTATGGGATCATGGACAATGTTTTGATTTGGGATGAGGTTTATATTTGGCATTAAAGGTTGAAATGGAACATTGTTGTGGTTGAGAATCATGTTGCCTTGATTTAGGTAACTTTGATTTTGCATGGTGTTACCTTGACTTGGATCAACACATGGAGTTGTTAACATATTATTTAGAATTTGAACAACATTTGTATGATTTGCAAACCTATCTATCCCTAAGTTTACCAAGTGTGGAATTGAAATGTTCATATTTGGCATGTATGGATTTGGTGGGATAATGTTGTTTTGTTGAAGACTCATGCATCGATTTTTTGGTTGACAAATTTTCAGGTTTGGACTTTGATTTAAATCTACCATAGGAAAAAGTGTTCCAAAATTTATATTGGGCATACACATTTATTGTTTCATTGAGGTTTGTAAGAGATAATGATGCCATGCATGGATTGCATAAATGTGAGTTTTGGTAATCAATCAACATTGTAAGGCTTTGATAGTTTGGTTGATTTAGACTGCTAATGATGTATGAATCAAGTTTATATTCCATGTTTTTCTTGTGTTGAGGTCTAGTTTGGACCGTAAAATAGGGATTAATTTTCAAGAATGTGGAAGGTGAACCTCTAACTCCTTAGATTGATCTAAAATTTAGGCACAAAAAAATAAAACCTAGGATTATAAGGATCAAAGGGTGATGATGAGGTAAATGAAAGATGGATCATATGAATGATTGAAATCTTAAGAAATCTTGAAGGGGATACTAGACTTTAGGAATTTTTTATTTTTTATTTTTGAATTTGATTTTGGATTTTGGATTTGGATTTGGATTTGGATAATCAAAAAATAGTCCCCAAGATGTTGGATGTTATCTATGGGATAAATTTTCTCATAAGATGATAATTTGACTAATTGTATGGAGAATGATGCATCTACACACACCTAGCCAAACAAGATGACTTTGATGTTGATTTGAAGGATTTTACCCAAAGTCTAGTATGAACGGTTTTTCCAATGGTTCAAAGTGTTTCTGAGATGAAGATGATAAATGTTTGGAAGGATGAAGTGTTTTATTTTGATCCTAAATGAACCTAAGAAGGACTTATTTACTAGACCAAGATATTGAAGAATATGCTTTTCCCTAAGAGTATTTAAAACCATATGACCAAAAGATACCAAGTACATGTGTGGGGTTCAATTGTTATTAACTTTCCTTAATGAGTTATTTTTACCACAAATATTCTCTTGATTAGCTTTTTAGAATAAATGTCTAATGTCCCAATTTCTTTTCATCCCACAAAGCCCATTATGTGGAAATCAAGAAAATCAAGGCAATAGTTCCCTAATGTTGACTTTAGTGAGGGAAAAATCAGATATAAATCCAAATACTTAGAAGCCTCTAAGGATAAAATCCCTAGGGAAAGAAATAACACTTGGAATTTTTCAAAGGTATTTGATTCCTCTAAAGGGTTTGAAATTTGATGATCATGTTGAATGTTTGTTTTCCCAATGTTTAGGATCCAAGCAAAGTATTTTGATTCCAAAGTGATGCGCAATCCTAGGATAACGTGAGGCAATATTTGTTGAGTTCCAACTTGGATAAATCCAGCTACACTTACCCTTAGTAGATGATTAGATGCTTGACCACATTAGCTCCCCTACATGACACACACTTCTCAAGTCAGCCAAGCATCAATACCCATGAAACTCCCATGACATACTTCTCATCTCTACCAAGAGCCATAAAAAATGTGGGACAGCTTCAGAATGATCATTCTTACACCAACAAATATATTAAGTATTTGGGTCTTCTAAACAAAGGGTTTTGATGTGCGTATGTGCAGGATCATCATGGAAAAAACAGGCCCTTAAGTGGCAATAAAATTCTGAAAATCAGAGTTAGGCAACTTGATGTAAAAATTTGAATAAGTTATCTATATTATTTCAAAAATATTTAAGAATAGAATCTATAGAAAATTGAATGTAGTTTCTAAACAACTAGGTTTATTTATTTATTTTAAATATCTATTTGGTGAAAATTTGAAATTTCAATGCAGTAGTTCTTAAATTTTAGGGGAAAAATAAGAAGTAGGTGTTTGTTTGACCACCCTAAATACAATAAAATGAGAATATTTTTAAATATATTTTAGATATACGTAGGGGACTCATGTCCCGATGTGATGCATATTGTTTTGTAATTTTTTTCCAAGTAAATAATTAATTGTGAATTTTTTATTACAAATTTTAAAAAATATAAAAAATCATATGTCTAACAACCTTAACTTGGTCAAAACTTCATGAAATTCATTTTTTTTAATCCTATAGTATGCAAAGCATAGAATGTGGCACATGTTTCAGATTCAAAAAATGTGATACTGTTTGAAAGGTATAGATGTTTTTCAATCAGCCTATCAATCAGGACTTTACTCATAATTCAAATAGAAAATGAATTATAATTATTTATTAAATTCAAAGTAAAGTATAATTTATATTTGTGGAAATTTGAGAATCTCCTTTAAAAACCTTTTTTGTTTCATCAATTTTGGGTAAAAAAAAAGTCGTCAGCCACATGGGCCATCATATCACTTAGATATTGCCACTTTTTGGCCCATCATGATCCTGCATATACCCATGTAGGAATTTCATTCGTGGGAGATCATCCATACAGAAAGAGATCATTGTTGCCCTTCTTGTCGAAACAATCATCACGTGATACTTGAACTTTCCTCAAGTACACACACTTATATACCGGTTGGAAGTCACTTGGATTTAACATGTTACTCGTTGGGTCGTTCCCTTGGGGTGAGTAATTTTTCCCACCAAGGCAGGCCCCCTAAGGATTACAAATAACTGAGTAAGTAAATTTGAAGTTCGATCAATATTTGTTGAGAAACAACGAGAGAACACTCGCAATATACTCCACTCACACTAGCAAGATTTTGTTTAATTTTAAGAGCCCAAATTGAAATATGGAGGCAATCTTTTATACAACTTAATGTCACCGAAAGGACTTTTGATTCTCAAGATTGTTGTGAAGCATGAGAGAAGTGCATACACCCTTTTAAATGAGACTAATTTGTGTAAAATATTATAAAACATTTAAAAGACACATGTTCATTTTAACCTTCAAAGAAAGAATGGGTTCTTTTTAAGCACCAAGATTGAAATTTGAAGTTTGTTTTTTCAATTATTAAGTCCAAAACAAAATCTAGTAAATTTCCTATGGTTCTTTTTAACACTTTGTGACAAAAAAAAGAAAGTCTTTGTAATGTTCTCTTTTAGAGCCCAAACAAAATGTATTTGATTCCTAAAATCAAAGATAGAAATATCCTAAAGATGGGATTATAAATGATCCCAAAGTGTTTAAAAACACTTGTTATAATGAGTATCAAATTAATTTTATTTCACTTCCATGCTCCATGATCCTCTAAAACCTACAATCCAAGCTCCAAATGTTAGATGAACTCAAGAAACAAGAAGATATGAGGGTTAGATGAATGTTTAAGCATACAGATCCTAAAACTTAGATCAAGTTAAATTGTGATTTGACATTAGGTGAAAATTTTCACTCTATAAAAGTTGAGAAAAACTTACACCATTGGATAGCTTATGAAATTCTACCCCATTTCAAAAAAAAAATCTTTGAAAAAAGACCTTTGTATGACCAAGATACGACCATTTTAAGATTGACTATAAAAAAAATAGAGAGCATATGCACTAAAACAGAGCATGGATGCACCAAAAGATGCCACATATGTGCTAAAATAGAGGCTAGATGCACCAAAGTATGCCACGTTTGCGCTAAAATAGAGGTCAAATGCACCTAAATGAGTGTCAAATGCATTGAAACAGATAGTGGATGCACTATATCAGACTTCATAGATAGACCTATTGATGAAACCTACAAAAAATGTTAAAAACAGGGCTCAACCCCATGGTGGGTGCCAAAATGTGAGCAAAAAACCTGCACAAGCTAACAATTGATCAAAAAAACAATGTCAAACATGTTAGAAAAGAAAATCTAATGCTCCCTATGGAATTCTTGGAGAAACAAAGTTGAAAACATGAAAATAAAATAAGAACACAACATGAAATCAACTAAGCTAACCAAACCTCAATCCCATAGGGGAATTGGTGCTATTTGGATGTGGAAAATAACCCTGTCCCAATTCCTTGCTAAGCCTTTGATGAAGATTAGTGATGATTATGTGCTCCTTGATGAAATTTCTCCATAACCTAGCTATGAGATTGATAAAAAACTATAAAATTTAGATGAAAATGGATGAAGTTGTGAATGAAATTGAGTAGAGTTAGCTTGCATGGATTATGGATGATCAAATACATTAGAGGAGACCTCTATTTATAACAAAGAAGGATGGAGGATTAAAGAATAGGATGAATGTGGGATTAAAGATGGACCAATGGCATTGTGCCACTTGTCAAGATGCTAATGGAAGCAAGTGGAGCACATTTTGGTCAATGTGCATGATAAATGCTATTAGATTCAAATTTAAAATTTGAAAGTTGGCTTATTGGAGGGAGATGGAGGATGAATTAAATGCCACTTGGCTCAAGGCAAAAGGACATGTAAGAGGTTTAAATACCTTGTTGGATGTACAAACCCTTTAGGAGAGAGAATTCAAATAAGTGGAATATTCCAATAATATGCCATATTTGAATGAAAATAGGAGGAATTAATAAATCAAATAAATTGATTTACATGTGCAATTTGTAAAAGCTAGAGGAATGGAGGATTAGTGTTAGGAGTTAATTAAGATGATTTATTTAATTAAAAGAGGCAAATGATGAAATAATCTGATAAGGTTCATTATCAGATTTTAAGAGGAATTTTGATGAATTTAATTAAATAAATATTATTCAATTAAATGGTTAGTAAAGAAATGATTAAGGAAGAATCAGTGTTAGTGAATCAAGATATTTTTAGTGTTTATACATATATGCATATATATATATATATACATATATGCATATATATATATATACATATATGCATAGAAATCTCAAAAAATACTATAAAGTGTAACAACGTATCCGTAGGCCTAAGATTCAGTGTAATTGGTGAACAAATCAACCATGCATCCAACAAAGGGCAATACAATTGCTCATTGTTTGAACTAGAGAACCATCCACAAAGCTTCACTGTGCACACTATAATGACTGTATAATGACTAAAACAGTGCATAATGATGCTTTGAGATAACTATTCATACAAGAGAAGCAATCTATGTAATAGTCGAGCTGTCAATTGAAAATCTGAAGTGCATTATTTTGCAGTAACTACAGAACAAACAAAACTTGTAAAGGCAATGGGTAGTCATAATCTATGCAAAATGTCTATAACTCCATAGAGTTAACTAGGGATTCTAGTTACATCACTTGGTACTAAATATTATAGAGAAATAGAGGAGACTTGTTGAGGGTTTTTTTATGACTATGTGGAGTTTACCTCTTGAACAAAGTATGTTACTAAATGTCCCTCATTGGTTAATAAGAATTGCAAAAAAATTATGAATTTAGAATTGACAACATAACTATTATATAGATTGGTTTTCTTGTATCAATATGTTACATAATATTCTTTTTGTCTCATTTATTTGAAGGTCCCTGTAATAAATTATTCTATTGTTCTTTTAAGAAGGGTTGTTTTCAATTTTTAAAATTCTGAAATTTTTGCCTGCAGTTATTTTGTTTGGATGGAACATGTTATATGTGTTGTATCAAAATATTTCGTGATATTATTTTTTTTCTCATCTATTTTAAGTTTGTGATATCAAAGTGTTCTTCATGATATTGTTTTTTTCAGTTTCCCATAACAAACTGTTCATTATCATAGTTTGTCTCTTCTATGCTCCATATTTTAAAATTGATTTATGACCATCTGTTATTTTTCTATGGTTCTTCAGTATTTTCCTAATAGTTTTGTTAATATTTACCTATTTATCTATAGTGTTTAGTTCCAAATAGTGTAGCTTAAATTTAGAATTGAGAAGTCAACCCTCAAATAGATTGTTCATGTTGTATCAATTAGGGAAATAGACAAGAGTCACAGGTAAATGAAAAATGATACAAAAACATACCCATGCCAAAGAAATAGAAAGGAGGGCAAAGGTTTCCATCTATCAGTCATTTACACGTGATTGTGAAATGTTCTTCCAATACCTCTTACAACTGATATGTAGGATGCTTGCCTTATAACAATATGATCTATCACACAACTAAGGTAGGATGCATTAACCCTTGGATGAACTAACACTTAACATGCTCTATTTGCACATGAGACAAGCAGTTCAACCACCACCAACCCTTCTTTCCAATTTCGGTTTTTTCTATAATATTAAGTACTCAATATGTGTTACTCCAACACCTCTTATACAATTAGTCTTTTCATCTTCAATATATATCCATACGTATATGTATTTGTCTATGTTTCCAAGCATTGATTTTCACATACAGTTCACATTGTATGAATATATATATATATGTATATATGTGCCTATATATACATGTATGTGTATATATATATACACACACACATATATAAATATACACATATGTATGCATTCTTGATGGTGTTTAACAAGGACAAGCTACATATATATATATATATAATTAGTCGATTTGTCTTCTATATATATATATATATGTTTCTATCTATGTTTCGAAGCAATGATTTTCACATATAGTTCACATTGTATGTATATATTTATATATGTATATATATATATATATGACATGTTTGTGTATATATATATATATACATGTATGTGTGTATATATATACACAGATATATATAAATATACACACATATATATATATGCATTGTTGATGGTGTCTAATAAGTACAAGCTGCATTGGATTGAGTTCTTCGACCATGGAAGAACTTCAAATAAATAGTTTACAATAGACTAATTTTGTTGTTCATGTCTATTGTGTTTGTGCAACAGTATAAAAAAAACAATATATATATACAATAATAGAGGTTAGCACCATTTGTTCTAAATAGAAAGAGATAAGATGGAAAATTTTGAGTACATGCCATGTTGTTAATGAATTGTTAATAAGGGATCTATTCGGGAGAAATTTTAGATATGCATAATAGAAGAGGAAAACTACAATAATCAACAATTTTTTATGGGGAATCTTCATTCTTAAACACGATCAACAATGTATGTAAGTACAAAATTTTCCCATGTTGTCAATAGACACATTTTGTTAACTAATTGTGCTAATTATTGATTTTTTTCAGCTTCACATTGTATATATTAATAATTGATAGAATAAAGTATGTTTTTCACAGGCAAGTACACTGGAGAGTTTGTGTGTCTGTGTATCTAACCAGGTAGAAATATATGATGGGTGAATGTAGAACCTCTTAATTTATGGTCAGTCTCCTCCCTACCATATTCGCATCATGAAGCCTTGCGAGCTCTACCAAAAACCCTGAGCAAGAAAAACACACTTCTTATAAATATTATTGAGAAAAAGGGAAATGGTATTGAATTACCTAAAACATAGAGAGATACATATACACACACACACACACATATATATATATATATATATATATATATGTATTAAAATTCCCCTTTCATAATTAAAAATATGCATATAGGTAGAAATATATCCATATATATAGACCAAAACCACTATTTCACAATGCAATAGTAATCTATATATACACATGTATGTCTAAACAGTTGTGTATGCTATCTTTATTTTTATATATGTAGATTTTAATATAAACACAGTTAAAAATAACATAAAATTTCAGAAATTTGAAAGTCAAAAATAGTTCTTGTCAGAGGAAGAATAAAATAAGAAACTCCTAAAGTGATATGCCAAGCAAAAAAAATAACACAAGGACACAATTCTTAATTAAATGCTTTGCTATATTTTTCTTCAATACATATATGCATATATGTGTCTATGTATGTTTCAAAGAATTGATTTCCACATACCATTCACAATCTACACTATCCTTTTTGTAAGTATTTAAAGTTACATCAATTAGAAAGATACCATGGAAATAATTGTACAAAATGTGTATAAAACCACAGGGCCAATTGAAAGTTTGAGCTACATTACCTAGCACTAAATATTATACACAAATAGAGAAAATCTAAAAGAATTATTAGAATAACACTTGACTACTTTCATACTAAGCCTCTGCATATATATATACAATCACCCCTATGTTAATTTGCAATCGGTCCTATGTTAATGGGTATACCGCCAAAGATTATTATGTGTTTGAAGTTCCCCATTCATCACACATGATCGAAAACCCAGACTAAACATATTCATACAAGACAAGCAGTCTGTGCAAGAGTTCGATTGTCGATTCAAAATTTGAGCTACATTCTTTGGCACCAAAACCACATTAAATAGAAATTGTAAAGCCAATAAGTAGCAATAACTTGTACAAAATTCCTATAATGCTACAAACTTAATCTATAAAATTCGAGCTACATTTCCTGGCACCAAATATTCTAGACAAATAGAGAAATTTCAAAAGAGCTATTACACACCCATTTACGTGTGATTCTAAAGTCTTATTCTAATACATCTTGCAACTATTACAAAGATTGATTGTCTTGCATCAATATTTTTCATGATACTCTTTTTCCCTCAACTGTTTCAAGCTCCTTATAACAAACTCTTAATTTTCTTGGTTATTTTGTGTGGATGGAACATGTTATATGTGTTTCTATCAATATGTTCCATGATATTTGTTTTCCCTTATCTAATTGTAGTACCCCATGGAAAGATTTTCTTCATGGAACTCTTCTCTCGAGATCCACATAGAAAACTATTCATTCTCGTAGTTTCCCTCTTCTATGTTGCATATTTTAAATTTCTATTTAATGTAGATTTTCTATATAATATTTAGCACCAGATAAGTGTCATTCTAATACTTGTTACATAAGTGGAAAGACACTTAGTAATCACAAGAAAGGCATAGATGGATGGAAACCCACATTAAATAGACTTTAAAACCATGAAGAATGGAATAGGTGACCTATAGTAATGAACAATTTGTTATAGGAAAGTGGATATTCATGATATTCTTCTTTTTAGTTCCACATAACAAATTGTTCATTATCATAGTTTGCCTCTTCTATTCACCATATCTTAAAGTTCTATTTAAGGTGGTTTTTACAACATCAGTCATTTTCCTCTCATTCTTAAGTGTTTTCCTAATAAGTCTTTTCCAATTTTTCTTTCCCTGTTCTATCAATATATTTCGTGGTATTGTTTTTTTCTCAACTATTTGGACTTCCCATTAACAAATTATTCTTCATGATATTCTTATTTCTAGTTCCCCATACCAAACTATTCATTATCATATTGTTCCTATTATATTCTCCATATTCTAATATTCTATTCAATGCAGGTTTTGAAACATCTCTCATTTTCCTATGATTGTTAAGTGGTTTTCTAACAGGTCAGTGAAATGCATGTATAGATTTGATTTTGCAGCATATTCCTGCTCACCACAAATTCTATCACTGTATAGACAAGGTGTAACAAAAAATTCTATGTAATAGTTGGATTGTCAATTCAAAATTCAAGCTATATTATTTACCACTAAATACTATGGACAAAATAGGGAAATTGTAAAACAACTATTAGAAAAAAACTTAAAAATAAAAGGCAACACTGAAGATGTCCCAACCAGGAGGCTATTTTGTCTAAAGTTTCCACTAGGATTTCCACCAAACCGGCCGTGAATTGGATTTACCAGTGTCAGAGATGCCCGACCGAGAATGACTTGACCGGGTTTTTATGTGGCGACATGCAGCTCGGTGATTACATAAATTGGTGATGGTGGATTCAGGGTCCTCGATACACAAAAGTTGAATGCTAAGTGTTTTTCCATGCGAGTGACAATGCATTCTCACATTGTTGTGTGGTGGGCACAGGTGAAGAAAATACGAGTAGACGAAGTAAATGGAATATTGAATGCCATAGTATGGGAAAGTATACTTTTATTAAGTTACATTGTTGAAACATCATTTGTGGTGTTGGTTTCATGGGATTTTGTACAAGTTATTGCCCTTTTCTATTGTCCATGTTTTCCCCATGATATTCTTTTCTCACTCAAGACTTATATTTTTCATCAAAATATGAAGGATGGAGATTGTCAAGTTTGTGAGTCATCTACAAGGGCCACTTTTATCGGGAGAAGCACTGTACAGATTGAAAATTCAAGGAACGGGAAGCGAATCATGGGAATCAACAATTTGTTACACAAAGCTTAAAATAAGTGAGGAGAAGAGTATACCATGAAAAATATCGATAGAAGAAAAGAAATCTATGTAAAAATTCACTTGTCAATTCAAAATTCAAGCTATATTAGCTGGCACTAAATATTATAGACAAATACGCAAAATGTAAAATAATTTTTTGTGCCAAATAGTGTAGCTTGAATGTTGAATTGACAAGTCAAGCGTTACATAGATTGGTTGTTAAGAATTGTGTCGTGATATTTTTTTTTGCTTGGAATGACAGTGGTGTTGGTTTGATAGTAGACTATTGTAAAACTTGTTTGCTCAGCCTTTGTTTTATAGGAGAGTGGAGGGTGTTCAAACTGTTGTGCACCAGAACCTATGAGCCGTATATATATATATATATATATATATATACAAATTATATATATATACACATGTGTATATATATGTATACATGCATAAATATATGTATGTATATTTTACTAATAGTTTTGTTGCAATTCTTCTATTTCTCTATAATACTGAATGCTAGATAATGCATCTCCTCTTATACAATTACTCTATTTGTTAGCGGATTGAAAACAATGTGGGAACCATAATAAAATCAAAAGCATAGGAGCTCAATGAAAGTGCAAATATATATATGCAAACATAAAAATAAATTATGTTTGTATTTCCTAGATAAAAGTATTTGATAAGATGCAGGCATACCTCGTAGGTGCAACTCGATGTAGTATGAACATAAAGAAAGAAGGCGTGCTCTCCACCCTGCCATATAGGGTCATGCAGCCTCATGGTCTATCACAAAACCCCCGAGAAAGAACATACACCGCCCACCATTATGATCAATGGTGAAGCCAATGTTTGGGAGCCTATAAGATATGGGACTAAATTAAAATCAAAAGCAAGGGAGCTCAATGAATGTGCATATATATATATATGGAAACATAGGAATAAATTATGTTCATATTTTCAAAAAAAAAGTGTTAGATAAGATGTAGTCATACCTCCTAGGTGCAAATGGATGTAGTATGAATAGAATAAAAGAAGCCCTGCTCTCCACCCTGCCAAATTGGGTCATGCAACCTCACGAGCTGCCATCAAACCCTTGAGAAAGAACATACATTTCCCACCACTATGATCAATCATGAAGCCAATGTTTGGGCACCTAAGTATGTTGTTTTTGGATATTTGATTGTGTTTGAGTTTTTTTATCCTGAAATAGAAACATGATCAAATATCCATAAATAACAAATCTAAGCATTATAGATTCTAGAAATCTCATATCATTAACATTAGAATTTTTTTTAGTTGAAATCAGTATACATTTAAATATATATATATATAGTTGTATCATTTAAGACAAATAATTTGACATGTAGTCATGAAATAAGACATGGAATAAAGGACATACAACCTTACCTTCTATATAAATAGAATGTAGTTACAGTTTGTACACCATACCAAATATGTGATAACAAAGCTATTTAGTATTGTGGAGATGTACAATTATAGTTGAGAATGTTTACAATCTAAAATTGTTTCAATTAGATATAGTTAGTTAGAAGGAGGATTTGAAGTTTAGTGTGGCGAACATGTGTAATTCGTGGATGATATGTAAATTAAGAAATATAAATAGTTGTATATAGTTTATAACAAATAATATGTAATGTATTTGCAACAAAAAATATCACTTAAACTAGATGCAGGTATACCTTGTGCAAAGAGCGGGACAAGCTCAATGAATGTACAAATATATATATATACAAACATAGGTAATAAATTATGTTTATATTTTCAAAAAAGAAGTCTTAGCATCTCATAGTGAACATTAAAAAGGCAAGACACAATAAATAAAAATTAAGAAGATGGAGAATAGAACAGGTGAACTTCATAATGAACAGTTTGTTATGGGCAAGTGGATATTGATACAACACAAGCAATCTATGTAATAGCTGGCTTGTCAATTCAAATTTGAAGCTATATTATTTGGCACTGAATATTGTAGAAAAAAATGAGAAATTATAAAAGAAGTATTGTTTTTAAGTTTCAAAATTCTGAAATTTTGTAGATTCATATAAAGTACAAACATGACATTCACCTGTACCTTTCCATTGCTTTTTTTTTTTTTTGCTTTGTGTATATGTTATTTTTTTTGGATGGAACATGTTATATGTCTTGTATCAATATATTTGATGATATTGTTTTTTCCTCATCTATTTGAACTTTGTGATACTAAACTATTCTTTATGATTTGTTTCTTTTTAGCTCCCCATAAGAAACTATTTATTATTGTAGTTTGCCTCTCCTATGCTCCATATTTTAAAGCTCTATTTAATGTGGGTTTTTGTTTATAATATTTAGTAGAAAATTATTGTTATTCTAATATATCTTATACAATTCTCCATTTGTCTTCAATATTTACCACCAAAGGACACAACTTCAATCTTGTATTAATCTATTTCAAATTTTGTTAGCTATGTATAGCTTTTAAGAGATTGACAAGGTTTTCTTTATGTAAAAACATTTAGGATCACATCATATAATTGTTGTCATAACCTATAGAAAATGGGTATCATCATAAAAAACCAGGTTTAAATATTTCAATTACCAAGCTAAAAAGATAGCTCTATAAGGATGGAGAAAATGTAGTCAACAAAATAAAACATGTTGTGTATTTGTAGCAGCCAATGTATGACGGTGAAAGAAAAAACCACAAAACCCATGCTTGTTCTCCTCCTTGTCATATTGACATCATGAAGCCTCATGGGCTCTAGCAAACCCCCGAGCAAGAAAAGTATGCAAGGCCCATAAAAAATTTAATGGAACCATATCATATATCACACAATGGAAAATTGGCATAAATTTTGTTGTTTCCATATATGATTTCTTAAATGGTATTAGTTTTTTTTTCGTGTACATAACAACTTTAACAAGATAAATATGTTGATAAACAAGTACCTATGGATAATTTTCACCATAAGCTGAAAATTTAACTGTAGAGACATGGGAAAATGTAATGTGTAGAATAGACTATTTATCATGCTCCAGTGAATGTAAGAATCCATGCATACATGTATATCATATATTGCACAATGTTGAAGTTGTAGAAAGAAAACCCTATTCTTATAAATGACTTCCCTTTTTGCCATGTTTTTTTTTCTGCAATAACTTTAAGGAAAAGGGAATGCAAATAAAGAATTGGGAAAGATGGGACTTGTCTGTAATGTTGATAACTATAGGGAAAGAAGAATATATGGGAGGTCTTGTTTGGAAAAAAAACCAATTTCGTGGATGGAATAGCCAAATATCGTTAAAAGGAAGACATGAAAGGAATATGAAAGGATTTTATTGAAAGCATAAATTGCACACAAATAAATTTATAAACATACCTGATTTTGATATGCATTGGAACCTATCTAGCTATGCATGAAGAAAATAGTAGAATGTATAACTTAGTAAAATATAATTTTATAAAACAAACCTTGTTATGCTTACAGTGAAAGCAAAATTCTATTTCAATCTATCAAAATGTATCTTGTTTGTTAGATGTGTCTAGAATGGGGAAAAAGACATTGCAACAATCCTTACAACAACAATAAGAGGCCAAATGTTGTAGGTTGTTGAGAAAATCACTCGTACCCCCCTCCAATCTGCTATCTAACGGAGGTGCATGGCACCATTTTTCAATATTTTTCTATCCAACCAACCTCACAGTGGGTCATTTTCACAATACATATAAAACAACATACATCCTCAAACTAAAATATTGAATATTTTGTTTACCTCCCCTCGACTTGGTGCACAACAACAACAAGATGGTCGAACAACACAGGCTATGAAATGCACATAATCATCAAGTGGGGAAGTCTGACACACACACACCAAAGCAATCTTCCCCTATAGAGTATGTAGGAATAAGTGCTATAAAATCTGTAGCAAATAGCATGACTTGTAATTTGTTTGAAAATTCCATGAATTATAGTCATGGAAAACACCACAAATTTCATAGCACTTGTCTGCATGCTCTACAGGGAGAAACAACTCCTCATTTTCTTCATCCTCGCAATCTCTAGTGCAATACACATTACACAATTATTCGACCAATGAACTGCATAACCCGTAATTACAATTATCCTAATCTCTATCTACAAAAACAACATGCACGCCAAGTGAAAATAGTTTCATGTTTATCAATTATATGCCATGAGCCTGATGCACAAAGGCTTCATGACACATTACACACTCTTCACACCCCACTCCTTAATCACATCAATTGTTCCATAAAGTGCCTGTACATCAAGCTCGAACCTGTAGTTATGAATCAAAAGTGGTTGCCTGCAGAAGGGTCTATGCATGTAAGAATTGTTGTGCGGTGGAATGAGAGGAAGTAAATGTAATGTCCAATGTTGTGCTACTGTAGTACCCCTCTATTTTTCTCATATGTTAAGACAGTGTGTTTCTCTATTATGCTTATGTTTTTTGACAATACCTTGACTTTTTTAGACCATGATACCTTGTTATTATTTGATCGCTAACTTTGGAGCGATGTTGGTTTTATATTATGATGTGAGAGTATATTATTCTGATGTTTATTATTATGACATGTTTTTTATTATCATAGTGTTTATTTGAGTTACTATTGTTATATATTCTTGAGTAGTTAATGATGTTAGATTCATCATTTAGATGTGACATTGTATTGGTGAAGGGAACGAGATTGCATCACTCGCTTGCGAGCGCCTTGTGATTCCATGATTCTCTCTTCAAGGTGTGTTTGATTATGAAATATATGCATGTTCGATGTATGGTTTGATTGTAGGTTTGTAGGTACAGGACATCAACTGCACCTGGTTTCATAGGTTTGAGCCTGCCTATTTCTCAATGGTATTGTTGATTGAGAGATAGTAACTAGGTTTCCCTTGTCAAGCCCCAACCCTCGTCATAGTGTGTCATCGGTTTTAGTTGGTTATGTTTTGTTATTACGTCATTCATTTTTTCCTTGATGATATTTATGTTGCAAAGTGTGTTTAAGGAAAATAAATGCTTTAAATGTTTTAAATGATTATTTAATTAATTTTGTTTATTGTGTTAGAAGATTGTAATTAAATTTAATTTATTAATTTAATTTATTTGGTAAAATAATTTAATCTTAGGTTTAGATTTATTTTATTAATTAATTAAATTAGTTGGATTAAATTTAAATTAGAAATACTATGTATTTTTGAAATTATTAAAAGGAAATAAAATCTAGAAATATCGAGAGGGATTAGTGTTAATTGATTTAGAAGATATTTGTTTTTCGACATGTGTTTGAGAATTTTAATGATGGTTGTTGGGAAAAAAAATTTCATGTAGAGAAAATAATTTTTTTAACAAGGAGAGGTAAGAAGTTACTTCATAGAAGAGAGGAGAAGATATCTTGTGGGTAGAGGTTGTTTAAAAATTAAGTCTGGTTGTTGTATTCTATTTGTTGAAATTTGGGGAAAGATAGTCTCGGGAAAGTTCTTTGGCTCTGGATTTTTTTTTGTTTTCTGGAGGAAGCTCTATTTGTTCTAGAAGAAGGTCTGTTCTATGGAAGAAGTTCTACATCAATCTACATCCTCTCAAGCATTTAGAATTTAGGTTCCTTTATTATTCTATTTAATTTCATTTTGGAAAAGTTACTAGATTAATTTGTTGTCTCAAAAAAGATTGCCTATACAAACTAAGAAGCTTTTGAGTTTTTGTTAAATCTAAAAAAAAACTGTCTATAAATTACTGTGAAATCTTTTGTAGAAATTATTGTAAGTTTTATTTGGGATTGTTGTTAAAAAATGAAACCAAAAGAAAAAACATTAGGAATCTGGAAAAATCTATGTTGGGAAGGAATTAAATTCTCTGTAAATTTTTTGTAGAAAAACCTCTCAGGAATTTTTTGAGAAAATTTATTTGTAGGAAATTATTACACTTCCTCCTATTTAGATATGTTTATTTAGAGAAATCTGGAAACCCCTGTGTTGAAATTGTGAAATTCTTTTTTCGAAATTATGAAAACTTCTTGTACAATATATTTTGAAAATTATTTGCCCCACTGGGGCATTCATTTGATAAATTTGTATGTATATATATAAATATATGCATATATATATTAAGAGATATATATACATATATAAATATATATACATTAATTATTTTGAATTTCATGTTAAATTTTTTAATGAGAATTTGTGGTTTCGTCCGTATGGTGTATTGATTATTAATTCACAAGAATTTGAAATAAAAGTTTTAAGTTAGCATTAAATATCTAGGGGAGGCTTGGACTCTCCCCACAATCGCCCCCATGGGAGGTGTTGTGGGGGAGGCAACGCCTAGCACTACCCCCTCTCCACAGCCACCCCATATTGAATGGGGGTTTGACTGTGTGGAGACACAACCACCCCCAAACTTTTAGGCGAACCATGTTTTGATTTCGTCTGCTTTTATTAAATTTGTAATGTGATTTCAGAATTGTGTTTAAAGATTTAAATTTTAACATTTAATATATATATATATATATATATTATATATACATGGATTATATTATATATGTATGTATATATATTTATATATTAAATATTGATTTATTTTTATTTATTGAAAAGTGGTATTTTGTTAAATAATTTTAATATATATGTAATGTATATATATTAGTATATATATAATTATGTATATATATGATTATATATATATTCAATGTGTATATATTTAAATGATTTGTTTTTATAATAGGTGCATGCAATAAATGCATAGTTAGAAGATTTTTAAAATGACATGTTTTTGGAAAAAGAAGAAATAAATATTTTTATTTAAAAGTAATAAAGGAATTGAAATAACATATAGATTAAAATTCCTCCTTTGTCTATAAAAAAAGATATTATTTAATTAGTTTAGTTGGGCAATATATTATTGTGTTTCATTGAAGGGAAATTGGATTTAGGAAATCCGAAAGGTAGATGTATTTCCTATTTAAATTTCCCTAAGTTTAAATGTGATTTCTTCTATTTATGCTTTTGGGTGAAATTGGTTAGAAGTGTTAGCTGTTATTTTGTAAGTCTTCTAGATAAGGTATTTTATTATTCGGGGTTGTTGTATTTTATTTTTAAGCCTTTTGATTTCCCTTGGGTAGTGCGTATAGAACTGTATTTAGTTAATCACTTGGTTACCACAAACGGGGATGTGATGTCTTTTATCTTTGGATTGAGAATTAATATCCATATGTGTGCACTAGTTACCTTGGGTCGTGGATTTGTTCCACGTGTTGTATATAGAGAAGTGACTCATGATGGGGTTGGGGCCTAGGAAGGTCTGCCAGGGTAACCCATATAGTTTTGTGATAACGCTTCTCCTATGATATCAGTTTGTTTGGTTAAGTGATGTACTTGATTATCATTTACTCTAGAAGCAATCCAAATCTTATGTAAGTGTTGTATTTGTTTGGTTAGTCATATGATAGCCTATGTCTAGAGGTAGTTGGTCTTGTCTAGGAAGCCTTGTTACTATCTCCTATCATGGGGGGTGGGCCTTCGGGTACCACTTCGTTGGGTGGAATGCACACCTTACTCTGTTGGGTTCCCTTCTTATATTCATGATGGTGGGATCTTCTAGTTGGAGAGATCATGCATACAAGATACTATGTTCTATATTTTATGTTTTATGGTATCAGTTGGTCACTATGTATATGAATCACTCCTCAATTCTTTTCTTGGAGGATTCTTGTTATTGTAACATTATTGTAAGGTCTTACTCATTTTGGAAATGAGTTTTGTAATAATATTTGGATTGAATACAATTTATTGATATTTTATGTACTTTTATCTTATGTGATGTATTTAATGCTTTGGATATATTTTTTTTAATTCATGACTAATAAATTTATATGCTATGAGTGAGTTATTTTTTTATGTTATGGGATTTAGTTGTAATCTTAGTCACATACCTTAGAGGATGCATGTGTTAGTGTAGTGCACTTTGCATGTTATTAATTACACTTATAAAAAAAAGTGTTCACTTCCGTTGTGGTTGCATCTTCCTCTAGGATTGTGTAGCGGGGCGTTACACATGGTATCAGAGCCTAGGTTCATACATTGGGTACTCTGGGTACATATGGAACCATTATGTTGTCCTTGTGAATTTGTTAGTGGAGCTATTAAGTGATCATGGTGCTTATGGAATTGACATTTTGCATCATGTGCTCTGTGGAAAAGAGTAGATTGAAAGAAAATTGATAAAAGGCTATGGAGGAAAAGTAATGATATGTATCACATGGGTTATGGAAGTAGATTTTCCTATGGAATTATGTATGTAATTGTACCCCCTTGTAAATGTGAGGAACCAGTAACTGTGCATTAGTTGATTTTTGTGTATACCCCGTGCTTGCTTTGTGTGTCCATGGGATGGTGATACTGGGTACCCATCCATGAGGAAAAAGTTGCATTTTGATGTCAGATTAACCATACCATTATGTGTGTTTGCATGTTTGTTACCTGATTGAGGGCCAACCCATGTGTGGTTGAAACTTATATATATAAGAGTAACCAAAATTTAGTTTCATATATTCTTTTTCTTTTGGTTCTCTAGCCCGTCAATCCATAAAGGGATAGTAGAAACCAAAAATTTCCTCAGGTGGAGTGTGCAGCATATGCATATTGCGGTGTAGAGTGTTCTTAGCTCAACCGATTTCGAGGAAATGTACCCACTACTTTCCCTGATGGATTGAGATAATTGATCCATATGTGCTAGCCCAATGCCCACATATTTGAGTACAACAACATTGGTTTGTTAGTATATGCCTAGTCATCCGTAGGGATGTTGATTTGGATTTTTTTGAGTAAACCTCATCCGTATGAGAGGTGAAGCTCAGGTAGCCCCATATTGATATTATCATATTTTCAATATATATACTATATCTACACATGTTCCAACATGATGCAATAGATACGATGTCACACCCCACTAATGTTTTGACATAGTGTTGGTGATGATGTCATGTTACACGAAGCCATGTGCATAGACATGTGAAGGCGCATTATGAGATTATGTTATGATAACCTACTTGTGTGACAAGAATTATGGGGCCTCACACACTTTTAGAGGTATACTCATGGTTGCTTCGACATTTTTTGGTTGGATAGCATATGAGTAGGTCCTAGCCATGTATACTTTTGGCTACAGTGCTTACCTATGTGTGCCTTTTCCATGAGGTATCACTATTCGGGGTGTGTTATGTGTGTGCCTACTTCCACGAAGCCACATACACACTACCATGTGGCATACGACTAGTGTATGCCTTCCCCAAATGGTGTATGGCCATGTCAAGTGATGAGGGCTATGTGGATAGAAAGCTCACTTGACATAGTCATGGAGTACACTCTAGGTCCTAGCCATGTATACCTCTGGCTACGATGATTACTTGTGTGTGCCTTTTCCATGAGGTATCGCTATGCAGGGTGTGTTTTGAGCGTGCCTAATTCCATGGAGCCATAAACACATTGCCATGTGGCATACGACCGGTGTGTGCCTTCCCTGACTAGCATATGACCATGTCGAGTGATGAGGGCTATGTGATGTAGGGAATAGTCATGGAGTACCCTCTAGGTCATTTGGATGGCGTGCTCACTCCACACCACATGAGGGATATTATTATAGCTAGACGTTGTTCCCTCCTTCCTCATTTGGTAGCCAGTATCTAGTCACACAGTGTTGTATAGCGCAATTTTAAAGATTGTAGACATTCTTTATGGTTATTGATGATTTTCTGTTAATTGTGATGGTTTAGCCACACCTTGTGATCTTATTTTCTTGTAACCCTTGTGGTTATATTTGATTTAGTGTTGAAATTATGTGCACTTATTTCCTTATTGTTGAAATTGAAATTGAATTTGTTTTTCTTTATGATCTTGGTGGCTAAACTACTTTATTCTTATTGTTTTTAGTGTCGACAATGTGTCGTATTGTGAATCCTCTCCAAGGACGTATGGGGCGGACTTGGTGAGTGTATACAAGGAAGTAGACGTAGGGAACATTGAGGATGGGGGTATGTGAGGCTGTTATACAACTAGGACACACTAGCCACCTATGTGTGATGACTATCTCTTGGAGGCTAATCACCTTATACAACAAGAGATAGGTCATTGTAGTCTTGATTGGATGGTATCACCATGTGTGTGGCCTAACACCATCAAGTCACTGAGTATGACATGGATTACCTGAGATGGATTTGGCTCTTGGCTCATGGATTATGTATAATGGATTAGTATGTTGCTTTCCGGTGTTCAGATGGACCCGTGTGTGGCCTTGTGTTGTGATTTTTGTTGATGTTCATTGTTGTGTATGTGAAGAATGTATGTTAAGTCATGGATTTTGTACTATGCCTATTTGCAGGCTTCTAGGACTAAGCCTAACCCTAGGGGGGAGGATGTAGCACCCCTCCGTTTTTCTCATATTTTCAAGAAGTGTGTTTCTCTATTATGCTTATGTTTTTAGATAGTACCTTGACTTTGTTAGACCATGATACCTTGTTATTATTTGATTGCTAACTTTGGAGTGATGTTGGTTTTATATTATGATGTGAGAGTACATTATTCTAATGTTTATTATTATGACATGTTTTTTATTAGCATAGTGTTTATTTGAGTTACTATTGTTATATGCTCATGAGTAGTTATTGATGTTAGATTCATCAGTTTGATGTGACATTGTATTGGTGAAGGGAACGAGATTGCATCACTCGCTTGCGAGTGCCTTGCGATTCCATGATTTTCTTTTCATGGTATGTTTGATTATGAAATACATGCATGTTCGATGTATGCTTTGATTGTAGGTTTGCAGGTACATGACATTGACTCCACCTGGTTTCACAGGTTTGAATGTGTCTATTATCTAGTGATATTGTTGATTGAGAGATAGTAACTCGGTTTCCCTTGTCAAGCCCTTACCCTGGTCATAGTGTGTCATCGGTTTTAGTTGGTTACATTTTTTTATTACATTGTTCATTTTTTCCTTGATGATATTTATGTTGCAAAGTGTGTTTAAGGAAAATAAATGCTTTAAATGTTTTAAATGATTATTTAATTAATTTTGTTTATTTTGTTAGAATATTTTAATTTAATTTAATTAATTAATTAAATTTATTTGGTAAAATAATTTAATCTTAGGATTAAATTTATTTTATTAATTAATTAAATTAGTTGGATTAAATTTAAATTAGAAATACTATGTATTTATGAATTATTAAAAGGTAATAATATCTAGAAATATCAAGAGGGATTAGTGTTAGTTGATTTAGAAGATATTTGTTTTTCGACATGTGTTTGAGAATTTTTATGATGGTTGTTGGGAAAAATGTTTTCATAGAGATAATAATTGTTTTAACAAGGAGAGGTAAGAAGTTACTTCACAGAAGTGAGGAGAAGATATCTTGTGGGTAGAGGTTGTTTAAAAATTAAGTTTGGTTGTTGTATTCTAGTTGTTGAAATTTGGGGAAAGAGAGTCTCGGGAAAATTATTTGGCTCTGGAATTTGTTTTGTTTTTTGGAGGAAGCTATGTTTGTTCTGGAAGAAGCTTTGTTTTGTGGAAGAAGTTCTACAACAATCTACATCCACTCAAGCGTTTGGAATTCAGGTTCCTTTATTATTCTATTTAATTTCATTTTGGAAAAGTTACTAGATTAATTTGTTGCCTGGAAAAAGATTTCCTATACAAACTAAGAAGCTTTTGAGTTTTTATTAAATTAAAAAAAAAGTCGTGTCTAGTAATTACTGTGAAATCTTCTGTAGAAATTATTGTAAGTTTGATTTGGGATTGTTGTTAAACAATGAAAAACCCAAAAGAAAAAACGTTAGGAATCTGGAAAAATATTTGTTGGGAAGGAATTAAATTCTCTGTAGAATTTTTGTAAAAAAACTTCTCGGGAATTTTTTGAGAAAAGTTATCTGTAGGAAATTATTACTCTTCCTCCTATTTAGATATGTTTATTTAGAGAAATCTAGAAACCCTTGTGCTGAAATTGTGAAAATTTCTTGTATAGTATATTTTGAAAATTATTTGCTTGACTAGGGCATTCGTTTGATAAATTTGTATATATATATATATACATATATATTAAGAAATATATACACATAAATATACATATACATAAAATGTATATACATTAATTATTTTGAAGCTCATGTTAAAATATTTAATGAGAATCTGTGGTTTCATCTGTATGCTAAATTGATTATTAATTTGCAGGAATTTGAAATAAAAGTTTTAAGTTAGCATTCAATATTTAGGGGAGGTTGTGGCTCTCCCCACAACCACCCCCATGGGTGGCGTTGTGGGGGAGGCAACGCCCAACGCTGCCCCCTCTCCACAGCCACCCCATATTGAATGGGGGTTCGGTTGTGTGGAGACACAACCACCCCAAACTTTTAGGCAAACCATGTTTCATTTCATCTGCTTTTATTAAATTTGTAATGTGATTTTGAAATTGTGTTTAAAGTTTTTAATTTTAATAATTAATATATATATATATATTATATATACATGGATTATATTATATATATATATATATTAAATATTGATTTATTATGTTTTTTTGGAAAAATGGTATTTTGTTAAATAATTTTAATATATATGTAATGTATATATATAATTATGTATACATATGATTATATATATATTCAATGTGTATATATTTAAATGATTTGTTTTTATAATAGGTGCATGCAGTAAATGCATAGTTAGAAGATTTTTAAAATGATATGTTTTTGGAAAAAGAAGAAATAAATATTTTTATTTAAAAGTAATAGAGGAATTGAAATAACAGATAGATTAAAATTCCCCCCTATCTATAAAAAGAGATATTATTTAATTACTTTGTTTGGGAAATATATTATTGTGTTTAACTGAAGGGAAATTGGATTTAGGTAATCCGAAAGGTAGATGTATTTCCTGTTTACATTTCCCTTTTGACTGTAATTTCTTTTGTTCATGCTTTTGGGGGAAATTGGTTAGAAGTGTTAGTTGTTATTTTGTAATTCTTCTAGATAAGATATTTTATTATCAGGGGGTTGTATTTTATTGTCAAGCCTTTTGATAACCCTTGGGTAGTGCATATAGTCATATTGAGTTAATCACCCGGTTACCACAAATGGGGATGTGATGTCTTTTATCTTTGGATTGAGAATTAATATATGTATGTGTGCACTAGTTACCTTGGGTTGTGGATTTGTTCCACGTGTTGTATATAGGGGAGTGAATCATGATGGGGGTCAGGGCCTAGGAAGGTCTACCAAGGTAACCCATACGGTTTTGTGATAACGCTTCTCCTATGACAACAATTTGTTTGGTTCAATGATGTACTTGATTATCATTTACTCTAGAAGCAATCCAAATATTATGTAAATGTTGTATTTGTTTAGTTATTCATGTGATAGCCTATGTCTAGAGGTAGCTAGTCTTGTCTAGGAAGCCTTGTTACTATCTCCTAGCACGGGGGGTGGGCCTTTAGGTACTACTTGGTTGTGTGGAATGTGCACTTTACTTCATTGGGTTCCCTTCTTATGTTTGTGACGGCAGGATCTTCCAGTTGGAGAGCTCGTGCATACCATATACTATGTTCTATCTTTTATGTTTTATCATATCACTTGGTCACTATGTATGGGTATGTGCATGATCATCATGGAAAAAATAGGCCCTTAAGTGGCAATAAAATTCAGAAAATCAGAGTTAGGAAACTTGACATAAAAATTTGAATAAGTTATCTATATTATTTCAAAAATATGTAAGAATAGAATCTGTAGAAAATTGAATGTGGTTTCTAAAATACTAGGTCTAGTTTTATTTTTTTAAATCTATTTGGTGAAAATTTGAAATTTCAATGTAGTAGTACTTAAATTTCATGGAAAAAATAAGAAGTAGGTGTTTGTCTGACCACCCTAACCACAATAAAATGATAATATTTTTTTATAATATTTTAGATATAAGTAGGGGACTCATGTCCCGATGTGATGCATATTTTTTTCTAATTTTTTTCTAAGTAAATAATTAATTATGAATTTTTTATTACAAATTTTTAAAAATATATAAACTAGTATGTCTAACCACCTTAACTTTGTCAAAACTTCATGAAATTTATTTTATTTTTTTAATCCTGTAGTATGCGAAGCATACAATGTGACACATGTTTCAGATTCAAAAAATGTGATACCGTTTGAAAGTTACAGATGTTTTTCAATCAGGCTATCAATCAAGACTTTAGCTGTAATTCAAATAAAAAATGATAATAATTATTTATCAAATTCAAAGTAAAGCATAATTTACATTGGTGGAAAGCTAAGAATATCCTTTAAAAACCATTTTCATTTCATCAATTTTGGGTTAAAAAAAAGTCGTCAGCCACATGGGCCTTCATATCACTTAGATATCACCATGTTTTGGCCCATCATGATCCTGCATATACCCGTATATGAATCACTCCTCAAATTTTTTCTAGGAGAATTCTTGTTATTATAACATTATTGTAAGGTCTTACTCATTTTGGAAATGATTTTTGTAATAATATTTGGAATGAATGCAATCTATTGATATTTTATGTAGTTTTATCTTATGTGATGTATTTAAGGCTTTGGATATATTTTTTTTAGTTCATGATTAATAAATTTATATGCTATGAGTGAGTTATTGTTTTATGTTATGGGATTCAGTTATAAGCTTAGTCGCGTACCTTAGAGGATGCATGTGTTAGTGTAGTGCACTTTGCATGTTATTAATTACAATTATAAAAAAAAAAAATTCACTTCCATTATGGTTGCATCTTCCTTTAGGGTTACGTGATGGGACGTTACAACTACAGAAACATATAAAAACATGTACATAGGGAAAAGGTCAAAAATAACATTGGATGGAAAGCATGTGCTCACACAAGGGTTAATGCATGTTGGTATTGTTGCACGGTGACGTGAAAGGAAGCACAAATAGTGTTCAATGCTGCCCTATAGCAAAGTGTAAAAGCATACACGAGAGAAGGGTTGAAAATAACATTGGGCTATTGATATGCGAATATTGTATACTTGGCAATGATGAAATTTTTTTTTGGAGGACTGTGGTAAAGTAGAGATATACACAAAATGTAATCGACATGATTTCCATGTGGAATAAGGAACTTTGTAGCACCCCTTTGTTTTTCTCATATGTTCAGACTGTGTGTTTCTTTGATATGCTTATGTTTTCTGGTAGTACCTTGACTTTCATAAACCATAATACTTTGTTATTATTTGATCACTAACTTTGGAGCGATGTTGGTTTTTATATTATGATGTGATGATACATTATTCTGATGTTTATTATTATGACATGCTTTTGATTAGCATAGTTATTTTTTTGAGTTGATAATTTAATATGCTCATCTGTATTTTATTAATCTTTTAGATTCTTTAGTTTGATGTGACATTGTATTGGTGAAGGGAATGAGATTGCATCACTCGTTTGCAAGCGACCTATGATTCCATGATTCTCTCTTCACGGTGTGATTTATTTTGATATATATATGCTTGTTCGACATATGCTTTGATGGTAGGTTTGCAGGTACATGAAATCAACTCCACCTGGACTCACAAGTTTGAGTGTGTCAATTTCCCAATGGTATTGTTGATTGGGAGATAGTAACTAGGTTTCCCTTGCCAAGCCACAACCTTGGTCATAGTGTGTTGTCGGTTTTAGCTGGTCATGTTTTGTTATCACGTTGACCATTTTTTCCTTGATGTTATTTATGTTGCAAAGTATGTTTAAGGGAAACAAATGCTTTAAATATTTTAGGCAATTATTTAATTAATCTAGATTATAGTGTTAGAAGCTTTGTTTTTAATTTAATTAATTAATTTAATTTATTTGGTAAAATCATTTAATCTTATGATTAAATTTATTTTATTAAGTAATTAAATTAGTTGGATTAGATTTAAATTAGAAAATATTATGTGATTTTTATTTATTAAAAATGCATTAATATCTAGAAAACATCTAGAGGGAATTAGTTGGGAGTTTATTGAGAAGATATTTGATTTTTGAAATGTGTTGGAAAATTTTAATTACGGTTGTTGGGAAAATAATTTCACGGAGAGAATATTTTCTTAAAAAAAAGGAGGTAAGAAGTTACTGTTGAGGCAAAATTTTGCAGGGGGCAATAGTCTTATGGGAAACTTAGCTACTAGGAGACATTGTGTGCTTAGCTAAGTGACCTCTGGATTTTATCGAAGCTGGCTCTTCATTTTTGGTGGGGAGGTAAAGGGTTAGAAAGACAACAGGAAATATTAAAATCTAGACTACAGGCGATGCACCAAATCATGAATGAAACTAATTGAGCACACTGCCAAAGGCAAAGGCTCGAACAATAAACTATTGTTTATCAAATATATTATCTAGAAGCATTTCAAAAATAAGAATATCCTTTAATTGCATAGCATAATCTAATACAACTTCAGCCAACACAAAAGAGTCAAACGTGATCTATATTTATTAAGCTATAGAAGATTACAAAAGCTGAAGAACAGGCACTCATATGCTATAGGAAAATAAAAGCACAGTCTAAATATCTTATCAAATGCATGAAAAAATGAAAAGGATGAATTGATTGGCACAGTCTGCAAACTTCAAGTTCAAATAAAAATATTACAAAGGTTATTCCTAGTGCTTGGGAAGTTTTTTGTCTATCCAACAACAACCAACAAAAGAGAAGAAGAGCTACTTAAATAAGCCAGCCCACTGCCTAAAATCCACATTGAGAAAGATGCCCAGGAAAAACATTGACGTTCCAAATCTCCTCAAGCTAGCACCAAATAGGAAGATCGCCCAATAGTGCACCAACAAATTTGTCCTCAGAGAAAATATGGCCATGCAACAATAGTAAAAGACACGTGACATCGAAGAAGAAAACATGGCAGAAAAAGAGAACAAACGGCATAGGCGGCAACTCCCAGATAACCGACGCACAAGAATACGCCACACGTCGAGCACATAGAGCCTGCTAAAAGAATGAGGGATGCCCCAGCAAAAAATTCCAAGAGGAATCCATGTGGGTTATGCCGAGCGAAAATAACTACATAGTGGGCCCAGCTCGGGAAATGGCCAAAGAAAGCCACACGTCACACACACAGAAATCGGTAGAGGAAAAGCGATATTGAGTGGAAAGGATCCCTTTTAGGAGGCCATGTGGAAAACACCTAAAATTTGTGAGCAATAAAAGACAAGGCAAAGCTATGAAGGAAAGAGAACCGCAAAAGCTAGCGGTTTGTGAAATAAAGTTCACAGTTTGGCGACTCACAGGGACATTTCGCCTATGGAATGAAGAACCCTAGAAAACTTTGTTCAACATCCCATTATCGCTCACAGCTGAGAGATGGTAGCTTGTAGGCTGGTCTAGACCTCGTTTAACGACGTAGAGAGGGCTCACATATTTTTGTACGCTAATTTGAGATCGATGATTTCCTTAAAAGGCAATCTGCCAAATACCTTTGCCTCCAATTCAAGCTGGAAAAAGAGTTGCACTAGTTGATGCACGATACCTTCAATATTTATGGTGGTCGAAGATTGATCAAAATATTGTAAAACAAAGAGGTCCTACTTCTTCTCCTCGATCCTTGCAATTATGTGCTCAATACCTACTACTGCCTGATCTTGAATGAAGGGCAATGAGAGGTCTCGCTAAGTTAAGTAGGAAAATTTCACCCGCATGTCACTGGTAATTTGATTCAATCTGGCTTTGCACTCTACTACATGCTGGATGACCTCGTGCGTGGAAATAATAATGTTTACACCCATAGTCGCCATTGTCCGATCTTCAATAACTACCCCGTTCAGAGCCTCATCGAACAACTTGCCCAAAAAAATCTTGGCCTCTGAAACTTTATCGAAAGTCATCTTCTACACCTATTGTATTGTTTCACTAACTCTTCTGCATAGGCTAGTTGCTTGCGCCATAAAATTTAGGATGGGCTGCAAAGTAATGTATAACACCTTGACCTTATCCTAGTATGACACGTATAACTCCTTGGAAATTTCCAACGAGCTCATTTGTGGTGTAGGAGGTTGGGTTCTCAAAAGATCTAACTCCGCAACTCTGTTGCTCAGGTCTACCCTCAACTGTGATAAGCATCCATGCAAAATGGACAGATGACTCCTTAGAGTGGAAATTTCCTTCTCTTTCTCTTCCAAGGCCAATTCATCATTTTTTCTCTTTTCAATTTATGACTTTAGAGGGGAATTCATCTCATTTACTTCATCATTTGTGCTTTGTCAGAGCTGCTTCATACTGTCATCTCTCTGCTTCATATCGGCATGGAGAGTTGCCTCGTTTGCCCGGTATTGCTCAATTTCATTTTATAGGGCCGAAACAATATCCATGCCCAAAGCTTGAAGCTCACTCACTTTTCCCTCCAAGGCATTCTTCTTGGCTAGTAGGTGATTAATTTCATTTTCCTGGGCCCCATACTTGTTTTCCCAAATATCAACCTTGCCTTTCAACTCTTTCAATTGCTCCTCCTTTTTCTTTGCTTGGTGATTGAACTTGAGGAATTTAGTGGTCACTACCGTCTGAGTCTCCTCCATCAGCTCGACTTTATCCTGTGGATGAGCCTGATGCAAGTCCAGCCCAATGGCATTGATAGAATAATCACTCAACAACATTTATTTGATCGGTTTGATCACATTGGGGGTGATCTTTGCAAACATCAGTGAATTATGACTCTCGTTGAATATAATTTGTAGAAGAGGCTCTACCTATCTGCCTGCATCCTTTTCTCTTCTTTTTTGAATTCGGCTTGCGCGGATGCTTTTGTTTGCATCCATCTGTGAAAAATATTCTTGGGAAGAAATGCCCAGTCCACCAACAAAAGAAAACTCCCAAGGGACTACTAGTGGGAAGGAAAGCATGCTTAGCGCATCGGTGGACTTGCTAGGCCTTGTAATAACTACCGAGGAGAAGGGTGGAATAAACTGGCCACTTGAATATGAAAGCAACAAGGTATGAGGAAAGGTCAGGCCTGAAGGATGAAAACTGTTGGCTCATAAGGTCAGGACTAGACACCAATTGTGCTCCAGGGGTGGAATGAAAAGCAAGGGATGGAAATGGAAAACTGGGAGGGAAAATATTTGATTGCCCTGGATATCCAATGATGGGAATAGCTGGTGCAGATGAAATAGCAGGGGAAAATAAGGAGGAGACCAAAGACATAGAAGAGAGGGAAGAGGGAGGAAATAATACCCAAGGTTCCTAAAAAACTACAGCCGATACCACCGCTTCTTCATGCTGCGACTCCTCCCCTCCAGCGGACTCTCTCATTCGGAGTCACTTCTCCTCCAAAGAATCCTCAAGGTCCACAATAACCTTCAACCCATGATCAAAACTCCTTGGCCTCTTCCTACCTAATCTAGAGGAGCTGGAAGGCTCTGATGTTTTTGTGTTTGAAGAGTCCCCCTGCTGTGCGTGTCATCCACTGACAGTTGCCCTGTGTGTTAGATCTTTTTCAGTGATAGGGGCATTCTGGGTTACCTCATCTCTAGGTTTTGTGGAAGCATTTCCTTTCATATATAAATTCTCAAAAACTGAAGGGTTTGGGGAGTTCTCGTTGTCTGAATGCTCATGCACCCAAATGTTGTGAAAATGGTTGTCTTACTCTACCTCCTAGAAAAGCTCATTTGTTTTCTTTATCTCCTACCTGTATGTCCAAAAATCTCTAACTATTTCGGGCTTCCATCCGAGCTTACCCAACTAGTTGCATAGGTATGGGCTCATCTTCTAGTTTTGGCTAGGATTCCCCACAACGTGGTAAAAGTTCAGCCACGATGGTCGCCCCTCTTTAGTAGGAAAATATTCAAGGCCTACATAAAATTTCAAATTCCCCTCTTTAACATTTCTCCAAGGGTCCAAGAATGGCCAAGGTTGGTGTGGAATTTTTATGCCAACCTCTGACAGATTATTCTCTAGGATGTATTTCCATGTGTCATTGATAACTACCAGCCCAAGACTACCCAAATTAGAGTACAAAACCACTGAGGTGTTAACCTTCGTGGTCATTTTCTTTATTAGCGATATAGAGCCAAACATGATAGGAAACATCAAATAGGATGTCGAATTCCTTCCTCCCCAGTAGTCATTCTCAACATTACACATTTGTCACAACGCCTCCAAGGCCAACACTCTGTTGAAAGCAATGTGCAAGAGCCGGAAGCATTCCCAGACAAAACCCTGCATATAGAGCATAGTGAAGTCCATACCAAAGAACCAATCGCAAGATGACAAGAGGCCTCTCAACCATGATTTTTGTCTTGGCGACAATTGCACAGGCATGCTACTCCAAGATCTATCCAAATCCCACAAAATTAGAGCTAGGAACGAATCCGAAAATGCATAATAAACAAAAGTTTTCGACAGGCCGAGAATCCATGTCGAGAATGGCTTCCTCATGCCACTTTCGTCAAAAATGGCCAGGGCCATGAATTGCTTGAAATAATTAGAGCTCTGATGTAAAATCATGTAGACCAGGAAAGAAGAATACCTAAATCTAGAACCAACCTCGAATTCATGCAGCTATTGGATCATCCCATCGATTATAACCTTCATGAAGTCCATAAGCAGAGGCATGTTGTTCTTCCTCAGCATAAAGCTGAGATACATTTAGAATTTGAAAACCCCCTTGTCTGTATCTAGCCCACAAACCAGGGCCAACATAGAATAGACAGAAGAAGACCTCGATTTTAAAGCACCCAAAGAAATTGGGAATCTGGGAGGTGTTGAAACATCTGTCGGTTGAGCAATCTCAATGTGATAAAACTATTGTGCCCACCAGAGCATTCTCCAGTACTCCTGCATCCTTTGAATGTCAAAATTTTTAGAATTCTTGAGTGATGGGAACGAGATGGATAACATATCTTGTAGGGCTTGGGGGTTGATAACTACCCTCAAATTAGGGTCACTTATAACTCCTATCTGAGGATCAAAGCTTGCTACGCATTCCACCACAATTTATGGGCAATAATGTACCAGAGGAACCATGTATTGCGGAAGCCCACAATTCCATAAATGTTTGTGGAAACGGTCTGACATTTTTTCATCTTTTCGCATGTAACCTCCCTCAAGCTCTTGGGATTTTGAGATAATTCAAGATCCAAAACATTATCCCAATCCTCTAATACTAGAGCTTGATTTCTAGGAGAAATCGTGCCAATTGTTTTATGGTCCGCTTGACTGGTAAAGGGCCAGGATGGATTTGTTGGGATGCCTAGAGTAGCATAAGACTCTTGACCATATATGTTTACATAGGGCGTCGTCAATCTTCACTCATTAATATTCTCTCGGACCAGAGCTTGTGTTGAACTTCCTACAATTTCAGCCATTTCTTTGTATCTGCAAGAGGCTTCGCAAACTTTGCAAATGACTTAGCTTTTGAAAACACTTTCTCTTTTTGTGAATGACTTAGTTGTTTTCACTCTTTGATAAATTCGCACAATAAATGTCTTTTGCGTGCCTAACCTTCTTTTCTATTTTCATGAAAAATGGCTTAGCAAGTGTATGTGCCATCCTTTCACATTTAGTCGCTACATGCACCACCAGCTTTTTCGTGTGTGTGAAGAGATTGCCAACTTGCCAAAATAATTTTCATATTTAAGGGACATGACTTCGCATGAGGTGGCACTTGATTTTTCTTGGACAACGCACCAAGACAACCTTGCCATATCTTTCACAAGACACTTTGCATTTACTAATTTCTTGATTGTACTTGGGTGCATCATCCAACGACTCTATCAAAATATTTCCCTTGATTCAATTAGGACAACAACTCATCATGTAGACACCTGGCCTATTTTCATTTAATTCAGAAACTTGAACAAAGCAAGTTGCAACTATACCTTATCGTTCACATCACTTCACACACTGCGACACTTATTATCAAGGCTTGATAGTACCATTTTCCTTTAACATAATCATACCTTGCCTCGTCGGGCGAACCCCGACCAATCTATATATAGGGCCCTTAGAAACCTTGCTAATCACAATTACCTTCAACATTCTTACTTAGTAGGCCCTAGTTAATCTTAGAAAATTCATCCTCTAGCTAGAGTAGCAAGCCAATCGGTGGCCTGCACTACTTGCTACTGCTGCATGGAGGACCCATGCCAACCAAGCCTTTTATGTTCGGCTTTGAGCTAGAGACCCTCGAAGAACATCGCTCCAAGGTTTGTGATGACTGCTACTTCCTGATGCGGATACATCATATTGAACCCTTCCAAAACATGTAGTGGTATGATGATTTCAAGAGAATGGTGTTTCCTCACCTTGTCCCACTCATTGCTATTGTTGTTGGTCCTTCCTCTATTTGAGAATTGAGAAAAGATAATCCCAATTTTTCTTTTTTCCTTTTTGCTAGCCTCTGCCTCCCTATAGCAGATATATATGTATATTTTGATACATGGCCACTCACCTCCATTGTATATAATGTAAATGTTCCAGAAATAATATAATACACATTTTTTTCATATCTTGGCTCATTTATAATGTATCTCAATTTCTTGCAATAATGTTGTCATTTTCAAAATGCACTAAGAAAACCCAAAACTTAAAGCAGGAAAAATAATTACATATTTACAATTTACAAACCCACTACATAAGCAGAACTAATTAATTTTTTTAAGGTGTATTCCATTAACTAGAATACCCAAGGCATTACCTTCCATTTTTTCTAACTCAAAAGAGTTAAACTGTTTGCACTGGATGATTTTAAAAGGCTATTCCTAGAGACTATCCAACTTTTCGTTTTGGTCGGGCTTTGCCCCGCGCTCATTGAACTTGAGCACCAAGTCCCCACATTTTAGCTCCTTGTCAGATGCCTTTTTATCAAACCACTTCTTCACCACCTGTTGGTGGTTTTTCATGGCCTTAAGAGCATGCTCTATTTTCTCTTGTACTTCTAATAACTCAAAAAACCATACCTCCATAGCTTCATTCTGCTCGATTTCAAGAGATTTGAGAAATTGGAGAGCAGTGATTTCCATAAAAATAAGCAACAATGCCTCCTTCCCGTACACCATCTCGTAAGGGGATGTCTTTAATATTTTCTTGGGCGTGATACAGTCTGCCCACAACGTTGTTCAGAGGTTTTTATGCCACTCCCTCTGGTGTTCCAAGCATATCATTTTGATTAACCTGATGAGGTTTTTGTTTGTGGATTCTACGAGGCCATTCCCCTGAGGGTAATAATTAGAAGAGGTTTTCAAGAAAAAACCCTATATTTCAATGCAAATTGGCTCATCTTAGAGCTGAGGAAATCTTTAGCATTGTCAAAAATAATTGTTTTCGACAAGTCAAATCTGGCTACCAATTCCTTTAAGAAGTTAACAATTTCTACATCCATTGCATTTTTTAATGGTATCGCCTCTGCCCATCTGGTGAAGTAGTCAGTTGTTGTCGATATCCACCTGTGTCTAGCTGATGAAAAAGGGTTAATCATACCAATGAAGTCCAGACCCCATTGAGCAAAAGGTTCCTCCACTACTATGGGTTTTAGTGGCATAGCAACATTCTTTCTCTTTCCAACATAAAATTAGCATTCACTGCAAGACTTTACTAATGAAAATGATTCATTGAATAATGCTAACCAAAAATAACCAGCACATATGATTTTAATTGTAGTAGTTCCCTCAAAAAACTGCCCTCCAGCTAGGTCATTGTGATATTGATCTAATATTCTTTTGGCTTGTTCCTCACTCACACATCTTAGTAGGACACCATTAAAATTTCTTTTGAAAAGTACTCCTTCTAAGAGAACATAAATGCTATTTTTCAATTGATAGAACCATCTCTTAATGGAAGGGAGATTGGTTAGATACCTTCCTGTTTGCATTAAGCTTATCCTAGCCTCTAGCCAATCGCCCTTAGAGATTTCTTCATTTAGTAACATAGGTTCTGAGACTTCGAGCTTGTCATTGGTTCATTATTTTTGGTGAGATACTCACACAGTCCTTTTCCATTAATAGTCTTGACATGCCTGATCTCAAAATCATACTCTAGGATATTGGTAATCTAGTTAGCTCTTTTCTCGATGATCTCTCCTTCCATAATATATTCCTGCACACTAGGATGTGGTACACAAACAATCACCTTATTGCATGATATGAGGTGCTGAAAATTCTTAAGCCCTTTCAAAATAGTAAAGGCCTGCTTTTCTACAAAATTGTTCCTCACATCATACTCCTTTAAGGTGCGCGAGTAGAAAGCAACGGGAGATTTTTTTTTATCCTCATCATCCTTCTACATAAGCATAGTGGTAATACTATTTCCACCACCAAAAAAATACATGATAAAGTCCTTCGACAAGTCTGGGTTGATTAATACAGGGGCTGAAGAAATAACCTCTTTTATAAGCTCAAAATATTTCCTAGCCTCCATCATCCACTTGAAATTTTAGTCCTTTTTAGCATCAAGGTAATTGATTGAATGATCCCTACAAAGTTTGCAATGAATAGACTGATGAAATTGACCGTACCCAAAAAAGATTGCACTCCTTTCTTATTTAGTAGTAGAGGAAGCTCCCAGATTGCATCAACTCTTTCTGGATCGATGGCAATACCCTCCTTCAAGACAACATATCCCAATAGCTTCCCTTGGGGGACTCTGAACACACATTTCTTTGGGTTTAGAGAAATCCCAAATTCCTAGCACTTCTGGAAGACAAGCTCTAAATGATCAAAGTGATCATTGGTGGATTTGGAAAACACTGTCAAATCATCGAGATAGATAAGTATAATCTTATGTATTAAATCCCTAAAGGCAATATCCATAGCTCTTTGAAAGGTGGCTTTGACATTTGAAATTCCAAAAGGAATCTTAGCATATGCATATGTTCCCTACTTTGTGGTGAATGTTGTTTTGTGTTGGTCTTCCTCCTTTACACGAATCTTATTGTAGCCCAAAAAACCATCCAATATTGAAAACATTTTAGAACCAACTATAGTTTATAGAATTACCTCCATAGAAGGCAAGGGGTAATGATCCTTTAGGGATGCCCTATTCAAGTCTTGGAAGTCTATGCACAGTTATATATCACCATTCTTCTTCCGGATTGGCACTAGGTTAGACACCCAAGTGTTGTGTTTGATTGGGAACACTATTTGAGACACAATCAATTTATTCAACTCTTGTGACATGAGTGACTCAATCTTCAGGTTCACAAGCCTTTGTCTTTGACGAACTAGCTTCGATCCTTCCAATAGCTCAATTGTGTGCTGAATAATCTCCAGATCATATCCCTTAAGATCATCATATGACCAGGCTACTACGCTCGGATATTCTTCATAGAAGTGCTTTAGCCTATCTTTATTCTTTTGAGATACTCCCTTACCAACCTTGAGCTTTTTGACTTCTCTAATATGCAAATTGATGTAGTCACCTTTTTCAGCTACAAGATTCCTTTTATCTTTCCTTGCATCATCAGAATAAAAAAGACTCTCTAGAGTGATTAGGCCTCTGGGAAGTTTTTTGGATTTCAACTGGATTACTTGATCCCGATAGGCTTCGGCGATATTTGGTTGCAATTGGTCAGAAAATTCCACAGATGACTGGAGAAATGATGCAATATGAGCATCACTATTGAACACTTTCCAATCTTGATCATTGTTTGGAATAGCAGGTCGTACAATTACTCTCACTGCATGTTTATTTTTAAACACCTCGGAGGCTGGCTCAATTGAGTCCCGACAGTTGCCATCTGGTCAGCTCCAAAGTTCTTCTCCCTCTATATAGCTTGAATATTAAATTCCTCAAATATTTCAATAAGATCCCAGACCCTATGCCGGTATGATCGTATACAAACATTCTTTGCAATAGAAATCCCTCGGATTTGGTTGACCACCAGTTTCGAATCGCCGAACACTCTTATTTTCCTTGCACCCATTTGTTTTGCAAGGCTCAAATCACGGAAAAGGCCTTCATATTCTATTTTTTTATTCGAGCATACAAACTGGAAGCAATAAGACCTCAATGTCTTTTCTTCGGACGAAGATGTCAAACATATTCCTACTCCAGCTCCTACACTGCATCTTGCTCCATCAAATTCCAATGTCCATAACTTCGAGGATGTTTCGGCTCTGGATTATTTAGTAACTCTGGCATAATCTATCCTTCCTCATGTATGACATAGGTTCCCAACCTAGTTGCATAATAATTTCAAAAAGGGTTTGTGTCTATAAAATCATTCAACAAAGCTTCTTCACTCTTCCTCTGGGGCTAGTTGCTTCTTCTTCCTTGAGAAATTCAGCATTGAACCTTTCTTTCTAGGTAATTGAAGTATGTTTCACTTCAAAGTTGATCAGGGCCTCATCAGCAACATGTTCAAAATGCAGAGTTTCCGACAATAGTTTCATCTTAGCTCCATGTTTGGTTCTCAAGATTAGGTGTGACTAGTCTAGTGCTAGATATCCTCCAACATTTGTTGTGAACTCTCGAGACAAACATATCCCAAATAGAGGATGGACATCAAAGAGTATGGTATTCTGGTTCACAGTGATACTGGGGCAAGGAAACAAAGTAATAAGCAATCCCTTGATTACCTCGATGATATCAACTTTATTCCCATCTACCTGCATGACTCCCTTGTTAAGAGACTCGTATTTTAGCCCCAAAGCATCAGCTACTTGCTTTGATATGATAGTGGTGCTAGCACCAGAGTCGATCATACAATTATGCAATAACTTGTCACCAATGATAAGCGATAGAAAGAAAGGCTTAGGTTTAGGCTTACTCTCTTTTTTGGCTTCGAGCTTTTCTTCCAGTTGATTTGTTAGCACTTTATCCAGGTCTGGCTTGGATATATTTTCTTCACTGGGCTAACTAGGCATCTTCACATCTTCCTCTCCTGCAAATGCTTTTTGTAATAGCACCTTTTGCTCCGGAATACCCAGGATATCCCACAAAGAAACATTGACAGAGGATTTATTTAGTTGTTCCACCACATTGAACTACGTTCATGACTGATGAGTCATGGTTTCTTGCTCCTTAGGCCTCGCAGCTAGTGTATCCAGTTGTTTGACAATAACTAGGGTGATCATAGGAGCCTTTGATTTCAAAGGAGGTGGATTCAAAGAGCTGGGAGTAGCCGCCTTAGAATGCCATGGAATTGAAAATGGGCATGTCGATGGATTGGGTATTGACTGAGATGGACCATTAGTCAGTAGAGATGTGAATTATCCAATGAGTCTCCTCTTTGAACACGTGTTGTAGTTTGATTGCACTTGGGGCACTTGAGTTACAAGAATGTCATTCAGAAATGTTGACTCTTCTCCTTCCATCCATGAAAAGAGTGCTTGGTCTAGAACTATTTCTAACTCCTACTCTATGGACATCCCTTGCATTTGAGCAGTGAGGACTGCATTATCCATCTTTTGAGAGTCATATGATCAGTTTACGGGATCAGGTGTGCTGCCTTGGCTATGTTGCTCCGCAATCTTTCATTGCAAATTTCCTCGCAGACAATTTCGGGGCATGTGTGCATCATTACAAGGAAAACACCATGAATTAGTGTCTTCGACTAGGTTATTTTGTCCTGGAACTACCTCCTTACATGGATGGTCTACATTTTCAAGGTCATTGGAACAACTTGGTTATTCTTCTGAGCTTGAGTATTGCTGCGCAATCTATCTTGCCACTAATTTGACTGGTAAGGAGCTTTTCCACCTTGATAATTTTGGTAAGCCGACTTCTGATAGCTATATTGTTGCCACTTCATGGTAGTCAATTCATTTGTCATAGTCTGCATCTGTTCTCTCATCTCGTTCATCTCGGCCCTCAGAAGGTTAGGCACTAGAGCTACACTCAGTGTCGTTCCTGGGTACATGTACATAGACTGGGGAGGAGTTGCAGGAGAGTTGGTCGAAGTTGCTTCAGCTTTCATGGTGTTGAATTCTGGGAACAATGGCATGATGGGTCTTGGTGCTAGCTTTCCAACAGCAATAAGGTTATTCTCCATAGGAACAACAAGACCATAAGAATTAGGTAGATTATTTCTACCAAGAGCCTATAGCATCATGGAAATATCAACATTAATGGACTTCAAATAGAACATGAATGCCAAATTTCAAGGTGACTGACTACCAACAGGAACTCTCTACCAAGTCAAATGAAACCACACGTTGAAGTCAGGAAGAGCTTCATGATGAGCTTGCTTTATGCTAGACAAGTGATGATATAGCAAAGACCTATCGCTAGCATTTGAAAAACGCTTGTAAAACAGGGTTCCAAGATCATCCCAAACAGCAACCATATTAGCCATGAGAGTTATATACCAGTTCAACACCTTTCCTCAGAATGAGGCAGCAAGCAATCTTAGAGCTATGTTTTCATTAGAAACACCATGCGCTAGACACACGTCTGCCACATCTTGTAAGTGCTTTTGTAATACCCCTTCGTTTTGTGTTCTGGTTAGACTGTGTCTTTATGTGGGTATGTTGCTTTGATGTGTTTCTGGTTATTTTGATGTTACCTTTATCCCATGCTTTGGTTTAGCATAGTGGTTATTAAATTAAAGATGATTATGCTTTGGATTATACTAGCATGTTAGAAGTGTCAGTTATTTGTAGTGTATGGATGAAGAGGACGGTATCACATCACTCGCTTGCGAGTGCCCTACGATCCCGTGATTTCCTCTTCACGGTGTGTATTTTATGTTGTTCATATTATATGTTGTGGTTACTTGATTTGCAGGTTGACAGGTACAAGACATCGACTCCACCTGGTTTCATAGGTGAGAGCATGTTCAATACCCAACAGTATTCGATTGGGAGATAGTAACTAGGTTTCCATGCCAGGTCGTCACCCTAGTCCTAGTATGTCATCAGTTGCTTTTTAGTTGTGTTGCTTTGGATCTTGTGCCCTCTCTTCATTATTTAATTGCAAATTAAATTGGGGTGTATTGAATGGCTTAATGTATTTAAGTTGTTTATTGAATTAATTGGTTTTTATGTGGAAAATGTTATTTAAAGTTATTAAGTTAATTTAATTTAATTAATAAAATAATTTAATCTTGGATTAAATTTATTTTATTGAATTAATTAAATTAATTAATTTGAGTTAAGCAAATTCATTTTGGAATTTTATTACATAATTGTTGAAATTAAAAATTGAATTGAAAGTCAATTGTGAAAATTGGAATTCAAAATTGAAAAATTAAAAAAAAATGAAATTTAAAAGTCAATTGAAAGTTTGAATTCAAAAATTGGAAAATTAGGATATTTTGCATTTCTATTTTCTGAAATTTATTGCAGTTGTTGAATGAGATATTTTGGGATATTTTTGGTATTTCATTATTATTCAGTTTTTTGGTTTCAATTTTGGATCTTGGAGTTTTTGGAAAAGATGGAATTTGTGTGAGGAAAAATATTTCATTTTTGTGGGTTTTGGATTGGAGTGGTGAAATTTGTTGAACTGAAGGGGGAATCATGGAGGAAGCTGAGCATCGTCTGGATCTTCTCCAAATTCTTGCAATACTAGGTTCATTCAATCAATAGCTTCATTTTGAAAATAATATAGTTTGAATATGCTTTGGAAATCATTTAAATTTTGGTTGTGGATTGCAATTAGAAAACCCAGGTTGAATTCTAATTTTGTTGCAAAAATCTCTTCATTGAAAAAAATATTTCTTCAATAAAATTTTGTGTTATTGGCTAGAAATTGTGTTTTTCATTTGGGTTCTTCAATTAATTTTAAAAAAATGCTATTGGGGGTATGTATATTTACATATACTCCTTTTAAAAAATTAAATTCTTTAGGAAGAGGATATGCTATTTAAATTTTGAAATAAACCCTTGTTTAAAAGTTTAATTTTTTGGATTTTTTTGTAAAAAAAATCCGTAGGCTTGTTGAAAAAATAAAAAATAAAAATAAAAATGAAATTTTTTAATGGGGGGTTGGGGGCTCAACCCCCACCGCACCTCCCATGGAGGCGGGTGGAGGGAGCCGCACCCAATGCACCCCTCCCCACTCCCTTAACCCCGCGGACGGTGCAGTCGCCACTGCCGCCGGTGGTCCGTTGTACAAGGCACAGCTATCGACGTCGGTGATGCCGCCACCCAGCCCGACCTCCACCTCCACCCCTGCTAAAACCCCCGCGCCGCCTGGTTTTTTTAATCCGCCACCCTATTACAATCCACGGCCTGGGGAAAAGTAAAACGTGGCCGGCCAAAGAATAAACCGCAGTCGAGAAATCATGTGGCCCAACCCTAACCCTAAACCACGTCGCTCGTAACCCGAGGCAACAACCCATGTGTTTGGGAATGGCGCACGGCTAGAGGGAAGGTTATTAAAATAATAGAATTTAAAAATGAAATTTATAGATATAATATTAATATTTTTATATATTGTTATTATAATATTAAAATGTTATTTAATAATATTTTGTATTATAATCTATAATAGTAAAATATTATATTTATATATATTATGCTTTTAAATAATTTTGTATATTATAGTGGTAGTTTTAAAATTAAATTTATATGCTTAGGAAAGTATTAATTTTCTATTAGCATGATTAAATTTAATTGGAGGGAATTAATTATTTAATTTAGAGAAGGAATAATTTAAATTTAATTGTGGAATTTAAATTGAGATGCCAAAAGGTCAATTAGTGATTTAATTTAAATATAATTGTGAAATTGAAACATTAGGTTATAGTCAATTATTGTTTTATTTTAAACAATAGATTGGAAAAGGGCAATTGTTGATTTCGAGATTAATGTGTTATAACGAAATTAATCTGATTTATTTTATAATGATTTAATTTGCAAGGGAAATCGATTATTTATTTAACGAGATGTATTGTGTTATAGTTGGAAATGATTATTTTATTATGAGCAAATAGGGAATTAAATATTAGTATAATTTCTCCCTTATCTGAAAAGATGAATGTTAATTCAGTTTTATCGATGGATAGATTACTAAACGTAAATGAGGAATGAATTTAGGATATCCAAAGGTAGTTTCCTTCAGTTGAATTCAGTGAACATGTACTTCATGCTCTGTTTTGGAAATGAGATTAAGTGCCTATTATTTAATAAGTCTTCCAAATGTGATTTTTCAGTTCTATGGTTGTCGTTGTGATGTCAACCTGTTGTAAATTCTCATGGGCAGTGCACGGAGTTGTGCTTATGTTAGTACCTAATTTCCGTGAATGGGGATGTTTGTACCTCCTTGGTTTAGGAGCGGATTATGGGATCCGTGTCTCCTTGTAAGGAGTGATTTTGTATTGTGTGCCTCCTTGTCAGGAGTGGTCAGGAGCATTTTTGTTATTGTTGTTGCCTCCAGTGTCGGAGTGTGTTTTAGTTTTTGTCGCCTCCTGAGAAAGGAGTGGATTTTGTTATATGTGCCTCCCTGTTGGGAGTGGTCTTGTTATTGATGATTTCCTCTAGTGTATGGAGATGGGTTCATCTTTGTCGCCTCCTAAGAAAGGAGTGGATGTGTTTCTTGTTTGTTGCACCTTGGTACGATTGTGTTTGGTTGGTGTGTGTGTGTTGTCAAGTAGAAGAGTTGCTTCCATAGGGGCCAGAGCCCGGAAGAGGTATGATTGGGTAACCTTCGAAAGTGGTTTAATCAAGTGATAATTAAATACAACACTTAGATGCTTAGGACTAACTTTTCATTAATAAAGATAAGTATGCCTCACTCATAGGTGCAAGGGCTTGTTTAGACTTGGGATGTGTGAGAAGGCCATGGGATGGCAAGGTCATCTATCTTATCTATACGAAAGGTATTTGGCTCCGCATTAGTAAGTGGTGAGGGCTAAGGGGTCGATTTGGGTCACCTTCCTGACGATCTGCATTAGGTAACTCATGATGAGCTATGCGATGACACTCTGTCTAGGACAATAGTTGGATTTATGTTTTCACTTTAGTAGTATGAGGTCTGATGATCGGTTTGGGTCACCTTCCTTATGATCCGCTAGGTAACTCATGATGTGTTGTGAGATGGCACTTTGTGTGACCATGGTTGGTTCTTGTTTATCGTGGGTATGGTTTTTGTAACATACCTGATGTGACCATTTTTGGTGTTCGATTATAATGTGTATGGTTCTCACAACATACTTGTTATGCGTTATTTCTGGAAGTACTGTGAGCTTGTAGAGTTGTACTTGTGTTGTACTTGTATGGTATCTGAGATGTACATGTTGTGATCTTATGTTGTACTTATGTTGTAATTGTGATGTACCTTGGAATGTACTTGTGAGGTTCTTGTGTTTGTTTGATTTAGTTATGTTAACCTGTGTCTAGAGGTAGATTATCTTGACTACGATTTCTAGTTACTATCTCCTAGCATGGGGGGTGGGCCTTTGGGTTCCACTTGGTTGGGTGGCGTGCACCTAAATCTGTTGGGTTCTTCTTCATGTTCTTGTGGACAAGACTTCCATTTGGAGAGCTCGTTGGTTTCAGTATCAGTTCATGCTTTATTTCATTTCAGTTGTTATTGTATCTTTCTACCCCTCTGTTGTTATCGAGGTGGAAATTGTAATTGTTATTATGTAATTGATCTTGCCTCATTCAGGGAATGAGAGTTGTAATCTTCTTGTAATTGAATATTTAATGATGGATTAATGCAATGGAAAGTTATCTTTATTCTTTGATGTAATTCATCTTCTTTGGATGTATGTGCTTTAAATATTGGTTAATTAATTGTCATGGTTTAAATCATGTTTTTTGTTGAGGTTCTATATAACCTATGTCTTGTAACCTTAGAGGTTGTTGGCATTAGTTAGTGAACTTGCTTATTAATTATACTTTAAAAAAAAAAATTATTCTGTTTAAGTTGTTAAATGCAACTTCCTCTAGGGTTGCGTGGTAGGGCGTTACAGCTTTGTCGGTGTCTTTGATTCATCCCTAAAAAACTTAGGGATAGATTTTAAAGCAAAAGTGGGGATTGGAGCCCATACTACAGGAGGATCAGGTGCTACTAAAGGATTACCAACGTCCCAGGCTACATAATTTCTAGCGGCCATAGGTGCAGGAGATAGAGGAGAAGGGAGAGGTGAAGGACTATCTTGTCGACCTCTCAGGCGAATAGAAACTTACGGTGGTATGCATAGACTTGGGAATCTTGCAATTTGTGACCTAGTTACGGGCCTATGGCTCATACACACTTATATATCAAGCAAACATGCTAGTTTACATCCCACTGGGCGTGCCAGAAAAAGAACTGTTGACACAAAATTTTGTAGGGGGCAATAGTCTTATGAGAAAATTAGCTACTGGGGGACATTGTGTGCTTAGCTAAGTGACCTCCGGATTTTATCGAAACTGGCTCTTCATTTTTAGTGGGGAGATAAAGGGTTAGAAAGATAATAGGAAATATTAAAATATAGACTAAAGGCAATGCACAAAATCATGAATGAAACTAATTGAGCACAGTGCTGAAAGAAAAGACTCAGACAATAAAATGTTGTTTATCAAATAGATTATCCAGAAGCACTTCAAAAATAAGAATATCCTTTAATTGAATAACATAATCCAATACAACTTCAACCAACACAAAAGAGTCAAACTTGATCTATATTTATTAAGTTGTAGAAGATTACAAAAGATGAAGAACATGCATTCATATGCTATAGGAAAATAAAAGCACAGTCTAAATTTCTTATCAAATGCATGGAAAATAGAAAAGGCCGAATTGATTGGCACAATCTACAAACTTCAAGTTCAAATAAAAATATTACAAAGGCTATTCCCAGTGCTTGGGAATTTTTTTGTCTATCCAACAACAACCAACAAAAGAGAAGAGTTGCTTAAATAAGCCAGCCCACAGCCTAAAAGCCACATTGAGAAAGATGCCCTAAAAAAACATCGATGTTCCAAATCTCCTCGAGCTGGCACCAAATAGGAAGATTTCCCAATAGTGCGCTAGAAAATTCATCCTCAGAGAAAATATGTTCATGCAACAGTAGAAAAAGACACATGGCATTGAAGAAGAAAACGTAACAAAAAAAGAGAACAAACAACACAAGCGACAACTCCAAGATAATTGGTGCACAAGAATACGCCATGTGTCGAGCACAAAGAGCCTGGCAAAGAATGAGGCACACCCTAGCAAAAATATCTGAGAGGAAGCCACGTAGGTGACACCGATCGAAAATAACTGCATAGTGAGCCCAACTTGGGAAATGGCCTGAGAAAGCCACACGTCACACACACAGAACTTAGCAGAGGCAAAGCAATATAGAGTGGCAGGGATCCTTGTTAGGAGGCCACAAGGCAAATGCAAAAAATTTGTGAGTGATAAAAGACAAGGCGAAGCTGTGAAGGAAAGATAACCGCAAAGGCTAGTGGTTCGTGAAATAAAGTTCATAGTTACTTCACAGAGGAGAGGAGAAGATTATTTTTTGGGGGCAGAGGTTGTTAATAAATTTAGATGGGTCATTTAATTTGATTGTTGAAAATTTGGGGAAGGATAATCTTAGGAAAAATACTTTGGCTCTGGAATTTTTTTTTTTTTGGAAGAAGCTTTGTTTTTTGGAAGAAGATTTGTTTATTTGGAGGAATCTTTGTCTTGGGGAAGAATATCTACATCAATCTAAATCCCGTGTGTAACGCCCTGCCACACAACCCTAGAGGAAGTTGCAATTAACTACTTAAACGGACTAATTTTGTTTGTTTGTTTAAGAACAATTAATAACTAAGTTCATTATCTGATGCCAAAAACCTCTAAGGTTACGAGATAGAGGTTATATAGAACCTCAACAAAAACATGAATCTAAACCATGTCATTTATTTAATTAAGAAATAAAACACATACATTCCAAATAAGATAACTTACATCAAAGCATAAGAGATAACTTTCAATTCAATTTATCCATAATTAAACAACACAATTACATCTCTCATTCCCCGAATGAGGAAAGTCCAATAAACATGATTACAAATTACATCTCTCCACCTCGATAAAAAATGAGGGGTGATAAATTACAAGATTAACTGAAATGAATAAAGCATGAAATGAAACTAGATCCCACGAGCTCTCCAACTAGAAATCTCGTCAACAAACAAGAAGAAATCCCAATGGAAAAAAGTGCACGCCACCCAACCAAGTGGAACCCAAACACCCACCCGCTGTGCTAGGAGATAGTAACAAGGAATTCTAGCCAAGGCCATCTACCTCTAGACACAGGCTAACACATAATTGAACCAAACTGACACAACCAATCACATGTGCAATACAAGTACAACATAGGTACAACTCTAACATGGTCACATTGCTTCCAGATAAAAAATAGATCAGGTATGTTAAGAAAACCATACACATAATGAACAAGTACCAGCTATTGTCCTAGACAGAGTGTCATCACACAACTTGTCATGAGTTACCCAATGTGAATCTTCATAGGCTTTGGCTAACCTGGTGGCCTCAACCGATCTCCTGGCCCTCATACTTACTAATGCGGAATCAAATACCTTTCGTAAGGACAAGATAGATGACCTTGTCATTCCAGGCCTTCCCACCCATCCCAAGCCTAACCGAGCACTTGGGTCCATGAGTGAGGCATAATTATCTTGATTAGTGAGAAATTATTCCTAATCTTCTAAGTATTGCTTTAGTTAACACTTATTTAAACTACTTCTGAAGGTTACCCAATCTTACCTCTTATGGGCTCTGGCCCCTACTAGAAGCCACTCTTCTACTTGACAACATGCATAATATCTAATCACCAAGGGTACCAAAGTACAAACAAACAAGATAACGCAACCACTCCTTTCTAAGGAGGTGACATAATTCAAAACCATCTCCTAACGTTAGAGGTAACAAGATAACAAAGCCACTCCTTACAAGGAGGCACACCTCACATAATCTACTCCTAATCCAACAAGAGTCACATAACACCCTCGTTCGTGGAAATCGGGTAAGCAACTGATAATGTAAGATGCACTACCCAAGGGATTCAAAACAGGTTGACAACATGACATGACAACCCACATATTTAAAATGCCATCTAGAAGACTTCCATATTAAAGCCACTTAACCCCTTTCCCCAAACATGAACAGTGAGGAAATAATCACATAAAACAATTGCACTCGGAAATAAACTAATTTTGGATATATTAAATACATTTCCCTTAGTAAAATTCAGTAATTAATTCCACTAATAAAATTGATCTAATAATGTCTCTTCTAGACAAAAGATAAAATTTAAACAAATATCTAATCCTTAATTGCATGAAAATAATAATAAGATAAAGGAGTTACTTCATTAATTCATAATATATCGTTTAAAATAATTATTTCTTTTTGCAAAAATATATCATTTTAAAATCCATTAATTTCGCTATTAAAACACAAAAACCTTTAAATCCAATAATTGTTCTTTCAAGATATGATATTTCAAAATAAATCAATTAATATTAACTATTGCATTTTGATCTAAAATTTCTCCATTACATTTAAAATATGAGATTATTTTACTCATCCATTTTAATATATATACATTTAAATATATATCTATATATATTAAAATTATATTCACCACTATACAAATATACAACCTAATATAGTATAAAAATAAATTGATATTCTAATATTATATATAATATAAAATATAAAATATATGTATATTAATAATATATATATATATAATAATATTTTAATATTATAAATAATATTCAATAATAATAAAAATATATTTTATTAATATTTTTTTTGTTTTTATTTAAAACCACTCCATTCTCACCTCAGGCTGTGTGAATCTCGCAGTGCATACAAAGAGAGGGTGGTGGCTGGGCACCGACTGCGGTTTTCAGGCGTCGACTATTACACTCGACCCTTATGGTGGTCGGTGGGTGTGCACAGCTGCCCCCACAGGGGTGGGTCAGTTGTGCTTAGCACAATCAACCACCTTTGTGGTGGTGGCAACGCCAAGCCATCCATGGGGGGCAGTTGTGGGTCGAGGCCAAGTGACTCCCACAAATTTATTTTTATAAAAGAAAACCTAAAAAAATAAAATTGTTTTTTTGACTACAGATTTCAAAAAAAACATTCACCCAGTTCATTCTAGTTGCTACAATAACAATATTTTTAACAGTATGTATATATGTATATATATTTCTCAATATATATATATATACATATATACACAAATATACATATAATATATATGTTTTCTTTTACAAATATAACCAAATCAGAAACCGAATTGGGCAAATAAATTCTGGGAAGAATTATAATAGTCATATTTCCATTTCTTTGAAGAAATTTGTTTCTAAACAAGGTTTTTTGCAAATAAAATTCATATTGAACATGGGTTTTTTCCTTGCAATCCACAAATAGAATTTAAATAATTTCCAATAGCATAATCAAACTCTGTAACCTTTCAAAATTAAACTACTAATTGAATGAGCCTAATTTCAGAAGCTTGAGAGCTGATAATGAAGCAAGGCCTTCTCCTCTATTCCAGATCCTTTCAAAAATTCCAATTTAGCTTCTCCAAATCCAAAATCAAATCCAGCAAATTCCTTTTCCTTACTTTTTTTTCCAAATTTTCAAGCTCCCACAAAAAATCATGAAAAATCCTAATAATAGCCAAAAGAAAGAAATATCTATTCAACCACCATAATAAATTTTCAAAAACAGAATAAATAAATATCTCCATTTTTAAATTTTTGAATTCAAACTTTTCTAAAATGAAATTTAAATCCTTTTTTTCTCTATTTTGTTTTAATTTCATCTTTTCAATTCTCCACTTTCACACCAAAAGCCCATAAATTTCAAAATGCATAACTTAATTTAATTTAACACAATCAAATTTAATTAATTAATAAAATAAATCTTAATCCAAGATTTAATCATTTTATTAATTAAATTAAACATCTCTAACGTTATAACCCGATTAATTAATCAATAACTTAAATACGTAATGTAATTAATTACCATTTTCTAACTTGAAATTGAAATAAAATAAAGGCAAATAGCACAAAGTTAACGCAACTGAACCAGACTAAAACCCGATGACACACTATGACTAGGGTGATGATTTGGCATGGAAAACCTAGCTACTATCTCCCAAATGAATACCGTTGGGCAATGGACACACTCAGTCTTGTAAAACTAGGTGGAGTCAATGTCCTATACCTGTCAACCTGCAAACAAAGAGTATATCCACATGCATATATCTATTATAATTAAAACACACCATGAAGAAGAAATCACAGAATCGTAGGGCGCTCACAAGTGAGTGATGCGATATGATCCCCGTCACCAATATAGTGTAACTAACTAAAAAATCTAACATACTAATATAATCCAAAGCATAAAACATCATTGATTCAAACATCTATAATGCTAATCCAAAACATGTCATAATGATAACATCATAATAAAATACCATCATATCAAAAGATAACATTCACGTCGCTTTATAGATAGCGATCACATAGTAACCGAGTTCCAAAATGAAAGTGCAAACATAAAACACACATAATAAGGTATCTGAATATCTAGAAACACATCAAAGCAACATAACAACACAAGGACACAATGTCCAACCAAAAGGAAAAATGGAGGGGTATTACATCCTGCCCCCTAGGGTTAGGCTTACTCTTGGAAGCCTGCAAATAAGTAGGGATATAACTCCCTCATACAAACTGCATACAAATCAAAACCTCGAACCCTGAGGGTGAGTATCCTGCACTGAGCGACCAAATCCAGGAGTGTTCCACCATGGAAAATCCTTAACAAAGTGGCCCTATTGGCCGCAAGAGTAACACCTCATGTTACAACCAAACTCTTTATCTCTTGAATGTGCAGTAGACTGCTGCATACTACCCCAGTCAGCCATAGGCTGGGAAGTCTAGGTTGGCTGCCCCTGATGATAGAGCCTGATGCGCCACCAATTTTGGTTCCTTCTAAGTGAAGAACCACCACCAACCTGACATGAATGAGAGTCCTTACGCTTCCCAAGTGCTTTCTACTACTGCTAACCACTCTAAGATGGTCCCTGTTGTGCCACCGATGATCCAACTCCCTGAGTCTATCCCTTTCGTGCACTAGACCCAGCTAACGAATCACTGCCAATTTGAACATCAGTGTGGTCTCCTAGTGCCATGTCTAAGTTTGCTACCGGCAATTCCATTTCGCTCAAGGCATGATACTCATCATGGGGGTGCTGATGCTAGTGGTTAGATAAGAAATGAGCTCTGGACCACTCTAAAAAGATATCCCAAGGAACTGAATTAATATCTAGGTGGAGCTTCTGCTCCTCCACCCTCCACCATGTGGATGCGAGTCCCCATAGATGCACAATAGCACACCATGCTTTGGTATACTACCATATGGGTGCATAGCAAAGCATTGGTCGAGGTCAATGAGCCAAGTCTCAGCTTCTAAGCGACTTCTTGCTCCATCAAATAAGGAGGGACAACCCCTAAGAAAATCTATCATATTTCTTTAGCCTACTATCTCTGCCTACGTTGGAAGTACTCTCACACTAGGATTACCCTGTGCATCTACCTGTCGTAGACCAAGGAGTGCCAAAGCCTCCTCAAGTTCTCTACGTGCAGCCTCAATCTCTCATGGATCCTGCTAATGATCACTGACCCCTGGGGCATTCTACGATACTCAATGTTCCTCCTAGTCTAAAATGAATGATACACGAGGAGGAGAGTCATGCTGACTCCCACCATGACCGCCTATACGACCATGACCACACCCTCTACCTCTTCCATGTCTGGGAGGAATAATCCTGCACAGACACTTCAAGGTATTAGGCAAGGAACACAACTAAAAGCTTAATGGGTCCACCATAATCCCAGAGTATCCAGTGTTTAAAGCTAGGCTCTGATACCATGTGTAATTCCCCGCCACACAACCCTAGAGGAAGTTGCAATTAACTACTTTAACACACTAATTTTTTTTTGTTTAAGAATAATTAATAAGCAAGTTCACTATCTGATCCCAACAAGCTCTAAGGTTATGAGAGAGAGGTTATATAGAACCTCAACAAAAACATGAATCTAAACCATGTCATTTATTTAATTAAGAAATAAAACACATACATTCTAAATAGGATAACTTACATCAAAGCATAAGAGATAAATTTCAATTCAATTTATCCATAATTAAACAACACGATTACATCTCTCATTCCTTGAATGAGGCAAGTCCAATAAACATGATTACAAATTACATCTCTTCACCTTGATAATAAATGAGGGGTAATAAATTACAAGATTAACTGAAATGAATAAACCATGAAATGAAACTGGATCCCATTAGCTCTCCAACTGGAAATCTCATCAACACAAACAAGGAGAAAGCTCAACAGAGTAAGGTGCATGCCACCCAACCAAGTGGAACCCAAAGGCCTGCCCCCCATGCCAAGAAATAGTAAGAAGGAATTCCATCCAAGGCCATCTACCTCTAAACACAGGCTAACAAATAACTGAACCAAACTGACACAACTAATCACATGTACAATACAAGTACAACACATGTACAACTCAAGTACAACTCTAACATGGTCACATTGCTTCCAAATAAAAAATAGATCATGTATGTTAAGAAAACCATACACATAATGAACAAGTACCAACTGTTGTCCTAAATAGAGTGTCATCACACAGCTCATCATGAGTTACCCAATGCAGATCTTCATAGGCTTCGGCTAACCTGGTGGCCTTAACCAATCCATTGGCCCTCATACTTACTAATGCGGAATCAAATACCTTTCGTAAGGACAAGATAGATGACCTTGCCATTTCAGGCCTTCCCACCCATCCCAAGCCTAACTGAGCACATGGGTTCATGAGTGAGGTATAATTATCTTGATTAGTGAGAAGTTAGTCCTAATATTCTAAGTATTGCTTTAGTTAACAATTGTTTAAACTACTTATGAAGGTTACCCAATCTTACCTCTTATAGGCTCTAGCCCCTAACAGAATCAACTCTTCTACTTGACAACACACATACTATCCAATCACCAAGGGTACCAAAGTACAAACAAACAAGATAACACAACCACTTCCTTCTTAGGAGGCAACATAAGTCAAAACCCTCTCCTAATGTTAGAGGTAACAAGATAACAAAGCCACTCCTTACAAGGAGGCACAACTCACATAATCCAGTCCTAATCTAACAAGAGTCACAAAACACCTCCGTTCATGGAAACCAGGTAAGCAACTGATAACGTAACATGCACTACCCAAGGGATTCAAAACAGGTTGACAATATGACACGACAACCCACATATTTAAAATGCCATATGGAAGACTTCCATATTAAAGCCACTTAACCCCTTTTCCCAGACATGAACACTGAGGAAATAATCACATAAAGTGATTGTGCTTGGAAATAAACTAATTTAGGATATATTAAATCCATTTCCCTTAGTAAAATTCAGTAATTCATTCCACTAATAAAACTGATCTAATAACATCTCTTCTAGACAAAAGATAAAATTTAAACAAATATCTAATCCTTAATTGCATGAAAATAATAATAAGATAAAGCAGTCACTTCATTAATTAATAATATATCGTTTAAAATAATTATTTATTTTTGCAAAAATATATCATTTTAAAATTCATTAATTTCGCTATTAAAACACGAAAACCTTCAAATCCAGTAATTGTTATTCCAAGATATGATATTTCAAAAATAAATAAATTAATATTAACTATTGCATTTTGATCTAATATTTCTCCATTACATTTAAAATATGAGATTATTTTACCCATCCATTTTAATAGATATACATTTAAATATATATTTATATATATTAAAATTATATTCACCACTATACAAATATACAACTTAATATACTATAAAAATAAATTGATATTTTAATATTATATATAATATTAAATATTAAATATATATTAGGTATTAGAGGAGAAATGGAGCGCAATAAAGTAGAGCAGTTCTTCGCGAATCAAAGTCACCCATTAGTAGGGGAGAAGTTTGGCGCATCACAGACAAACAGGGAAAGCCGCGGCCAAAGGGGATCGACTAAAGAGCATTGGGTTGATGAGGTAGACAGATCGCTTCCTAGCGCTTTTCAAGATCAGGAAACTAAGCATATACCACAATGGGTGTTCTCAAAGGGATGTTGGATAGACCAAGCCCATCTATCTCAAAGGGCGCATCTTGCAAATCAACCAGGGGTCTAGGCTGTAGCACCAAATGCCATGACACCCCTAGCCCAGCCCCATGAGAAAGCCATCAGAATATTAGGTCGAAGTTTTCGAAAACCTCTAAGCAAAAACCTAACTAGAAGCACAAGACCCCATTCACTGGAAAGAATGAGGCAAGAAGGTATTCCGTGATTGATATAGAGCAACGAAGGTTTAATAAAAATAATAATAACAGAAAGGTTTTCCTAAACGAAGCAAGGTTGGAGGAAGTAGTAAAGATTGATCTATCCCAAGAAGTCAAGGAAGACGCAAAAATTCTAAGAGATTTTGGCTTCTTGTGTCGCTTCATCGATGGTACCCCAGATAGGGCTTCAATCAGAAAGTGGGTTTCAGAGGAATGGTAGATGGAGGTGTTAATTAGATTTCTCCCAAAAAATATGTTCATAGTTATTTTTGTAGATGAGGAATCAAAAGTGCGTATTACGAAAAATGGTAACTGGTTTATGAACAATCTTCCCCTATTCATGTAACCTTGGAGTCTGAACTTTGATCCAACCAAAATTAGGCCCTATGACCACTTAATCTGGATCCATCTTTACAACCTTCCTTTTGAATACTGGAATGGGGCCTGTTTAGAAAAGATTGGTTGATCTCTGGGTATGTTGGTGGAAATGGACATGGAGATAATTGACGGGGACCTTTATAAATATGCCAGGCTAAAGTTAGCAGCAATTAGTCCGATCCCCCGATCGATCACTCTTTCGGTGGATGGTAAAAATTGGGTCCAGATGATCAAGGTAGAAGAGGATAAGAAATTTTGCCTCAGGTGTAGGGCAAGAAACCTCTTTGAGGCCGAATGTAAATGGGTCCAATGTTCAAATCACCAAGCAGAGGTAGTGAAGCCATATTTACAGCTTGTACCCTTCTATGCAAATCCTCAATTAGAAGCCACAAATTCCTCCTTGATCCAGGGAGATCGGCAATCGAACCAGGTACCAGCAGTCCCTTAGGTGGCAGACCCTCAGGATCTTAACAACAGCAAATTGCTAAACCCTGAAGTGCCAAGGCCCGAAGATACCTCCAGTGATTTTGACAGTTCAGATTTAGAAAGGTTGTTGGGGGATGTTCTGGGCATAAGAGAGGAGAGATATATTTACCAATCAACAACCAAACAATTAGGTTTGGGAAAAATTGACAAAAAATAAAAAGCTAGAGGGAGGAAGTTCTCCAAGAAGCTAAGAGAGGAAGAAGTAGTTATCATAAATTATCCTAGCATCAAGAACTTTCTAAGTACTAAGGGAGATAAGACCTCCCTTGGGAAGCAATGAAGATCACCTCCTGGAATGTCAGGGGCCTGAAGGCCCCTAACAAGCGGCGTTTGGTTAGACGTCACTTACAAGTATGCAGAAGCAACATAATTACCCTACAAGAAACTAAGTTATCACAATCAGAATCAATTTCATTTTTACGATATATTCGTTCATGGAGTGGTCATTTTCAAGATTCAGTGGGGCGGTCGGGGTATTGGGTTATTGTGGAAAGTAGCAGAAGTATCAGTTAATATCCTTTGTTCATATACAAACTAGATGGTAGCTGAAGTGTTCAGCTTGAAACTTAATTACAAGTTCTTGCTCATCAACATCTATGGCCCAACCCGGACAGAAGCTAAAGCTGGGTTATGGGCAGAGGTTCTGCATTTTATAAAAACTCATGTGGGGTCAAGCATAATCATAGGGGGCAACTTCAATGCGGTCTTAGATCTCTCAAAAAATTATGGGGGATCCAGTTTCGAATCACAAACTCTCCTCGACTTTAGGAGCTTTGTGGTGAATTTAGGTTTAGAAGACTGCCCAACTTCAAATGGAGTGGAGTTTTCACGTGGACCAATAGGCGGAAGGACTTCATGGCTATACCGGAGAGGCTGGATAGATTCTTACTATCTCCGAATTGGAACAAACATTTCACCCAAATCGAGGCCCAAATTCTTCCAATATCTACCTCTGACCACTTTCCTATTGAAATCTCCATCAACAATGGTGCGCCCCAAACAAAATCAACATTCAAATTTATGAATATGTGGTGGAGGCATGATGAATTATTAAACCTATTGAAAAAGTGGTGGATCAAATCCAGGGCTAGGGGTTCTGTTAGCTTTAGGTTTGCGAAAAAACTCCAACATTTAAAGGTCAAATTGAAAGAATGGAATAAAAATAAATTCATGAATATCTTTACTGAAAAGGCCAGATTTGAGTCTGAATTAGAAGCATTGAATGAGAAAGTGATAAGGGATGGTATGAGGAATGAGGAATTCAAAAGAGAAAAAGAGCTAAAGGTGGAACTAGCAAAAATTCTGAAAAAGGAGGAAATCTTCTGGAGAGATAAATCAAGAGAAGTTTGGCTGGGAGAAGGGGACTCTAACTCCAAGTTCTTTCATGCCTCTATCCTGGCTCGAAGGGATACAAAAAAAATTGAAAGCATCTAGGCTAGTGACGGATCCTACAAGTAGGGGGGTTCGGAGGTAAGCCAAGCTGCGGTCAATTTTTTCCAAAACCTCTTGGGTTCTGAAAAAGGCAGAGCAACTGAAGAATCTATCCTCGAAATAGTTGAAAATCACGTGGGAAGTGAGAAAAGTACCGCTCTGTGTCATCCTATCTCTTTCAAGGAAGTTAATTCCGCACTTTTCCAAATGCCCCCGGACAAGGCTCCGGGATCAGACGGCTTCCCGACAAGGTTTTTTCAAAATTGTTGGAGCTTCCTGGGCAGGGATCTGTGGCAGGTCATGGAAGAGTTTAGGAAATCAAAAAGATTTGTCAAAGACTTAGATAACACAGTCATTGCCTTGCTACCTAAAAAGGTGGAATGCAAATCATTCAATGACTATAGACCAATATCCCTCTGTAATACTGTGTATAAAATCATAGCCAAAGTTCTAGCCAATAGGCTCAAACCTATCTTGGGAAAAATTATCTCAACAAAGCAAAACGGCTTCATTCCAGGTAGAGAAATTTCAGATTCTATCCTGCTCAACAGTGAAGTAGTGCATTCTCTAAAGGCTTATCACCTGAAAGGGATGGTAATCAAACTGGATGTAAGTAAAGCCTAGGACAAGGTAAATTGGGAGTTCTTGATTAAATTTATGGAGCGCATGGGTTTTAATAGTCACTGGTGTTCCCTAATCAAATACTACATATCTACGATAAGGTCATCGATCTTGGTAAACGGGTATCTACATGGTTTTTTTGCGACTTCAAATGGCCTCTGTCAGGGGGACCCATTATCACCTTCCCTATTCGTTATCATGGCAGAAGCCTTAGGTTGTGCAATTAAACAAAGAAAGCATCAAGGCGACTAGATTGGTCTCCCAGCTGCTCCGAACATGGAAAGGGTCACTCACTCTCAATTCGCAGATGATACTACTCTGTTTGGTGAAGCCAGCTATAGAGAAGTAAGATGTATTAAATCAATGTTAGAGGAGTATGAGAATCAGTCGGGTCAAAAAATTAACAAAGAAAAATCTAGAATCTATTTCTTCAACACCAATAGGGTAGATCAAAAGGGTATATCCTCACTACTGGGGTATCAAGTGGATACTCTTCCGACCAGATTTTTAGGGGTTCAGGTCTCGGCTGGCGCTGACAGGGCCAAACTTTGGGAAGTGGTGGTGGCAAACTGTAAAAATAAAGCCTTGTCTTGGAAAAATAATTGGCTAACATTGGCAGAGAGCATCACCATGGCCAAAACAGTACTATCGTTCATCCCAATCTTCACTCTATCTTGTTATGTGGTCCCAAAGAAGATCGAGGGTGAGATCGAGTGGGTTTTGAAAAAATTCTTATGGGAAGGCTCCAAAGGGGGAATGAAGATTTCCTTAGTTGGATGGGAAAAAGCAAGTAAACTGAAATATGAAGGTAGAGCAAGATTAAGGAAAATAGAACTTCAAAATATCGCACTAGGCACTAAGCTGGTATGGAAAATGTACAGGAATCCAGAAAAGATATGGTGCCAGATACTTCAAAACAATTATATGGATTGTCCCTCCCCATCAAGGATTCTGACAACTGCTAATCTCCAAGGAGGTTCAACCATTTGGAAGTTTATCAAAAAATGTCGCTCACTGATCATGAACCATGTCTCTTGGAAGATTGGAAATGGGAAAAAGGCAAGGTTTTGGTCTGATTCTTAGAATGGGTACAGAAGCCTCACTGAATTATTAAACCTGGATCAACATATCGAATGCCTGGAAGCAGAGTTTGGTGCTGAATTATTCAATTACGTGGATGGTTAGGAACTAGCTGGTGGGGGTAGGGTGTCCTGGAAGATTTTGTCCCTCTTTCCCTTGAACCACGAAGTCAAGCAAGCTCTATGGGAAGAACTAAACAACCACATGGTATGCTTATCAAAGGAGGAGGACACCATCATATGGTGCGGGGCAAAATCTGGGGAGTATTCTACCAAACTCGGTTACCAAATGCAACTTGCACTTGGTGAGAGAATGGATTGGATGGCATCCCTATGTTGGAATCAGATGATACTCTTGAAATCAGGGGCTTTTCTCTAGGTGGCTAGCAATCATTGTTACCTTACAATGGAATGAATAAAGCGACTTGGCTTTGCTGGCCCATCCCGCTGTGTGCTTTACGAACAAGCAGAGGAAGACTCAAACCATCTCTTCTTATGCTGCAAATATGCAATCAATTGCTAGGATTGGCTCCAAAATTCATTCCAAATTCTTGATCCAAGGCAAAATAATCTTAGGGAGTTCTTGAATTCTTGGCATCTGGGCAACAGGAACTGTTATTGGCGGAGTTTATGGTATTTGTCTCCTTCAATGGTAATATGGCACATATGGAAAGAGCCCAACCTTAGAATTTTCAAAGGTAAGGCCTTAAGTTGTGCACATCTAATGAGGAAGATAGACGATGCATTAATTGAAACAACCAACAATAGAACTACCATTGGCACCAACTCAAAATTCACTAGGTGGGATGCAGACTTTCAAAAAATGTGGGTCAAATTGAAACGGCCCAAGGATCAGACCGTAAGGAAATCAAAGTTGACAGGAGTCTGGTTAAGTGGCAAGGACTAGGTAAACTTCCTTGGAAGTTGAACTTTGATCGAGCAGCCAAAAGTAACCTAGGTAAGGCTAGTGTGGGCTGCATCATTAGGGACCAAGAGGGACAATGTATATGGGCTGCCTCAAAAAACTTAGGCGTCTATACTAACAACCTGGCAGAATTGGAGGCACTCTTGTTAGGCATCCAGACATGTGTCAGCAAAGGTATAAGGTTTGTGGAAATCGAAGGCGACTCAAAAGTTTGCATAGATGCAGTAATCAACGGTTGTTCACCAAACTGGCAAATCAATAGTTGGGTCGGTCAAATAAAATCCACATTGGATTGCTTGAACTACAAGCTTAGGCATGCCTATAGAGAAGCAAATAAGGCAGTAGACTGGTTAGCAAATGCAAGCGTCGGTCAATCAGCCAAACTAATTGTCAATTCCAACATGGAGAGATGGGATGGGTTGAAGGAGATTGTTGGTCAAGATTCAGTAAAATATCCTACCTAATATTCTTGGCCTACATGTTTAAGGCCTACTTTTGATAGCTCTTGGTCTTGATGGCGTACCTGGGTTGAGGACATGTATTGGCCTTCGGATTTTGTGTGGTCAAGACCCATTGCTCCTGGCAAAAGTACCCATCCGAGGATGTGGCGGGTGGGTAAGTGGTCAAATTTCCTAGTCTTTTTCCCCAAATCCTTACTACATCAAATCTGGTAGGGGTCACATGGGAGCTACAATTATGCTATCTAAGGTTGGAGCTGGCATGATCCGAGCCATAGCTTTTATCGTCTCGTGCATGAGTATGGTACAAATGCAAGGTATTAATTATCGGTCTCTCCATCGACTTTCTACTCACACTCCAAGTTGGCTTAGCAGTATGGTATTCATTTTTGGAGTCGACTTTTGTGCACCAAGGAACCTATAATGGCACGGTGTAAATGACTCTTCGTCATTCCTAACACAGCCATCAAAAATGCGGTGGTCGACCTAATCACGGTGGTCTTACCACTGGAGCAACACTAGTGCGATGGTAGAGTTTACGAGCTGATTCTTTGCGCCCTTGTTGACATCACGGAGGCCAGGGAGGTGTTGGTAGAAAAATTGGTTGGCTTTGTCAAGATTGGTAATGCCGAGGTTGTGGCTAATGCTATTCTGAATCTGAGTGACGTGGGTTGGGTAGGCTTCCTCAAATGTTACTTTGACCTTGCCATTCTGGATTTGGCTTTCAATGAAGATAGTTCCATTGAGGAAGGTGCAATTTCAAGCGAGGATGAGTTGGATGAGGCGGCAGCTCAAGAACGCATGGCCACAGTGGAAATTTTTTGAAGTAATGCCTGGTAAGTATTCAAGATGGATGTGAAAAATGCCAATATGTCAGCTTTCAATAACTTTATGCATTCTGATTTGTCCTGGCTCAGCGAGGCCCGTCTGCAGCGTCCGTTAAGGATCAAGGATATTCTCATGGCCATTTTCTTGCTCATAGATTGAGCAGGTTTTGTTAATATAGTATATACTTGGGCGTTACCCCCAGTTAATGGTAACACTTACCTATAAAAAAAATAAAAATAAAGATATTTTATTATTATTTTTTTTGTTTTTATTTAAAACTGCTCCATTCTCACCTCGGGCTACATGCCAACCCTTAGGGTTGAGCCGTGTGGATCTTGGGGCATGTGAAAAGAGAGGGTGGTGGTTGGGCACCGAGCACAGTTTTTAGGCAACAGTGGAGTTAGGATGGGCGTCGGCTGTTACAGCCGACCCTTATGGTGGTCGATGGCTGTGCACAGCCACCCCCACAAGGGTGGCTCGACAGTGCTTAGAGCAACCAACCACCTCTGTGGTGGTGGTGGTTGGCATGGATCCCCACAATGCCTCCTATGCGGGGCGGCTGTGGGTCGAGCCCCAACGCCTCCCACAAAAAAATAATTTTATTTTATTTACAAAAGAAAACCTTAAAAAAAAAAAATTGTCCAGTTCATTCTAGTTGCTACAACAACAATATTTTTAATAGTATGTATATATGTATATATGCATATATGTATATATATTTCTCAATATATATATATATACATATATACACAGATATAATATAATATATATGTTTTCTTTTGCAAATATAACCAAATCGGAAACCTAATTGGGCAAATAAATTCTGGGAAGAATTATAATAGTCATATTTCCATTTCTTTGAAGAAATTTGTTTCTAAACAAGGTATTTTTGCAAATAAAATTCATATTCAACAAGGGTTTTTCCCTTGCAATCCACAAAAATAATTTAAATAATTTCCAATAGCATAATCAAACTCTGTAACCTTTCAAAATTAAAATACTAATTGAATGAACCTGATTTCAGAAGCTTGAGAGCTAATAATGAAGAAAATCCTTCTCCTCTATTCCAGATCCTTTCAAAAATTCCAATTTAGCTTCTCCAAATCCAAAATCAAATCCAGCAAATTCCTTTTCCTTACTTTTTTTTCCAATTTTTCAAGCTCCCAAAAAAAATCATGAAAAATCCCAATAATAGCCAAAAAAATAGAAATATCTATTCAAGCACCATAATAAATTTTCAAAAACGGAATAGCAAAATATCTCCATTTTTCAATTTGTGAATTCAAACTTTTCTAAAATAAAATTTAAATCCTTTTTTTCTTTATTTTGTTTTAATTTCATCTTTTCAATTTTCCACTTTCACACCAAATGCCCATAAATTTCAAAATGCATAACTTAATTTAGTTTAACACAATCAAATTTAATTAATTAATAAAATAAATCTTAATCCAAGATTTAATTATTTTATTAATTAAATTAAATTAATTAATAAATTAAACAACATCTCTAACGTTATAACCCGATTAATTAATCAATAACTTAAATACATAATGTAATTAATTACCATTTTCTAACTTGAAATTTAAATAAAATAAAGGAAAATAACACAAAGTTAACGCAACTGAACCAGACTAAAACCCGATGACACACTATGACTAGAGTGACGATTTGGCACGGAAAACCTAGCTACTATCTCCCAATCGAATACCGTTGGGCAATGGACATGCTCAAACCTGTAAAACGAAGTGGAGTCGATGTCCTGTACCTCTCAACCTGCGAACAAAGGTTATATCCACATGCATATATTTGTCATAATTAAAACACATCATGAAGAAATCACAGAATCACAAGGCACTCGCAAGCAAGTGATGCGATACCATCCCCTTCACCAATACAGTATAACTAACTGAAAAATCTAACATACTAATATAATCCAAAGCATAAAACATCATTGATTCAAACATCCATAATGCTAATCCAAAACATGTCATAATGATAACATCATAATAAAATACCATCACATCAAAAGATAAGATTGACCTCGCTTTATAGATAGTGATCACATAGTAACCGAGTTCCAAAATCAAAGTGCAAACATAAAACACACATAAAAAGGTATCTGAATATCCAAAAACACATCAAATAAACATAACAACACAAGGACACACTATCCAACCAAAAGGAAAAATGGAGGGGTATTACACCCTCGAGCGTTTGGAATTCAGGTTCCTTTGTTATTTAGTTAATATCATTTTAGAAAGGTTCTAAGATTAATTTGTTGTCTAGAAAAATATTGCCTGTACAAACTAAGAAGCTTTTGAGTTTTTTATAAAATTGTAATGTCTAGAAATTACTGTGAAATCTTCTATAGAAATTATTGTAAGTTTTATCTAGGATTGTTGTTAAACAATGAATAACCTAGAAGAAAAACATTAGGAAAATGGAAAATCTTTGTTGGAAAGGAATTAAAATTCTCTCTAGAATTTGGCAGAAAAACCTCTTAGGAATTTTTGGTAAATGTTATCTGTAGAAAACTGATGATCTTCTTCATACTAGATTTGCTTACCTGGAGGAATTTGAAAAACCTCTGTGTTGAATTTGAGAAATTCTTCTGTAGAAAATCTTTGTAGTTTGGCTTATCTAGGAATTCGTGAAATCTTCCTGTAGAGAAATATTTTGTGAAAATAATTAGAGCAATTAGAGCAATTGTTTTTATTTCTTTATATATATATATATATATTATATACATATATACATATATACATATATGCATATATATATATTACTATATATATACACATATATATACAATATATATATATATATTTACTAATATTGTAGATTACCATACAAAGATCCTTGTTGAAATATGAAAATTGAAATGTTTGTATTGAAAAAAACTTGTTAATTGTTCTTCACGGCGATTTAGTTTAATTGTAGTTTTTGTTTTTATAAAAAATAATTTTGAGAAGTGAATGTTGGTGGTTTTTGCTAAGGGTTTCTCTCCAAGCCACCCCCATAGGAGGCAACTAGGGAGAGTAGCGCCCTCCACAGTCGTGCCCCCATGTGGGGGTTCGGCTATGTGAAGGCACAACCTTACCCCCTGTGACCCTGTGGCTGCTGCATTTTTTTCGCCTGCATACATTTAACTTCGATTTAGGTTTTATCTTTATTGATGGTTTTTTTTTTAAGTTAGTAAAATATATATAATATATAGGTATATAAGTAGTATATATATATATATATATTTATATATATTATATATATGTATATATGTAATATATATATACATATATATAATATATATAATATTGTTTGGTTTTAAATAATTAAGTAATATATATATATATATATTTACATTAAATAAATGTATAGATATTTTTAATAGGTGCATGCATTAAATGCACAGTTAGAAGATGTTTAAAATGATATGTTTTAGAAGGAGAAATTTATATTTTATTTAAAAGTAATTGATGAATTGAAATAACAGATAGATTAGATTTCATCTACTGTTTGTGAAAGAGGTTTTAATAAATTAGTTATCTAGGTAATATATATTATTGAATTTCACTCAAGGAAATTGGATTTAGGAAATCTGAAAGGTAGATTTTTTTCCTGTTTAAATTGTCCTTTTGGAATGTGATTTCTTCTATTCTCGATTTTTGGGGTGGAAATTGGTTAGAATGTTGTTATTTTGTAAGTCTTCCAGATGAGGTATTTTAATATTTGGGGTTGTTGTGGTTTATTGTTCATCCCTTTGATTCCCCTTAGGTAGTGCATTTAGTTGTATTCATTTAATCACCAAGTTATCACGAATGGAGATGTGTTGCCTCCTATGTGTTGGATGGGGGTTTATTATCCATATGTGTGCACTAGTTGACCCTTGGGTTACAGATTAGACCCATGTGTTGTGAGTAGGAGAGTGGCTCTCGATGGGTTTCGAGGTCTATGAATATCCATATTGGGTAACCCATGTCGAACTGGTGTGATGACACTCCTCCTATGACAATGGTATGTGTGTATGGTCCAATTGACATACTTGATTATTGTAGTCTGGAATCAATGTAACCATTAAGTTAGTGTTGTACTTGTATTTGATTAAGTTCAGTTATGTGTTAGATTGTGTCTAGAGGTAGTTGGTCTTATCTAGGAAACCTTGTTACTATCTCTTAGCATGGGGGGTGGGCCTTTGGGTACCACTTGGTTGGGTGGAACATGCACCTTACTTCGTTGGGTTCCCTTCTTATGTTTGTGATGGCAGAATTTTCTAGTTGGAGAGATCATGTGTACCATTTACTATGTTCTATCTCTTATGTATTATGGTATTAGTTGGACACTTTGTATGTGTATCTCTCCTCAATTTTATTCGAGGAGGATTCTCAATATTGTAACATTTTTGTAAGATCTTACTTATTTTGGAAATGAGTTTTGTAAAAATTATTTGGAATGAATGTAATCTATGGATATTTTATGTAATTTTATCTTATGAGATGTATTTATTGCTTTGGATGTATGATCTTTAATTCATGAGTAATAATTTATATGCTATGAATGAGTTATTGTTTTATGTAATGGGATTGAGTTGTAAGCTTGGTCGCGTACCTTAGAGGATGTGTGCATTAGTGTAGTGAACTTTGAATTTTATTAATTACACTTTTAAAAAAATGTGTTCGCTTCCATTGTAGTTTCATCTTCCTCTAGGGTTACGTGTCAGGACGTTACAAACTTATAAAGCATCATACCAAGAAAAACATATTGAAACATAGAGAATAGAACATATGAACTACAATAATGAATAGTGCATTATGGGCAAGTGGGGAAATAAACATCATGAAACATATTGATATAACATAAGAAATCTATGTAATATATGGCTTGTCAATTCGAAATTGGAGCTACATTGTGTGGCACTAAATATTATAGAGAAATAGAGAAATTGTAAAACAACTGTTACAAAACACCCAAGACTGAAAGGTAAATCAGAGATGACAAAAAACATACATTAATTAGAACCTTAGTAGAGGTATGGAAGAATACAAAAACATAACAAATTGAAAGCATGCCAAAGGTACAAATCAACACTATGTTTGTAGTTCATGGGAGTCTACAAAATTTCAGAATCTACAAGAGGTAAACCATCACAATTGTAATACCCCTCCATTTTGCTTCTTGTGTGTTTGCTTTATGCTATGTTTCGGATGCAACTACTATTATACTGGACACACCTTGTTGTTTGTGTTTTGATCGCTACTATAGAGCAACATTGATTATTGTGTGATGTGGATTATCTGACTATTGTTTCTCATGCATTATGGATTATTGATGTTAGTAGAGTTAGCTTGAGATATTGTATTACGTGAATTATGATTATGATGTAATGTCAGTCTTTGATGAGTGGATTGGTGAAGAGGACAGTTTCGCATCACTCACTTGTGAGCGCCCTTTGAATCCGTGATTTCTTCTTCATGGTGTGTATTATATGCTAGATATACTGTATTATGTTGTTTACTTGGTTTCAGGTTGCAAGTACATGACATCGACTCCACCTGGTCTCACAGGTTTGAGCATGTCGATCCAACGGTTAAGTTGAAAGGGAGATAGTAGCTAGGTAACATGTGTCAGGTCTACGCCCTAGCCTTAGTGTGTCGTTAGTCCTGATTGTTGACTCATGTTTTACCTTATTAATGTTATTTGATTATGTTGGATGCTTTATTATTTAATCAATATTTTAGAATTATTGCATTGTTGAAAGTAGAGGTTATTTTAATATTAAGTGAAATTTATGCTTAGATGAAATTGTATTTAATTAAATTTTAATTTATTTAATTAATTAAATTAATCTTGGAAAAGGTTGAATTTAATTATAAATAATTAAAATTAATTAATTGAGCTTATTGAAATAAATTTAATTAAATTAAATTAATAGAATTGAAAGAAAAGTGAAATTGCATTTTAAAATCAATTTGGGGTTTCTGAAAATGAAAAAAGGAAATAAATATCTATTTTCAATTGGCATACGTTTGAAAATTAGGGCTGTGTAAGATATTTTTCGATATATGTGAATTGCATGTATTTGATAAAAAAAAGGGATTGGAGAAGAATTCATGGAAAAACTTGCACAAAGAAGGATTTGAAGCAATTTTGGATTGTAGAGTTTGTTTGGAGAATAATTTGTTTGCAATTATCGAAGTTGTTGGATTGGATCCGTTGCACATTTGAAGAAATTTCAAGAATTCTTGGGAGGAAGCTTGCATCATATATTCATCTTCTTCTATAGCTTTGGATTCCAGGTTTTGTCTTGTTTGATTCATTTCATATTATATTGTTTTCAAATTTGTTATAATCATTTGTGAATTGGAAATTGTTGTTTGAATTTAGATTTAATCCATCTAAAATTTGGGGAAGAATGTTTAAATTTACTATAGCTTTTAATTCCATAAATGGGGGAAATTGAAGAAACATGGTTTAAATTAAACCTCAAATTGTGTGTTCAACATTTAGGTTTTGCTTTGAAGATTTTACCTTGGTAAATTAGACAGATCTGTTCTTCAAAAGAAAATCAAACCCTCGTAGAAAACCTTCTGTAAAAGAACAAGATTTGTTTGATTTTTTATATTTAATTGGTTTTTGTAAAATTCAATGAATAGTGTTAAAAGAAATTTAAATAACACCTTTTGAAGTTGGAACGAAATTCTGGAAAATTTATCAATTTCATGATACTGGTTTTTTTTATTATTTTTTTCAATTTAACCAGTTTTAAATTTTTGCAAATATATATTTATATCAATATATATTAATATATGAATTTGATTTGTGTATTATATATATAAATTATAGAACTTCTTTAATTAAATTAAATCTCTGTTAAAATTCTGGGATTAAAAATTTCGTCTCGAAAAATGAGCTTGTGTAAAAAGCCGTTTTTCCCCTTTTTCATTTTTTTTGGGGTTTGTGTTTTAAATTTTTTTAAAAAAAGAACATTACAATGAGATAAAAGTTGTTATTAAAAAAAAAAAATATATATATATATATATATATAAACAAAAATTGTATGGTAGGCTGCACCCATTACACAGTGGGAGGGAAGCTGTCATGGGACAGCACGCCCACCGTTTGGGGGACACGCTGTCAAATGATAGCGCCGACCCCCACATGGTCTGTGGTGCATCCGGTAGGTACAAGGTATCGCCGGTGCCCACAGAACTCTGTCCGCGAGTACGGGTACGCCTGCCCGCCATTAGATTGTTTTTTTTAATTTTCTTTTATTTTGTATTTTTTTTATATGTATTTTTTATTAAATATTTTAAGTTTATAAGATTTGTTTTAGAATGAAAATTTATTTATTTATTTTTATTTGGACACTTGTGTGTTGTTCGTAGTTCGAGGTAGCTCGGGAAACGTGACAGGTATAATAGAGTTTATTTTTATCATATTTATATTAATGTTATACAAAAATATATATGTATTTATTTATGTATTTATTGGTAATTGTATTTTTTTTTAGGAGAAATGGTTATAGATTTTTCCAGAATGATTTAATGCTCAGATTATAATATTTTTTTAACAGAGTTGCTTTTTCCTTATTTGAATAAGATGCAAGTATTACTTTTAGCATAAAGTATAAATTTAAATTACATAAGTATGTTTTATCATTGTTAGAATATTATTTTATTAATATATATTTAAAAGTATATATATATATATATATATATATATATATATATATATATATATATATATATATATATGTAAATGATGATCAGTTTAGACATGTTAACACATGCATGTAGTTAGACAACAAATTTAATGAAAATCTTTTATTGATCATGATTGGATAATGTTGCAAAAGTATTTGTTTTAATGATGAAATTATTGCGTTTTAGTGAAGATTTATAAGGATAATGTTTATTTTCTGCGAGAAGCATTAAGAAGAAATGTGGATTTAATATATCTGAACATAGTGTTTTTCGTTATCAATGCAATATTAAATTATTTTCCCTTATTGTAAATGTTTTGGGAATGGGTAATTATATTTATACATTGAGAAGTCTTCCAGTGTATGTGGGTCATTCCCATGTTAGCTAATGTTCGTTTTTCCTTGGGTAGATTTATTTGAGTTGTTTTCCTCCAAGTGTTGGAGTGAGATTCTTTATTTGTCATCTCCTAGATTAGGAGAGACTGAGTTATTTAGTTCTATAACACTTGAGATACCCATGGAGTCTAGATTTGAGTAGTGAGTTATCCATTAGAGGAGTGACTTTTGTTAGGGGCCGGAGCCCAAAGAGGTAAACCGGGTAACTTTTGAAAGTGTTTTTAAGAAGTGATAATTAAAGAAAATTACTTAGATGACTAGGATGTATTCACATTAACCAAGATAAAATTAACCTCACTCGTAGACACAAGGGCTTGTTTAGACTTGGGGTGAGTGAGAAGGCCCGGAATGGCAAGCTCAACTAGCTTGTCCATACGAAAGTTAGTTGATTCCGCTTGAGTGAGTATGAGGGTCAGGATTCGGTTGAGGTCACCAGGATTACCAAAGCCTATGAAGGATGCCCAGAGGAGATCTCATGACGCACCTTGTGATGACACTCTATCTAGGATAACCTTGATTATATGTTGTGTGTATGGTTTCTTTAGCACACTTTATCTTATTAAGTTTGGAAGCAATGTAACCATGTTAGTGTTAGATTTATATTGTGCATATGTATGATTGAGTCAGTTTGTTCAGTTAGTCAACCTTTGGTTAGAGGTAGTAGATTTCTTGTCCATGTTGCATTTTTACTATCTCCTAGCATCGGGGGTGAGCCTTCGGGTACCACTAGGTTGGGTGGAACATGCACCAAAACCATTGGGTCCCCCTTTGTTCTTTAGTTCGAAGAGGCGAGATATCTAGTTGGAAAGCTTGCATATATTGTTATTCTCTTCTTGTACTATTGTAATTCTTCTTGTATCAATTGTATTTACCCCTCTTGATGTTATGAGGTGGACCTTGTAATTATTATACTTATGTATTTTTACTCATTCTTGTAATGGTTTATGTAATGGAATTATGTGATGGTTAATCTATTCTCATCTTGTTTTTACTTATGTTAAATGAATTTCATTCTTGAGTTATTTAATGCAATGTAATTTAGATGATGTATGTTAATGGGAATTAAGTAATCTTAGTTACGTAGCCTTAGGGGAGGTTGTCAATTATAGGTGAACATGTATGTTTAATTCACTTTTAAAAAATAAATTAGTAAGCATTTGTAGTGAATTGAAACTTCCTCTAGGGTTGCATGCCGGGGCACTACACATGTTATCAGAGCCAAGGTTTAAACACTGGGTGCTCTGGGATTATGATTTACCCATTAAGCTTAGTTGCATAGGCTTTTAAGTGTACCTTGTCTAATACCTTTTTGTGTCTGTGTAGGACTATGCCTCCTAGATGCGGACGAGGGAGAGGACGTGGACATGGCCGAGTAGACAATCAAGGGGAGAGTCAGCATGACTCGCCACCTCATGTGTCATGTATACCAGAGTAGGAGGAGCATCAGGCTTCAGAGAATGATCTAGGAGGTGGTGGTAGACAGTTAGATCCTATTAGGGTCGAAGCTGCATGCAGAGCCTTCGAGGAGGCTATGACATTATTAGGACCGCGATAGGAGGTACCAATAGGTAACCCTATGGTTGGGACAGTTACAACTCAGTTTGATATGTTAGCAGTGAACTATATGAGGGACATGATCTGATCACAGACCCCTCGATTTGATGTAGTGGGTACTGGTCTTGAGGCCGAAACCTGGTTGATAGGACTTGACCAATGTTTCTCCATGCACCCGTTTGATAGTAACACTAAAGCGCGGTGCGCTGTTATTCATTTCCGGGGTTTTGCAGCCACTTGGTGGAAGCTAGAGGAGCAGAAGCTCCATATAGACATGAGTATAGTATCTTGGGAGATCTTTCTTGAGAGATTCAGAGCCCACTTTCTCTCTGATCATTGGCGTCAGCTTAGAGGTGACGAGTTCCATGCTATACGTCAGCTAGCCATGACAGTTGATTAGTATGAGAGGTGATTCTATGAACTTAAATAGTTCATAGGAATAGGGGACGATGAGGGAATGCTAGTGCAATATTTTATCAGGGGCTTAAATTCCCGTATCAATGGAGGTGTTCGGGTCTTTGCACCCAAGTCTATGGAGATAGTTGTGGAGAAGGCACGACTGGTGGAGGAGAACCTGACTATGGCACTGGGAGGTCATACAGGTGTTAGTATTGGTGGTGGTATAGGAGCTGGGACTAGTGCTCAATGGGGATAGACATAGGGAGTTGTGCCTCCTAAGACTCAGCAGGTATCAGTACAGGGCAATCAGCAGCAGTCATTTCAGGGGAAACAGAAAGGTTTCCAGCAGAGACAAGGTAATAGGAACTGGAGGTACATGAAGCGTTTCAATGCTGAGCAACCCGCTCAGAGTGCCTAGTCTACTTTTGGAGGTAGTGTACAATAGTCTAGTGCACCAACAAGAGGTAGAGGTTATGGTAGAGGCACAGGTTGCTTCTCTTGTAGTCAGCAGGGCCATATTGCTAGGATGTGTCCCAATAAGGGCACGTCAAGATTTACACAGAGACCAACGATGTTAGAGCCAACAGTGGGAGATGCTGGTAGAGGGCATCGTGTGTTCACAGTGTTTGATAACCACTAGGCAAAGCACCAGGGTACCATAGTAGAGACCTATGGTATGTTACTAGGTAACCCTATTACTATTCTTTTCAATTCAGGAGCATCTGATTTTTTCATTTCATCATCGATCATGTCACGTTGTAGATTGGATGCCGTAAGGCAAGCCGATAGGTGGCAGGTAGAGTTAGCATCTGGTGCGAAGGTTGCATCACATTCTGTAGTACCTAACTATAGGTTGGAGATTGGACCACTTTCCACTACTTTAGATCTTCGAGTTATACCACTGGGATCCTACGATGTTGTTATAGGTATGGATTGGTTAGAAGCTCACCGAGCAGTTATTGATTATCGATGTAAGTCGATTTGGTGCATTAATGCATCAAGTGGAGAGGTGGATATTATAGGAGTTCAGAGACCGATATCTTTGAGGATCATCTCAGCTATGTAGTTGAGGAGATGTGTTCATCGTGGATGTCAGTTGTTTGTAGTTACAGTTGAGGATTTGGGTTTAGGAGATGGAGAGGAGAAAATAACTCTTGATAGTCATCCTATTCTTCAAGAGTTCACTTATGTCTTTCCTGATGACATTCCAAGGATGCCACCTAGGAGAGATATAGATTTTAAGATTGATTTAGTACCTGGATCAGAACCTATTTCATGAGCACCTTACCGTATGACTACTCAGGAGATGAAAGAGCTTCAGTTGCAGTTGGAGGAGTTATTAGAGAAGGGATTTATTCATCCTAGTGTTTCACCTTGGGGAGCACTTGTCATCTTCGTGAAGAAGGATGGTTCACTTCGGTTGTGCATTGATTACCGACAGTTGAACAAGGTAATGATCAAAAATCATTATCCACTTCCTAAGATAGATGACTTGTTTGACCAAGTCAAAGGTGCTACCATCTTTTCGAAGATAGACCTTAAGTTGGGATACCATCAGCTTCGTATTTTTGATGCAAATATACATAAGACAGTGTTTCAGACACGGTATGGTCACTACAAGTTCACTGTAGTACCATTCAGGTTGATGAATGCGCCGTCTGTGTTCATGAGTTTGATGAATGGAGTATTCTGCACATACCTTGATAGGTTTGTTCTTGTGTTTCTTGATGATATATTGATATATTCCAGGATAGTAGAGGAACATGAGGAGCATTTGTGACAGGTTTTGCAGTGTTTGCAAGAAAACCAACTTTACGCCAACTTGTTGAAATGTGAGTTTTTTAAGTTTGAGATCAAGTATCTTGGTCATGTGATCTCAGGAGAGGGAATATCTATGGATCCTTTGAAGATTCAAGCTATTCTTGATTGGCCTGTGCCCACGGATGTGGCAGAGATCCGTAGTTTTATGGGGCTTGTAGGATATTATAGGAGGTTTGTGCAGAGTTTTTCCAGGATAGGTCATCCTATCACTTCTCTTCAAAGGAAAGGGAAGAGGTTTGGATGGTTAGAGTAGTGTGAGTTAGCTTTTCAGATTCTTAAGGATAAGTTGACTAGTGCACCGATTTTAGCGATACCTGATCCCACAGGAGATTTTGTGGTTTGTACAGATACATCTTTAGAGGGCTTGGGTGTAGTCCTGATGCAGGAGGGATGAGTGATAGCTTATGAGTCGCGTAAACTTAAGGATCATGAACTTAATTATCCCACACATGACCTTGAGCTAGCGGCAGTAGTCCATGCATTGACTAGATGGAGACACTTCTTAGTTGGGCACAAGTTGGAGTTACACAGTAATCATAGGAGTCTGCAATATATTTTCACTCAACCGAATCTTAACACTAGACAAAGGCATTGGATGGAGTTTCTTTGTGAGTATGACTTCGAGGTGAAGTATATTTAGGGGAAAGAGAACATTGTAGCTGATGCACTCAGTAGACGTAGGCATGAGATTTCTGAGTTGACTCTTATGGTAGATTTACGGAGTTGGATTCTTGCTACACTTCCAGCAGATAGTTGGTACCAGGATGTGAGAGCAGAGATTGAGGCAGGTAGACCTCTTGAGGGAAGATTTATAGGATATTCACTTGAGTCAGATGGGTTACTTAGGCATTTAGAGTGTATTTACGTTCCTTCAGTAGGTGACCTTCGATTTTTGGTTTTGACCAAGGCTCATTGTGCGCCTTATTCAGCCCATCCTGTGGTGAAGAAGATGCACACAGATCTATGCCAGTTGTATTTCTAGCTAGGGATGAAGAGGGATATTACAGATTTTGTAGCGTGGTGTTTGGAGTGTCAGCGAGTGAAGGTTGAACACTAACATCTAGCAGGGCTTCTACAGCCTCACCTTGTACTTGAGTGGAAGTGGGATATTATCTCACTCAACTTTATTGTTGGTTTACCCAACTCCTCGCGACGACATGATGCCATTATGGTGATGGTTGATAGGTTGATGAAGGTGGCACACTTCTCGCCTATGCGTGCTTCCTATAATGTATCATCAGTTGCTCGAGTGTTCATGGAGGATATTGTGAGGTTGGACGGTATTCCGCGTTGGATTATTTCTGATAGGGATCTAGTGTTTACTTCAGCTTTGTGGACATCATTACAACATTCTATGGGGACACAGTTGAACTTTAGTTCAGTATATCACCCTGAGATAGATGGATAGATAGAGAGGGTTAATCAAATCCTCAAAGATATGTTACGCATGTATATCATGGATCAGCAGACACGGTGGGAGGATTATCTTTATCTAGTGGAGTTTGCGTTTAATAATAGCTACTAGAGTTCCATAGGCATGGCACCTTTTCAGGCCTTGTATGGACGTCCTTGTCGTACTCCTCTTAGTTGGGATCGATTAGAGGATAGAGTGTTATTAGGACCTGAGATGTTACAGGATATGGAGTAGTAGGTGGATCGGATTAGGGAGCACTTGGTGGCAGCACAGGATAGGCAGAAGAAGTATGTAGATGCGCATAGGGTGGATCATCAATTTTCTATTGGCGACAGAGTATTTTTCTTGGTGTGTCCATGAAAGAGTCCTATCTGATATAGAAAGGGTTCTAAGTTGGCATCTCACTTTATTGGACCTTTTGAGATACTCGAAAAGATTGGTCCAGTTGCTTATCGACTTGCTTTGCTGCCCAGTCTTGCACGTATACATGACGTTTTCCATGTTTCAGTTCTTTGACCTTATCATCCAGATGTTACTCATGTCCTTGATTGGGATTCTTTACAGGTAGAGGACAAGTAGCTGGCTTTGGAGCCCATGGCCATAATGGGGCACAGAACGCTCGCTCTTCGAGGGTGAGATATTGAGCAGGTTAGAGTATAGTGGGATTCCAGGGATGATACTTCATCCACCTGGGAGGATACAGTTAGGATGAGGGAGTTATATCCCTACTTATTTGCAAGCTTCAAGGAGTAAGCTTGGTTCTTGGGGGGGAGAACGTAATACCCCTTCATTTTGCTTCTTGTGTGTTTGCTTTATGCTATGTTTGGGATGCAGCTACTATTATACTCGACACACCTTGTTTGTGTTTTGATCACTACTATTGAGTGACATTGATTATTGTGTGATGTGGATTATCTGACTATTGTTTCTCATGCATTATGGATTATTAATGTTAGTAGAGTTAGCTTGAGATATTGTATTATGTGAATTCTGATTATGATGTAATGTCAGCCTTTGATGAGTGGATTGGTGAAGAGGATGGTTTCACATCACTCGCTTGCGAGCGCCCTGCGAATCCATGATTTCTTCTTCACGGTGTGTATTATATGTTGGATATACTATATTATGTTGTTTACTTGGTTTTAGGTTGTAGGTACATGACATCAACTCCATCTGGTCTCATAGGTTTGAGCGTGTCGATCCAATGGTTAAGTTGAAAGGGAGATCGTAGCTAGGTAACATGTGTCAGGTCTACGCCCTAGCCTTAGTGTGTCGTTAGTCCTAAATGTTGAGTCATGTTTTACCTTATTAATGTTATTTGATTATGTTGGATGCTTTATTATTTAATCAATATTTTAGAATTATTGCATTGTTGAAAGTAGAGGTTATTATAATATTAAGTGAAATTTATGCTTAGATGAAATATTATGTTGAGGATGAAATTGTATTTAATTAAATTTTAATTTATTTAATTAATTAAATTAATCTTGGAAAAGGTTGAATTTAATTATTAAATAATTGAAATTAATTAATTGAGCTTATTGAAATAAATTTAATTAAATTAAATTAATAGAATTGAAAGAAAAGTGAAATTGCATTTTAAAATCAATTTTGGGGTTTTCGAAAATGAAAAAAGGAAATAAATATCTATTTTCTATTGGCATGCATTTGAAAATTAGGGTGTGTAAGATATTTTTCGATATATGTGAATTGCATGTATTTGATAAAAAAAAGGGATTGGAGAAGAATTCATGGAAAAACTTGCACAAAGAAGGATTTGAAGCAATTTTGGATTGTAGAGTTTGTTTGGAGAATAATTTGTTTGCAATTATCGAAGTTCTTGGATTGGATCCGTTGCACATTTGAAGAAATTTCAGGAATTCTTGGGAGGAAGCTTGCATCAGATATTCATCTTCTTCTGTAGCTTTGGATTCCAGGTTTTGTCTTGTTTAATTCATTTCATATTATATTGTTTTCAAATTTGTTGTTATAATCATTTCTGAATTGGAAATTGTTGTTTGAATTTAGATTTAATCCATCTAAAATTTGGGGAAGAATGTGTAAATTTACTATAGCTTTTAATTCCATAAATGGGGGAAATTGAAGAAACATGGTTTAAATTAAATCTCAAATTGTGTGTTCAAAATTTAGGTTTTAGTATGAAGATTTTATCCTGGTAAATTAGACAGATCTGTTCTTCAAACGAAAATCAAACCCTCATAGAAAACCTTCTATAAAAGAACAAGATTTGTTTGATTTTTTATATTTAATTGTTTTTTGTAAAATTCAATGAATAGTGTTAAAAGAAATTTAAATTACACCTTTTGAAGTTAGAACGAAATTCTGGAAAATTTATCAATTTCATGATACTGGTTTTTTTTATTATTTTTTTCAATTTAACCAGTTTTAAATTCTGGCAAATATATATTTATATCAATATATATTAATATATATTTATATATGAATTTGATTTGTGTATTATATATATATAAATTATAGAACTTCTTTTATTAAATTAAATCTCTGTTAAAATTCTAGGATTAAAAATTTCGTCTCGAAAAATGAGCCTGTGTAAAAAGCCGTTTTTCCCCTTTTTCATTTTTTTTGAGGTTTGTGTTTTAAAATTTAAAATTAAAAAAAAAACCATTACAATGAGATAAAAGTTGTTATTTAAAAAAAAATAAAAATATATATATATATATAAACAAAAATTGTATGGTAGGCCACACCCATTACACAGTGGGAGGGAAGCTGTCATGGGACATCACGCCCACCCTTTGGGGGACGCGCTGTCACATGACAGCATCAGCCCCCACACGGCCTATGGTGCGTTCGGCCGGTACAAGGTACCGCCGGCGCCCACAGAACTCTGTTCGCGGGTACGGGTAAGCCCGGCCCGCCATTAGATTGTTTTTTTTAATTTTTTTTTATTTTGTATTTTTTTTTATATGTAATTTTTATTAAATATTTTAAGTTTATAAGATTTGTTTTAGAATGAAAATTTATTTATTTATTTTTATTTGGACACCTGTGTGTTGTTCGTAGTCTGAGGTAGCTCAGGAAACGTGACAGGTATAATAGAGTTTATTTTTATCATATTTATATTAATGTTATACAAAAATATATATGTATTTATTTATATATTTATTGGTAATTGTATTTTTTTTAGGAGAAATGGTTATAGATTTTTTCAGAATGATTTAATGCTCAGATTATAATATTGTTTTAACAGAGTTGCTTTTTCCTTATTTGAATAAGATGCAAGTATTACTTTTAACATAAAGTATAAATTTAAATTACATAAGTATGTTTTGTCATTGTTAGAATATTATTTTATTAATATATATTTAAAAGTATATATATATATATATATATATATATATATATATATATATATGTAAATGATGATCAGTTTAGACATGTTAACACATGCATGTAGTTAGACAACAAATTTAACGAAAATCTTTTATTGATCATGATTGGATAATGTTGCAAAAGTATTTGTTTTAAAGATGAAATTATTGCGTTTTAGTGAAGATTTATAAGGATAATGTTTATTTTCTGCAAGAACCATTAAGAAGAAATGTGGATTTAATATATCCAAACATAGTGTTTTTCGTTATCAATGCAATATTAAATTATTTTCCCTTATTGTAAATGTTTTGGGAATGGGTAATTATATTTATACATTGAGAAGTCTTCCAGTGTATGTGGGTCATTTCCATGTTAGCTAATGTTCGTTTTTCCTTGGGTAGATTTATTTGAGTTGTTTTCCTCCAAGTGTTGGAGTGAGATTCTTTATTTGTCGTCTCCTAGATTAGGAGAGACTAATTTATTTAGTTCTATAACACTTGAGATACCCATGGAGTCTAGATTTGAATAGTGAGTTATCCATTAGAGGAGTGGCTTTTGTTAGGGGCCGGAGCCCAAAGAGGTTAACTTTGTAACCTTCAAAAGTGTTTTTAAAAAGTGATAATTAAAACAAAGTACTTAGATGACTAGGATGCATTCATATTAACCAAGATAAAATTAACCTCACTCGTAGACACAAGGGCTTGTTTAGACTTGGGGTGAGTGAGAAGGCCTGGAATGGCAAGGTCAACTAGCTTGTCCATATGAAAGGTATTTGATTTCGCTTGAGTGAGTATGAGGGTCGGGATTCGGTTGAGTTCATTAGGATTACCAGAGCCTATGAAGGATGCCCAGAGGAGATCTCATGACGCACCTTGTGATGACACTCTATCTAGGATAACCTTGATTATATGGTGTGTGTATGGTTTCTTTAGCACACTTGATCTTATTAAGTATGGAAGCAATGTAACCATGTTAGTGTTAGATTTATATTGTGTGTATTTATGATTGAGTCAGTTAGTTCAGTTAGTCAGCCTTTGGTTAGAGGTAGTAGATTTCTTGTCCATGTTGCATTTTTACTATCTCCTAGCATGGGGGGTGGGCTTTCGGGTACCACTAGGTTGGGTGGAACATGCACCAAAACCATTGGGTCCCCCTTTGTTCTTCAGTTCAGAGAGGTGAGATATCCAGTTGGACAGCTTGCGGATATTGTTATTCTCTTCTTGTACTATTGTAATTCTTCTTGTATCAGTTGTATATACCCCTCTTGTTGTTATGAGGTGGATCTTGTAATTATTATACTTATGTATTTTTACTCATTCTGGTAATGAGGATTGTAATCTTGTATTGGTTTATGTAATGGAATTATGTGATGGTTAATCTATTCTTATCTTGTTTTTACTTATGTTAAATGAATGTCATTCTTGAGTTATTTAATGCAATGTAATTTAGATGATGTATGTTAATGGGAATTAAGTAATCTTAGTTACGTAGCCTTAGGGGAGGTTGTCAATTATAGGTGAACATGTATGTTTAATTCACTTTTAAAAAAAAAATTAGTACGCATTTGTATTGAATTGAAAATTCCTCTAGGGTTGCATGGCGGGGCACTACAACAATGAACAATTTGTCAAAGAGAAATTCAAGCAAACAATGGGGAAAAAAATATGATGAAAGATATTAATTGAGGACAAGAAATATATGTAAGAGTTACCTTGTCAATTCTAAATTCAAACTAAATTATTTAGCACTAAATATTATCAACAATCAACCAAACTACAAAAGAAATATTAGAAAACCACATGAGAACCACAAGAAATTGATAGATGATCATCAACCCACATCAAACATAAAATTACAGTAAAAAAAATCTATTATTGAGAAAAGAATATCATGGAATATATTAATATTTCTTATTTTATCCTTCCTCTTACGAGAACCGTTTTTGACATTCAAATTTATGACATTTTATGCTATTTTTAACTATTCTTATATTAAAATCTACATAAATAAAAATAAAGATAGCATACACAATTGTTTTGACATACATGTGTAAATATAGATTTTTGTTGCATTATAAAATGAGCCATAGTGGTTTTGGTCTATATATATGGATATATATTTCTGCCTATATGCATATTTTTAAATATGAAAGGGGGATTTCAATATATATATATATATATGTATCTCTCTATGTTTCAGGGAATTCAATATCATTTCCCTTTTTGTCAATAATATTTACAAGAAGTGTGTGTGGTAAAGCCAATGAGTTGCAATAGACTGTACAAAATCTATTCACGGCTCACGTGACGGAAATACCATCGAAAAATTCAAAAAAAAAAATTGAACAAATAAAATAGATATTAGAAAGAATAACAGTTAACACCCACCAAACTAATTTTCTCTCCAACATATTTTTGCTTTCATTCTAACCCTCTCCATATATATGTATATATATACATATATGTATGTATCTATATACATATATATATATATATATAAATATATATGTATATATATATATATATGTATACACACACACACAAATATAACACTACAGGCTTGATCAATAAAATTAGAGCTACATTGGCTAGCACTAAAAATTCTAGACAAATAGAGAAATTATAAAAGAGTTATTACACGACAAATCCTATTTATGATTGTCTGAAAAAAAATTGGTCAAAAAATTTAAACAAATAAATGGAAGAGATAAAAGAAATATTAGAAAGTAGTGCCTGATGATGTAGTTGGAATTTTCAATGAAGCTTGTGAGGTTATACTCATTATTACATGGTTGTTTGTGTTTGTCTGCGGGAGTGTTAATGCATTATGTTCTTGTTATAAGATGGGAGCGAATGAAGTAAATGCAATATTGAGTGTTGGAGTGTGGGAAAGTATAATTTGATATATATATGTATTAAAATTCCCCTTTCATATTTAAAAATATACATACAGGCAGAAATATATATCCATATATATAGACCAAAACCACTATGACTCATTTCATAATGCAATAGTAATCTATATATACACATGTATGCTATATACATATATATATTTATCTATATATACATATGTATACACACACACACACATATATATATTGTGAACATATATTAGAAAGAATAATAGTTAACACCCACAAAACTAATTTTATCTCTAACATGTTTCTACTTTCATTCTAACCCTTTCCATATATATATAACGCTACAGGTTTAATCGATAAAATTTGAGCTGCATTGGCTAGCACTAGAAATTCTAGACAAATAGAGAAATTTTAAGAGATCTATTACACGACAAATCTTATTCACGGCTGGACTGATGAAAATGCCATCAGAAAATTCAAACAAATAAATGGAAGAGATAAAATAAATATAAATATTAGAAAGTAGTTCTCGATGATGTAGTTGGAATTTTCAATGAAGCCTATGGGGTTATACTCATTATTATATGGTTGTTTGTGTTTGTTTGTGGGAGTGTTAATGCATTCTTTTGCTGTTGTATGATGGGGGTGGATGAAGTAAATGCAATATTGAGTCTTGTAGTGTGATAAAGTATACATCGATAGACATGAACAATAAATTAATCATTTATGCAAAATACCCGTGTAAAATGACTTATAGATTCTGGGGCAGAATAACTACAAACAATAAACAAAATGCAAAAAAATTACTAACCCTAACCATATTTTTAATAAAAGAAAGAATATTTAACTACAATAAATCCATCCATAGAGAGCTATAATCTCTTTCAAGTCTCCAACATGGGTATAACGTGGCAAAAATACAAACATATAACAAAAAACAATAAATAGAGAGTGAAGGAAGTGAACAATAAATTAATTATTTACGTAAAATAACCATGTAAAATGACTTACAGATTCTGAAGCACAACCATCTTAAGACCCTCCAATATGCTATGAAATGGAGCTGAAGCCGACAATTTTTACAATTGTCTGTTATCAAACCAACACCACATTGGACAAATATTAGAAAGAATAACAATTAACACCCACCAAACTAATTTTATTTCCAACATATTTTTTCTTTCATTCTAACCCTCTCCACATATATATATATGTATATATATATAATCAATAAAATTTGAGCTGCATTGGCTGGCACTGTAATGCCTTGCCTCACAACCCTAGAGAAAGGTGCAATTAACTACTCAAACGGACTTTTTTTTTTTTGTTTAAGTAAAATAGCATGAGATTTCACTACCCATTGCAAACAACCCCTAAGGTTACAAGACTGAGTTTACTTTAAGACCTAAACAAAAAACATGAATGGAAACCATGACATTCATTTACTTAATAAATTACAAACACATACATTCCATACATGATAAATTACATCAAAGATAAGAGATACCATGTGATTTCATCTAACAATAAATAAACAATAAGATTACATCTCTCATTCCTCAAATGAGGTAAATCCAATAAGCATGATTACAAATTATAAGCCTCCACCTTGATAAAAAATGAGGGGTAATAAATTACAAGATTAACTGAAATGAATAAAGCATGAAATGAAACTGGATGTTGTGAGCTCTCCAACTGGAAATCTTATCCACACGAACAAGAAGAAAACCCAATGGAGTAAGGTGCACATTCCACCCAACCAAGTGGTACCTAAAGGCCCACCCCTTGTGCTAGGAGATAGTAAAAAGGATTCCTATACAAGACCATCTACCTCTAGACATAGGTTGAATCATACTAACATAACCAAACACATGAACCATACAACCACAAGTACAACTCTAACATGGTCACATTGCTCCCAGATATAAAATAGATCAGGTATACTAAGAAATCCATACACATAATAATCAAGTACCAATTGTTATCCTAGATAGAGTGTCATCGCACAACTCGTCATGAGTTACCCACTGCGGATCTCCATAGGATTCAACCCCTATTATATGTTATCCTGGTGGCCTCAACTGACCCCTGACCCTCATACTTACTAATGCGGGATCAAATACCTGTCATAAAGACTAGATAGATGACCTTGCCATTCTAAGCCTTCCCACTCACCCCAATCCTTAACAAGCACTTGCAATAATGAGTAAGATTAGAACTTATCTTGATTAGTGTGAAATACTACCTAATATTCTAAATACATTGTTTTATTTTTCACTTGATTAAACTACCTCTGAAGGTTACCCAGTCTTACCTCTTACGAGCTTTGGCCTGTAACGGAAGCCACTCTTCTACTTGACAAAATACACACCATCCAATCACCAAGGGTACCAAAGTGCATACAAACAAGATATCACAACCACCCCTTTCCTAGGAGGTGACATAAGTCAAAACCCTCTCCAAACACTGGAGGTAACAAACATAACAAAGACACTCCTTACAAGGAAGCACAAATCACATAATCCACTCCTAATCCAAGGGGGCACAAATCCCCCATTCATGGAAACCGGGTAAATCACTGACAAGGCACCAAGCACTACCCAAGAGAAAAATAAATGGTTGACATCACAAAATGACAACCCCTATTCTCTAGAATTCTCTGGAAGACTTACATATTAAAGACCCAATTAACCCATTTCCCCAAACATGAACACAAAGGAATTAATCACATAAAGCAATTGTGTGGAAATAAACTAATTTTGGATATATTAAATCCATTTCCTTTATTAACATTCAGTAATTTATTGCTTTAATAAAACTGATTTAATAACATCTCTTTTAGACATAAGATGAAATTAAAACTCAATATTTGATTCCCTAATTGTTTTTAAATAATAATAAAATAACCATTTATTTCTATGATTCAAAACCTATCATTTAAAAATACTGTTGGTCCTTTGAAAAATACATAATTTTAAAATCATTTAATCTCTCTATTAAACACATCTCTTTTAAATTCAATATTTATCGTTTCAAATATAGTATTCTAAAATAATTTCATCAATTCGACTATTATACATTAATTTAAAATTTCTCAAATACATTTAAATCATACCATTTGAAAATCAGCATTTTCCTATGCATATTAACTTTATATCCACAACTATAAATATATATTTTATATTAATATATATTCATATTTTAATATTATAAATTATAATATAAAATATTATTTAAAAATATTCTAATATTATAAAATATTATATATATTTTATTAATAATATATATTAATATTTTAATATTATAAAATATAATATAAAATATTATTATAAATATTTTAATATTATAAATTATAATATATAAAATATTATATATATATTTAAAAAAAAAAATGAAATAAAAAGGCCCCACGCATTATCCTTGGGCAGCGTGCCTTGCTTTAGGGCTGGGTCGACGAATTACACAACCGGCCCAAGCTTGGGGCAATGGCTTACACAATCAACCCTAAAGCTTGGGGCGACTATGTGTAAGCACAATCGATGCCCTTATGGGGCAGCGACTATGTCTACACATAGTCATCCCTCATTGGGCAGCAACAGCTATTGGTGGCATGGGTTTCATGATGGACGTGGCTCCCCCACACACCTCCCATGGGGGGCATGGTTGGGTGAGCCCCTAGTGACCCCCTCAAACACTTGAAAAAAATTTAACCTAATTTAAAAAAAAGAAAAGACAGGATTGCGGATTTTTTTAAAATCCGCCCAAAAATTTTTAAATGGGTTTTTTTTTTTATTTCCCCAAAAGAACACATAAATAAATATATGTATATATATATATATATATATATATATATATTTAAAATATATATATATGTATATATGCATATATATATTTTATCCAAATTTATTAAAATTATAAGTCCACTTGAGCAAATAAAAACTTGAAATGAATCATTTACAACCATATTGCATTTTTTTTTAAGAAGTTCATTTCCAAACAGAAGTTTTTCAATGTTTTGAAACAAGATTTAACATGGGTTTTTCTTGCAAATCCATCAAGGTTTATTTTCTTTTCAACCAGCATATAAAATTTAAAACAATTCAAAATGAAGTAAATCCAACTAAAAGAAAACCTGATTCCAAAAGCTTGAGAGGTTGATAAAAATGATGCAAAGCCTTCTCCTCAAATTCAAGCTCCTTCCCAACAAATCAACATACATCTCCACAATTCCAATCCAAAAACCCATAAAACCAAAATCCTATTCGTCCTTCCTTTTCTTTTTCTTTCTCCTTCTCCCCTATTTTCTTTCAATTTTTCATGCTTATAGAAAAATTCCATCAAAATTCAAGAAATATCTATTCAAAAACCATAATAAATTTTTGAAAACAGAAATAGAAAATATCTCCAATTTCAATTTTTGCATTGAAAACTTTCAAAAATCAAATTTAAAACCTTTTTCAAATTTTCCAACTTAATATTTTCAATTCTCCAATTTCAAACAAGATACCAATTAATTCCCAAAATGAATAACTTAATTCACTTCAACCCAATTAATTAAATTAATTCCATAAAATAAATATAATCCGAGGATTAATCTATTTTACTAATTAAATTAAATTAATTAATTAATTGAATAACATCATATAACATATTAAACCAGATAAATTTAATAAATAACTTAAATACATAGAGCCATTTATTTACCTCTTTTCTAACTTGCAATTTAAATAATCAAAGTGAATGAATGATATTAAAGCAACTTAACCTGACTAAAACCCGATGACACACTATGACAAGGGTGATGACTTGGCATGGAAAACCTAGCTACTATCTCCCAATCAAATACTGTTGGGCAATGAACCTGCTCAAACCTATAAAACCAGGTGGGGTCAATGTCCTGTACCTATCAATCTACGAACAAAGCGTATATCGACACATGTATATATATCATAATTAAAACACACCGTGAAGAGGAAATCACGGAATCACAGGGCGCTCACAAGCGAGTGGTGCAATCTCGTCCCCTTCACCAATACAATATTACTAACTGACGAATCTAACATAATAATATAATCAAAAGCATAAAGCATCATTAATTCAAATATCCACTTATGTTAATCTAAAGCATGCCATAATGATAACATTTGAATAAAATACTATCACACCAAAATATAACATTTAGATCACTTTACAAATAGTGATCAAATAGTAATCAAGTACCATAGTCAAGGTACTAATAGAAAACACAACATAAAGGAGAAGAACACGGTTTGTTCAAAATAGCAAAACGAAGGGGTATTATAGGCACTAAAAATCTAGACAAATAGATAAATTGTAAAAGAGCTATTAGACAAGAAATCCTATTTACAGTTGGTCTGACTAAAATTCCATCAAAAACTTCAAAAAAATAAATGGAAGAGATAAAAGAAATATTAGAAAGTGGTGCCCAGTGATGTAGCTGGAATTTTCAATGAAGCCTATGGGCTTATACTCATTATTACATGACTATTTATGTTTGTTCATGAGAGTGTTAATGTATTATATTGTTGTTGTATGATGGGGGCAGATGAAGTAAATTCAATGTTGAGTGTTGCACTGTGGGAAAGTATACTTTGATAGACATGAATAATAAATTAATCATTTAAAAAAAATACCCATGTAAAATGACTTACAGATTTCAAAGCACAATAACTACAAACAATAAATGAAACACAAAACAATTACTAACCGTAACCATATGTTTTCATGAAAGAATTAAGATTTAACTACAATAAATCCATCCATATAGAGACATAATCTCTTTGAAGTCTCCAACATGGGTATAACGACAAAGATACAAACATATAACAAGAAATAATAAACAAAGACCGAAAGACATGAACAATAAATTAATCATTTATGCAAAATAATCATGTAAAATGACTTACAAATTTTGGAGCACAACAGTCTTAAAACACTCCAATATGCTATGAAACAAAGCCGAAGCTGACAATTTTTACAACTGTCTACTATCAAACCAACACAACAATGCCTCTTTCAACAATGTAACTTAATCAATATAATTTCTTGCACATTTCCTAGCACATCAGTTTTAAAACCCTTGAACCTGCTATCAAAAACAACAATAACCAGAGAACGAAACACAAACAATAAATTATTAATCATTTATGCAAAAAACCCACGTAAAATGATTTACAAATTTCGCAGAACAAAAGTTTTAAAACCCTTTGATCTCCCAAAAAAAATATTCAAAGCTCACGATTATAGTCTACTATGAAACCAACACCATAATGGTTATTTCGACAATGCAACTTAATCAAACTATACTTCCCCACACCGCAACATTGAATATTGAATTTACTTTGCTCACTGCCATTGTACACCAATGAAATGATGCATTAACCCTCGCATGAGAAAACACTTTCCATTCAACTTTTGTGTATCGAGGACACCAACTCCACCACCGCCAACCCATGTACGTCACCAGAAAAAAACTTGTTCAAATCATCGTCGGTCGGGACACCTCCGACATCGACAAATCCAATTCACGGATGGGCTGATGAAAATCCTGGTGGAAACTTCAAACAAAATAGCCTATTGGCTAATTATACTATTAATCAGTTGATTGATTATATGAAAGATAATATTAATAATTTAGATTGTAAATTAGAAAGATATAAATGATATGTATTAAAAATTTAGAGAAATTATAAAGATATAAATGATGTGAGTGTAGAGTTTTGGATTTCATAGGATTTAATTTGTGTATGAAGAGGAGGAAAAATAATATTGAAAGGGAAGTTACCATTTTTAATGATTTATGTTGAATTAGATAAATAACTAGCACTTTCATTTAAAGGAGGTTCAAGGATTATGCCGATATAAAAATATATGTATGTTAATATGTTAGAGAGAATATTTTTGTGCATGGGTGCATATGGATGCCATGTGCTAAAAATTCTAGTTGTATGTGGCAAGATTAAACAAAGAATAATAAGTGCAAAATAATGGAATGAAATAAACTTAGACAAATATATATTTTTTCCTCAAAGAAATCAAGAATTATTTTATTTTTAAATATTTGTATATAGATTTAAAACATAAAGCAATGCAAATGAAAAAGAAAGGTTCCATCAAATTGATAAAAAGTATTACAAATGGAGATAGAATGTTCCCATCTAGCTATAAAATCAATATTTATCTATATTTTACATTATAAGGGAGATTTTGGAGGCTTTCATCTGATATTTTGGAGGATTTTACCATTAAATGGCACTTGGTTTACTATTAAATGATAGCTATTTTTTTTTTCTCATGACTCAATAGTGGTTTACAGGTGTGAGACTTGTTCAAGCTCAAATCTCACACTATATTTAGCCTATTGGCTAATGAATAATTAAATTATTTAAATTAGTATATAAAAATTTGATTCTAATATATATGTTAAAATATGATAGAATTTTTTGTTTTCTAAGTGAGTGATGTGTCAAATGGTTGTGATTTTTTAATAGATGTAATCTTTTGATTGAAATATTTCTTTAATCTTTACATTATATTGTATTTATGTGTCCCTAGATTCTACAAATCAATTAGAACAAATTTTATTGTTCATGTTAATATTTTATCTTAGGTTTTTTTTTTTAATTGTTGAGCGTATGGTAAATATCAACGCAATGTTTATAAACACTTTTAGTAAACCCATTATGTGAGGGTGTAGAACTATCTTTCCCACTTAGACCTTGGTCAAATCATTTTATTTAGTTTGACAATATATAATAACATAATTTGGAAGTTGAAATGGAAATACTTAAATGCAAATATATCCCTAATTTGAAGATGCTCCTTAAATACTATTTACTACTCTACAATGATATGAAAATTCTTTATATGATGATCCACTATGAGATGTTTGGTTATGTTCTAATGATTCCTTTGGGTTTGCTTTAAATAAGTAGTCCTAGTACATAATTCAAAAAACTTGTGCTTAAACTATTATTTTGAGTGGGGCCATCTTGGGACTTAAAAAAGTTACTAGTAATAAAGGTCTATCAAACTACACTAGTGATTATATCTAGGGACAATCATAATACCAATGGAGTATAGGATAGGAAAAATCTAGGATCATAAATGGATTTATGTTATTGAGATTCTATTAAGGCCAAAGAACAAGGTTGAGGTTGGGTTTGTGTGAATTTCATATGGTGACTTGTAAATTTAACACTAGGATGATATATTCTTAGAAAAATTTAAATTGAAGGTATGATAAGGGGAAAAAGTGTGAAGTAGCACTTTTCTACTTACTTTTTACCCTCACTTTAGCATACATGTAAGTATATCACGAATCATGCACACTAAAGTAAAATAAAACAATACATATAGTAACATGCATTATTACAAATATTTTTTCAGCAAAATACCAATGTTAAAAAATAAATTACTAACTCTAAGATAGACAAAGACTAATAATAAAAGTAGACTAACTCTAGTTATAAGGATATTAAGATATAAAAAGAGAAGCATGCTTCTAGTGCATGATAAATCCTATGTTACCTTGAGGAGAAAAAAATAATCAACTCCCTTGTGATCTAAATACAATAGCTAAGAAAATCCAAAAGACACCCTATGACCAAAGATAGATCTTTGGAAAAAAATAGAGTTGGAAATAAGAAATTGAAGAAAATCAAGAGGCTTGTTGATACTCTCAATTATTTGGTGGATAATAGGGAAGTAAATAATATTCCAATTCTTCTTGGAAATAAACATATTTACAAATAGTGATGTTGATGCTGTTGTAGCGGCAAGAGATTCTTTCTCTCTTAAACTCACAATATATATATATATATATATATATTAAATATATCGAACAAATAAACAAAGCCATGATACTTGTTTATTTATAACCGACCCAAGTGGAGAGGCGCTTCACTAAAATAATAATTTATTATTTATTTATTTTCTAGTCCGACTTAATAATAAATTCAAATCACCTTGTGTAAAAGACGTCTCACTTGAAAGAAGCCGAATTTTCATGAAAAGGCACTTTCATTTGTATTTATACAAGACGTCTTACTCTTCATTGTTGATCAAAGTTACTATCAAGAAAATTTTGCATATTTTTGAGTGGAGGTTATTTTTATCAGTAGATTGATATTGCTCTAGGATATCGACTTGTGAAGAAGTCATCATTGTTTGTCAAACTTGCATCTAGAGAGGTGTTGTTGCAATTACATCAGATCAACCTAGAGGTTAGACATATTGTAAAGCGAATTGTTGTTCCTTTATATAATATATAAGTGATATATTTTCGTAGGATTTTTCTCCCTCAAGAAGGAGGGTTTTCCCAGGGTATATGTTGTGTTCTTATTGTTCATAATTGTGTTTTTTTTTTAATTTCATTTCTAATCATAAAAGCAACATGGTATCAAAGCGGGTTTAAGCAGTGAAATCTTCTTCTCTTCTTCTCATCTAAAGGAGTTTATCTTAGTCTTGAAAATGGTGAATAGACTCAAGGTTGAAGATAGGCTTGATGATGCATCTAACTTCACCTCTTGGAAGTTTAGAGTTCTTATTTCATTGGAAGAAAATGATATTCTCGAGTTCGTGGAGAGTGAGGTGCCCGAGCCTTCCAATGAGACTTTTGATGAGACTGAGAAAACACAATGGAAGAAGAATTTCATGAAGGCTAAGAAGATCTTGATTGATTTTGTGAAAGATCACCTTGTGCCAATTATCTCCAAGTTGACGACAACCAAAGATATGTTAAATAATTTGGAAGGATTGTATGAGATCAATAACACCAACAAATCTCTTGCCTTGAGGCAACAACTACATCACATAAAGATGGCTAAAGGAGATTCAATCATCTCCTTCTTCATGATCAAGATCACTAAGTTGAAAGATCAACTATATGCCATTGGAGATATAGGTTATGATAGAGACTTAGTCATGTTGGCCTTGAATGGTCTTCCTTAATCTTGGGATCCCTTTATCCAAGGAATCAGTGGAAGATCTAAATTACCAAAGTTTCATCGTCTAAGAGCTGATTGCATCCAAGAGTAATCCAATTTGGTAGCAAGAGGTAATGAATGAAGCTCTCACAATGAAGACAATCATGTTCTTGCTGCTCAAAATTCAATAAGGAAAGGAAGAGAAGGGAGAAAAGGAAATTTCAAGAGGAATATAGATATGAAATCAGATTCTTCTCTTGAACAAAAGAAGAAGAAGGATCTCTCCCACATTTAGTGCTTTAGATGTGACAAGTATGGTCACTATGCTAGAGATTGTGCAATAAGACCAAAGCAGCATGCTTCTACTGTGGATGTTGATGATGTCCCACCTCAAAAGGGATCAAGAGACAACTCAAGAGGATTTCTATTCATCTCTTCCCTATCAAGCAATGTTTAACTGATAGTAGCACATGGTTGATTGATTGTGGTGCTTCTTGTCACATTACTGGATCTAGAGAGCATCTTTCAAAATTGGTAGAAAGAGAAACCAACTTACAAGTGATAATTGAATATAATGATTTCTATTTAGTGAAAGGTGTTAGAGTTAACTCTCTTCATCTAGATTATGACATCCCTCTTCATTTCAGTGATGTCTTGTTTGTACTAGGAATCAAGAGAAATCTTGTATCAATTTCAATATTGGAGGACAAAGGGTATCAAGTTGCATTTTTTGAGGGAAAATTTCTTGCTTGGTCAAAGAACTCTAGCATCAAATCAGCTCAGGTGATCATAGTTCAAGAGATTTTATACAAACTTTCTATTTGGCCAATTCAAGAATTGTTGCATGACTCTACCAATTCAAGTGAGCTAGGGAATAGGAGAATTTATCACCTTCATTTCAGATCTCTTCCATCCATGGAGAATATGGTTATTGGTCTTCTAAAGCTTAGTCAAGAGCATGATGGCACTTGTAGAGGATTTTTGTAATGCCCCGCCACACAACCCTAGAGGAAGTTGCAAGTAACTACTTAAACAGACTATTTTTTTTTTTGTTTAAGTACAAATAGCATGCAAGCTCACTACCCATTTCCAATAACCTCTAAGGTTATGAGACTGAGTTTACTTTAAGACCCAAAAAAAAACATGAATGGAAACCATTACATTCATTTACTTAATAAATTAGAACACACACATTCCATATGAGATAAATTACATCACAATATAAGAGATAACATGAAATTTAATTTATTAATAATTAAACAATAAGATTACATCTCTCATTCCCCGAATGAGGTAAGTCTAATAAGCATGATTACAATTACAAGTTTCCACCTTGATAACAAATGAGGTGTAATAAATCACAAGATTGACTGAAATAAATAAGGCATGAAATGACACTGGATCCCACAAGCTCTCCAACTAGAAATATCATCCACATGAACAAGAAGAAATCCAAATGGAGTAAGGTGCACATTCCACCCAACCAAGTGGAACCCAAAGGCCCACCCCTAGTGCAGGAGCACCTTAAAGGTCTTTTGGAAGATCTTGGCAATTTTGGCTTGTAGGTGGTTCTAGCCAACCACCAAGGTAATAAGGACTAATTGTAAAGTCCCGAGAGTGTTTTTGATGTGTGTGTTATGGAAAACTTAGGTTGGTTTAGAGCCTTGACATTTGGAAAAGTCTAAATGATGAAATTAGGCAAATCTTGGCAAACTTGCCTTAGAAATTTGTCCTAAAAGTTACAAAAAGGAATTAATGATGTTCTAAGCCCGACCTAAGGGTCCTAGCACATGGGAGAAAGGTATATAAAGTCAGAAAAAGCCTAATTGAGAATATGGGAAATCTATTGTACGATTTGGAGTTTTGGAAGGAGTTTTTGTGACTTGGAAGAGTGCAAATTTCATTGAATTTTTCTATTTAAACCTTCATCCAGTCAATGATGGATTGAAAGGTCTTGTCTGATGCTTTGAGGCTTTCATTTTTGTCATTTAATTTCTGTGTGAAGCATTATCTTAGACATCTAATTCAACAGGTTGTCATTTTGCAAGTTTTTGGTGTTCTTGGTCTCATTGTCGGTTCAGGCCATTTTTTGTAAATAATGATCCCCACTTGAATTCTTGTGGCAAGGCTACCATGGCCACCTAGAATCAAGTAGGGGAATGATTTTATAGTTTACATATGGTGTGTGGTGTCTTGGTTTACATGGGAGATGATGAATTCATCAAGCACTAGGCAAGTGCAAGTGCATTCTGGCTAGTGGCTTGGAGAGGACAGCAGTAAAGAAAGTTGCTGAATGGATTGGTTTGTGCCAATCAAGAGGATGGAAGTTTGGGTACATGTATTCTAGACATTTGGGTGCAAGGAGGAGAGTTGAGGAGGTCGTTGAAGCCCTCAAAGGAGAAAAAGGTGCTAAAAACCCTAGAAACCCTTGAAATTAGGGGGTTTGACAACAGTCCTATTTACGGACACTTTCAGAACCTTAGACCTAGAAAATATTGAGGCCTTGATAGCCAATAGGAAGAATCTGAAAAACAATTTTGGGGTTGTTAAGAAATTTTGAGAGAAAAGTGAAGAAAACGGGTTCTAGGAGGCCTAATTGGGGCAAAAAGGCTACAAGGCCTAGAAACTAGAATTTCTTGAAAGCAATGGGTAAAAGGTAAAAGTATCCAAAGAATTGGATAAGTAGAGAGACGAAAAAACTAAGGGAAAACTAGGATACCCTTGTCTAATGCTTGGTGTGGTTAGGACACATTGGATCAGTGTGGAGCCCAAGGAAGCTCAATGGTGGAACGAGAGTGATGGTGAATATTTTGAAATTGGTGGAGAGTCCTATGTGGTGAGAGGGGTTTAGGAGTGATCCTTGAGTAGGGTAGAGAGGAATATCCTAGGAAGACCAGATAATAGGTCTTGGAAAGAGAAAGAGTGCTCTTCAAGTATAGGGCTCCCCATCAAATTAGTATCAGAGCCATTAAAAGGCTTGGGAATTGAGAAGTGAATGTCAGAAAGAAGGGAATCCATAGGAGAAAGCACCATGGTGACCAATGCAGAGCTAGCAAGAGATTTTATAGAGAAAAAAGAAAAGAATAGGTGACTTGAATTAGTTGTGGAAGAAATGAACCAAAAACTAGAAGAGGTTGCAGAGACTGCAGGCAAGATGAGAGTGCAGTTAGCAGAGAACAAAGAAATGGGTAATGAATACATTGAGGAAGAAATAGAACCAGAACTTGACCCTCCATTAGCAGAGGAACCCTTCCTCAAATCATTGAAGGTATTGAGTGTCAAGGCACTCGAAGGTGTCCCTGTGTTCACAGGAAGAATGGATGCAGAGTTGGTTATGGTATGGATTGAGGGTATGGAGAATCACCTTGAATGTGATGGAATTACAGAAGCACAAAAGGTGAAGATAGCCAAATCAAGTAGTACAAGCATTAAATTGGTGGAAGTTCTTGCAAGAAGAAAGAGAGATGGAAGGCAAGAAGCCAATAGGAAATTGGAAGAAAATGGTGGATAAAGTGAAGGAATACTATCTATTTGAGGACTATGAAATTCAATTGCACAAGAAGAGAGAAAATCTCAGACAAAGAGTCCTAGATGTAGTTGCATATATAGAGGAGGTCCAAAAAATAAGCCTTAGATCTAGAGTGCAAGAAGTTGAAAGCATCAAGGTTGCTAGGTATCTAAACGACCTTAGATGAAGCATACAAGAGGATTTGAGTATTTTCACACTTACTACCCTCCCTAGCTGCTATCAAATGGCTATTAAGGTGGAAGAGAAACTAAAAAAGAAACAAGATTCCAATACTAGAGGTAAAGGGAGAGGTAGATACTCTAGAGGTGGACATAGAGGTAGTTTTGGTGGAAGGAGCAATGAGAATATAATCCAAGGTGATACTAAGGTTGGTGAACAATCCCATGAGCCAAATAGTAGAGGGGGATATAGAGGTAGAAGCTCTAACAATGGAGGAAAAGGCAGATCAGGAGGCTTTGGGAGAAGCTCTCATTTTGTTTCCATGAAATGCTACAATTGTGGATAGTTGGGTCATCCGGCTTATAGGTGTCCTGACAAGCCAACATCTTGACAAAGTGAGAGGAAGATCAACTATGTTCAAGAGGAGGACTGCTCCAAACATTCAAAGGTGAGCTTAGATTCAGAGAAAGGTGAGAATCTCATGTTAAGAAGGATTTTGATCAAAGCACCTACTGAGGATGAACACAAACAAAGGAGAGCTCTTTTTAGAGTCAAGTGCAAGATATTAGGTAAGGTTTGCAAGGTCATCATATATTCATGGTCTACTGATAATGTCATCTCAGAGGAGGCAGTACAAAAGTTGAAACTCATCAAGATACCCCATGTGTGTCCTTACAAGGTTACTTGGTTGAACAAAGGGAAAAATATACTGGTCAATGAACAAGTTTGGGTTGAGTTTGCTATAAGAAAGTATCAAGACAAGATACTATGTGATGTGCTACCAATGGATGCATGCCATTTTTTGATTGACAGACTATGGAAAAGAGAACAAGTACTCATTCAAGAAGGATGGAGTGACTTATAAAATTTAGTCTTTGTTGGAAGAAATCACGATGGAAAACCGGTGTCCTTATGATGAGTGGAAAGGAATTCCTAAAGGATATCAAGGAAGAAGAAGGAATGGTCTATGCAATCATGTTGAAACCAAAGGAAGAGGAGTCACCTAGTCGGCTACCTATGATAGCAGAAGTGAGACAACTGTTGGATCAGTTCAGGGATATAATTTGTGAAGGCACACCAGCCACATTACCACCTAAGAGAGAAATTAGTCATCAAATAGACTATATACCAGGAGCAACATTGCCTAACAAGGCTGAATACAAGATGACACTGAAGTAGAACAAAGAGATAGCAAGGCAAGTTCAAGAACTTTTGGATCAAGGGATGATCAGAAAGAGCATAAGCCCATGTGTTGTTCCAGTGGTGTTGGCACCTAAAAAAGGAGATAAGTGGAGAATGTGTACTGATTCTAGGGCAATAAATAGGATAACTATTAGATATAGGTTTCCTATTCCTAGGATAGAAGGTCTAATGGACTGTTTAGGGGGTCCTAAGTATTATTCCAGAATTGATTTGAAAAGTGGCTATTATCAGATTAGGATGAAAGAGGGAGATGAATGGAAAACAACATTTAAAACTACAGAAGGATTGTATGAATGGTTAGTGATGCCATTTGGGCTTACAAATGCACCTAGCACTTTTATGAGGGTGATGAATGAGGTCTTGAAGGAATTTATAAGAGTCTTTGTGGTGGTGTACTTAGATGATATCCTCATCTTTAGCAAAACAAAAGAAGAACATATGAAGCACCTAGAGCTTGTGTTGAAGAAACTTCAAGAGGAGAATCTCACCATAAATCTAGAGAAGAGTGAATTCATGAAACAAGAGTTAGTCTACCTCAGATTTGTGGTATCTCAAGGGAACTTGAATATAGACAAAAGCAAGGTTGAAGCCATTCTCAGTTGGCCTAATCCCAAGACAGGGATAGAATTTTGGAGTTTCCATGGATTAGCACAATTCTATAGGAAGTTTGTGAGAAGGTTTAGTGAAATTTGTGCACCGGTTCTTAACACCATCAAAGGAGGACTAAAAAATAAGTTTCTATGGACCATAGAAGCCAATAAAGGATTTTAAAGATCGAAGAGGGAGATAGCTACCCAACCTATCCTAGTTTTACAAAGCTTTGACAAACCATTCATAGTAGAATGTGATGCAAGTAACATAGCAGTTGGGGCTGTTCTAAGCCAAGAAGGTAGGCTAGTGGCATTCTTTAGTGAAAGGTTGAATGAAGCAAAGTCTAGGTACTCATCCTATGACTTAGAGTTATATGCTTTGGTGGAGGCTCTCAAGAAGTGGAGGCACTATCTATTTACCAAGGAATTTGTGGTATACACTGACAATCAGGCCTTAAGCTACATAAATACTCAAGAGAAGCTTAGTTTGAGGCACATCAAGTGGATGGAGTTTTCACAGTTATACACCTTTATCATCAAGCATAAGAAGGGAGTTAACAATAAGGTTGTTGATGCTCTTAGCAGGAGGTTTCTTACTGTCCAAGAGATACATCTACAAAGCATAGGGGTTGAAGGATTCAAAGATCTATATGAAGGAGATTCTGATTTCTCAGTGATCTACAAGGTATTTTCTAATTTTGAGAACCATTTTCATAGTGAATATGTTGATTACACTTTGAAGAATGGACTATTGTTTAGGGGGAAAAAATTATGTCTTCCTAGAGGTTCTATGAGGGAGAATCTAATCCAAGAAAAGCATAATGGTAGTTTGAGTGGTCATTTTGGTTTGAACAAGACACTAGACTTAGTGGAGAGGTTTTATTGGTGGCATAAAATGCAAAGAGATGTAAGAAGATATGTTGAACAATGTGGATTATGTCAAAAGGAAAAGGGAAAATCAAGCAATGTAGGTCTTTATAAGCCATTACCCATCCCAAGTAGACCATGGGAATGCATAAGCATGGACTTCATAGTAGGGCTACCTAGGACACCAACTGGTTTTGACAGTGTGTTTGTGGTAGTGGACAGATTCAGCATGATGAGCCATTTTATCCCATGCAAGACAACACATGATGCAAGTTAGATTGCACACCTATTCTTCAAGGAAGTAGTGAGAATACTTGGGTTGCCAAGGAGCATAGTTGCAGATAGAGATGTGAAGTTTATGGGGCACTTTTAGAAAACTCTTTGGAAAAGGTTAGGAACCAACTTGTCTCATAGCTCAGCATCTCATCCTCAAATGGATGGAAAAAAAGAGGTGATCAATAGGGTACTTGGTAACTTTTTGATATGCTTAACTAAGGAGTATGGACAAGGATGGGAGCAAGTGATTCCACAAGAAAAATCTGCTTACAATGATAGCACATATAGGACTACGGGTAAGAGTCCATTTGAGATAGTCTATGGTTTACATCCAAGGGGTGTACTTGAGCTTAGAGATCTAAAAGGTTATGAAGGAATCAGTGGTCATGCTAATTATTTTTCTCAATCAATGAGAGAGGTTCATGAGTAGGTAAGGAAGACATTGATAGAGGCTAACCAAAAGTTGAAGGCTAAAAGAGATGAAGGGAAGAGAGATCTACAATTTGAAATAGGTAATTTGGTGATGGTATACTTGAACAAGGCAAGGTTACAGAAAGGCATGCCATGTAATCTATAGATGAAAAGAATAGGGCCATGTAAAGTGTTGGCTAAGTATGGATCAAATGCATACAAGGTGGAGTTACCCAAGGTAACGTCTATTTCACCTATCTTAAATGTGAAGGACTTGGTGAAGTATAAAGGACCAGAAATGGATGAGGAACAGTATAGTGCTAAGGTCAGTAAGGATGTGGAAGGACTAAAGGTACCTGATCAGATCAGACCACAAGTGGATAGGATTTTAGACTCAAGGGTGAAGAAGACTAAGCACAAGTCATACAAGGAGCACCTAGTGAAGTGGAGACATCAACCAGAGTCAGAAGCTACTTGGATAGCAGAGAGTGAATTTTAGAAGCATGGAATTAGTGAGGAGATCTTGAAACCATAGGTTCCTTAACTTCTTTGTTGCAGGGGGAGAATGGTGCAGGAGCACCTTAAAGGTCTTTTAGAAGATCTTGGCAATTTTGGCTTGTAGGTGGTTCTAGCCAACCACCAAGGTAATAAGGACCAATTGTAAAGTCCCAAGAGTGTTTTTGATGTCTTTTTTATGGAAAAATTATGTTGGTTTAGAGCCTTGAGGTTTGGAAAAGTCTAAATGATGAAATTAGGGAAATCTTGGCAAACTTGCCTTAGAAATTTATCCTAAAAGTTACAAAAAGGCATTAATGATGTTCTAAGCCCAACCTAAGGGTCCTAGAACATGGGATAAAGGTATATAAGGTCATAAAAACCCTAATTGAGCATATGGGAAAGCTATTGTATGATTTGGAGTTTTGGAAGGAGTTTTTGTGACTTGGAAGAGTGCAAATTTTATTGAATTTCTGTGTTTAAACCTTCATCTAGTCAATGATGGATTGAAAGGGCTTGTTTGATGCTTTGAGGCTTTCATTTGTGTCATTTAATTTCTGTGTGAAGCATTATCTTAGACATTTAATTCAATTGGTTGTCATTTTGCAAGTTTTTGGTGTTCTTGGTCTCACTGCCAGTTCAGGCCAATTTTTGTAAATAATTATCCCCATTTGAATTCCCATGGAAAGGATACCATGGACACCTAGAATTAAGTAGGGGAATGCTTGTATATTTTTCATATGGTGTTTGGTGTCTTTGTTTGCATGGGAGACGATGAATTCATCAAGCACTAGGCGAGTGCAAGTGCATTCTAGCTAGTGGCTTGGAGAGGACAGGAGTAAAGAAAGTTGCTGAATGGATTGGTTTGTGCCAATCAGGAGCATGGAAGTGTGGGCACATGTATTCCAGACATGTGGGTGCAAGGAGGAGATTTGGGGAAGTCGTTGAAGCCCTCAAAGGAGAAAAAGGTGCTAAAAACCCTAGAAACCCTTGAAATTAGGGGGTTTGAGGACAATCCTATGTACAAACACTTTCAGAACCTTAGACCTAGAAAATTTTGAGGCCTTGATAGCCAATAGGAACAATATGAAAAAAAATTTGGGGGTTGTTAAGACATTTTGAGAGAAAAATGAAGAAAACATGTTCTAGGAGGCCTAATTGGGGCAAAAAGGCTACAAGGCCTAGAAACTAGAATTTCTTGAAAGTGATGGGTAAAAGGTAAAATTATCCAAATAATTGGATCAATAGAGAGAAAAAATAACTAAGGGACAACTAGGATACCCTTCCCTAAGGCCTGGTGTGGTTAGGACACATTGGATCAGTGTGGAGCCCAAGGAAGCTCAGTGGTGGAACGAGAGTGATGGTGAAGATTTTGAAATTGGTGGAGAGTTCTATGTGGTGAGAGTGGTTTAGGAGTGATCCATGAGTAGGGTAGAGAGGAATACCCTAGGAAGACTAGAGAATAGGTTTTGGAAAGATCAAGAGTGATCTTGAGGTATAGGGCTCCCCATCAATCCCCCATGCTAGGAGATAGTAACAAGGATTCCTAGCCAAGACCATCTACCTCTAGACATAGGCTAAAACACAACCGAACTGAAAGAAATACAAATACATCAATTAACACAATGGTTACAATGGTTCCATAATTACATAATCAATTGCATCACTGATATGAACATACTGTTGACTTAGTAGAAGTTTCATCACAATGTTACATGGGTTATCCCGGTAAGTCTTCCTAGGCCCCGACCCCAATCTCAGGTTATTGTGGTAACCTCTAATGACTTTCGGCCCCTCATTCTAACCATTGTGGAACCAGTTATCTCTCATAAAGATCATATAATGATCTTGCCATTCGAGGCCTTCTCATCTAACCCCAAGTCTATACAAGCCCTTGCATCCATGAGCAAGGCATAATTATCTTATTAAGTGTTTGATACTACATAATCATCTAATTAATTTAATTATGTTATCACTCGATTAACTAACTTACAATGAGTTATCCTGTCACCACTTTGGGTGCTAGCCCTCATTGCAAGCCACTCATCTAAGACAACACATGGAACCCAAGGGTACACAAGTGCGACCTAAGGATATAAAATCCCTATCCACGACATAAAGTCAAAAAATCCTCGTTTGTGATAACCAGGTAAAAAATTGGATACAGTAGATGCACTACCCAAGGAAATCCAAAGGTTGACTAACACAATATGAAAACCCACATAATTGAAACCCCATCTGGAAGACTTATTATTCTCTATAACTCAATTTCCCCCAAATGAAAACAAAAATAGTTTACAATCAAGATGAGCAAGAAGACAAGAATTAAATCTACTTTGGATTAACTAAATCCATTTCCTCATTAAAATTCAATAATTCATTGCATTAATAAAACTGAATTAAAATACGTCTTTTTTAGACAAGGGAAAAATTAAAACTCAATATTTAATTCCCTACTTTCATTTAAATAATAATAAAATATCCAGTTAGTTCTACTAATCAAAATACATTGATATAAAATAATTATTGCTTCCTCTTTTCCATATAACCATTTTAAAATAAGTAACTTGTCTCAAAATCATATTATTTAAAATCCAAAACTACTTCTCCATTAAATACAATATTTTAAAATAAAAACAATGACTTAACTAAAGTTACCATGTTTTCATTTCCTCAATTTGATTTAAATCATGCCTTCAAGAAAAAACATAATTTTAAATACTTATACACATAATATATATTTTTTGAAACTAATATATATATATATATATCTATTTTAATTATCTAACACAAATATATATAATATTATAATATTATATAATATAATATTACTTATTAATACATATTATATTAACTATGATATATATTAATATATTAATATTATAAATATAGTAATAAATATTATAATATTAAAATATAATATTTTATTATTATTTAAAAAAAAAGCCACACATGGCTTCAGGTTGCACAGCAACCCTTAGGGTTTCTCTTGGGCCATGTGCATAGAGATGGCATTGACTGTGCTTTGCACAGTTAGCTCGGTGGTACCGTCGGCGACGGTGATGGCTGTGTGCACAACCGGCCACCATTGCTAGTGGCGTTGTGCATTGCATAGCCATCCACCAACAATGGTGGCAGTGGCTGTGTATAGAGCAGCCACACGGGGGTGAGGGTTATGGGGGTCGCATTGGGCATGGCTCCCCCCACTCGCCTCCCAGGTGGCATAGTGGGGGTGAGCCCCCAACTCCCTCCTTCAAACCCTCTAGTAAAAAAATAATTTATTTTTTATTATATTTTCTTTCCTTTTTTTATAAATAAAAAATCCAAATGAAGCCCTACAGATTTTTAGAATTCAAAACTTGTAGGGTTCAATTTTTGAAAAAATATTAGCAGCATAACATTTCTATATATATATATATATATCTGTATATGTATCAGTATATATATATCTATATATATATCAGTATGTGTATATATATTCATAACATATTGAGAAAATAATGTTTAAAAAGATCATTTTCAGTCAAGAACACAATTTTTTTTCCTTGAGAAAGCTCAAATAGAACAGAGGTTTATGATTTGCTACACAATTTAACATGGAGTTTTCATCATAGTTCATATTTTGAGTTTTCCAAATATGATTTTCAACAACAAAACAAATATAAATATTTTTTCAAAAACAACTAAATTTAAAAGCATGAACCTGGTATTCTAGAGCGTGAGAAGATCTAGATGGTGCACAAGTTCTTGCTTTGATTCCAACTTCAGCTCAGCAATTTCCATAGATTCAATCCAAAACCCACAACAAGTAAAAATTCCTCTCTTTTTTTCTCTAATTTCAATTTCTCATACTTGTTGAAAAAAAATCATTCCAAAAAAACCAAATAATATTATTAAGGGGGCATGGTGGGGGTGAGCCCCCAGCTCCCTCCTCCGAACCCTCTGGTAAGAAAATAATTTTTTTTTTAGTATATATATTTTTTTTATAAATAAAAAATCTGAATAAAGCCCTACGGATAATTAGAATCCAAATTTTGCAAGGTTCGATTTTTGAAAAAAAATTAGCAGCATAACATTTCTATATAATATATATATATATTTAAAACCACAGAAGGAATTTGCATAACATATTGAGAAATAATGTTTAAAAAGATCATTTTTCAGTCAAGAACACAATTTTTTTTTCTTGAGAAAACTCAAATAGAACAGCGGTGTATGATTTGCTACACAATTTAACATGAAATTTTCATCATAGTTCAAATTTTGAGTTTTCCAAATATTATTTTCAACAACAAAACAAAAATAAATATATTTTCAAAAACAACTAAATTTAAAAGCATGCACCTGGTATTCTAGAGCTTGAGAAGATCCAAATGGTGCACAAGTTCTTGCTTTGATTCCAACTTCAGCTCAACAATTTCCACAGATTCAATCCAAAACCCACAACTAGCAAAATTTCCTCTTTTTTTCTCTATTTTCAATTTCTCATACTTGTTGAAAAAAACTCATTCCAAAAAACCAAATAATAAATAAAATTCCCAAAAATATCCACGTAACCACCCTCATAAATTTTCCAAAATAGAATAGGAAATATCTCTATTTTCAATTTTTTGAATTCAAAATTTTCTAAAAAGAAATTTAAATTATTTTTCTTTAATTTTGAATTTCAAACAATATATCGACTCCACCTGGCTTCATAGGTTTGAGCATGTCCATTGCCAAACGGTAATGTTGATTGCAAGATAGTAGCTAGGATTCCTATGTCAAGCCTTACCCTAGTCACAGTGTGTCGTCGGGTCTAGTTGGTTTTGTTTATTTAATGTCATTTAATTTTTCTTTGAATTATTATGTTGCAAAGTTTGTAAAAGGTAATTTAATGGATTTAAATATTTAAGATGATTATTAAATTAATCTGGTTTTAATGTTAGAAGATGTTAATTAATTAATTTAATTTAATTGGTAAATTTTCTAATCTTAAGATTATATTATTTATTAATTAATTAAATTAGTTGAATTAAGTTAAGTTAGAATTGTTATATATCTTAGAATTATTAAATGTTTTAATTCTTAAAATATTTGGAGGATTTTGTGCAATTTGGTTGTAAAAGATATTTTGGGTTTTAACATGTGTTAGAAAAACTTATGAGATTTGTTGGCGAAATTTATTCATGGGGAGAAATTTGTAGCTATAACAAGAAGAAGTGAGAAGCTTCTTCATGAAAGAAGCATAGAGAATATTTGGTGTGTTGGGGAAAAAGATTGGAAAGGAAGTCTTTTGTGATTGGATGTGTTCTGGAAATTTTTGAAGATTTACTCTCAAGAATAAAATTTGTGTTCTTGAAATTTTTGAAGATTTACTCTCGAGAAAAGTTTCTATGTTTGGGAATTGTTATTGTTCTAGAGGAAGCTTTTGTTTATCTGTGAAAGGAAAATAAAAGGTGAGGAATATGATTTCCTAACACTAAAACCTTAGAGGAGAAGTGCAAAAAAAATATCATTTACAAATTTCTTACGTTTAAAATGCACACATACAGGATAACAAGAATAATAGAAAAATAAAACATACACAGAGATAACACCAGATATACGTGGGAAAACCCTTATGGGAGAAAAACCCACCACACTAAGAGAAGTCACTTTCTATTATAGTAAAAAAATTACATAAAAAGTTCACATACCTCACTCCCTGATAGTTAGCTCACAACAACAACATATAACACACTTCTTACAAACCTCTCTCTTTGTTACAATGCTATATTAGCATACAAAGAAAACATACACTATCACACGTTTTCAAAATTTTCGGACTTCTGCAAATCAACAGACCAATCAGATGTCTTAATTATACACTTTCCTACTGACAGATGAATCCGATCTCCTCCTGTCCAAGTCGCCCTGCATTTAAATCTATTTTCCATAATCAGATCCTGTCACCTGATGAATCGGGTATAGCAATTGATGCTTTCACTACTTTAAGCAATCAACCAATCAATTTTTGATTTACAAGAGCAATGTAAAATCAATGAGTCTTATCATTCCATGTGTCATAACATTACTCATCCATCGTTTTGACCATCGAGTTAGACTTTCCATCCAAGCACGGAGCTCCTTCCATCGTGCCACCACAAGCCTATCAACCAACTCTTGTGGTATTGCAGTGTACCACGCTACCACTCATCCCAGACAAGGCCTTCAAGGTCTAGCGGTATATAAACTGCACTACCATGATTGAGTGATGAGACCACCTTGGTATGGTGGTAGGCACTCAACCACAAGTCTTCCACTGTCAGCGTGCTACCACCGATCCTTGCCCAACCCACTGTGGTATGGAGGTAACTACCTGTGCCAACCATCATAGTCTACCGTGCCATTGTGCCTTCTTCGAGCGACCCCCATGGTATCGAGGTAAGTGTTTACTCTGATCGCCTAATTTACCATGCCATCGCTAAGGAGGAAGAGTGGCCCTGTGGTATGGTAGTAACCGTTTATGCCATCCATCAAGCCTTCACCGTGCAACTGCCAAACAGTGAAGATTCTGCCACGGTATGGCAGTATCACTCCCCAACTAGCTACTGAATGAAAGAGGCTCGTGGTAAGGTGGTAAACCATGCAACTGTGCCTCCAAAGAATGTTTCTAGTGGTAAAGCGGTAAGGGCCAAAAAAGAAAGAAATTCATCAAGTCTTTCTTAGAGGTACAAGCTAGAATTTGAGGCACCTATTTCCAACAAGCTCTCACTTGATGAAGACTTACTGGCTTCCTCCAGACTTCAAATTTATTGAAAATCATAAGCCCCAAGGCCCATTGAGCTTGCACACCATCTGAACTTGTCTGTGCTCACTGGATTTTTCAGTGCATCTGCAACATTCTTCAAAGTATCCACCTTCTCTAAAGAGACCTTTCCATCCTCCACCATATCTCTCACGAAGTGATACTACACATCGATATGCTTCATCCTAGCATGGAAATTTGGATTTTTCGCCAAGCAAATGGCACTCTAACTATCACAAAAAATAATAATATGCATTGCATCAAAGCCAATATCAGAACAAACGACTCATCCAAACAAATTCTTTACAAGGATGTGTTGTTGTCATGTATTATGCCTATGTTGTGGACAAAAAGACTACAACCTATCACTTTCTCATCCACTTAATTGCACCACCATTCAACATGAAAGTGTATCCACTGATGGACCTTCTACTATCAATGTCCTCTGCCCAATCAAAATCTACAAATCCACGAACATTGAGATTCCTCTGTGATCCAACCAAATTTTCATGGTAACACATAACATATTCTGAAGTTCCCTTTAAATATCTAAACACTCTTTTTACAACATCCCAATGTGTCCTTCCTGGATTTTCCATAAATTGGCTAAGTACTCCCACTACTTGGGCAATGTATGGCCTTGTACAGACCATTGCATACAATAAACTACCAACAACCCTTGAATAAGGCACCTTGGTCATATCCTCCATCTCATTAGTAGATTTTGGATAGTCTTCAACAAATAGCTTTGTTCCCTGCAAAATTGGAACAACTAGTTGTTTACAATCATTCATATTGAATCTCTCTAGAATAGTGTTAACATACTTACTCTGGTTAACCCAAAGCTTTCTACTTATTTTGTCCCTTGTTATTTCCATCCCCAAAATATACCTTGTTGCACCCAGATCTTTCATTTCAAACTTTGTAGAAAACTGAGACTTAAGATCAGAAATCATAGTCTTACTATTTCCTATGAACAACAAATCATCCACATACAGGGTAATAATAAGAACACAATCATTTTCAGATTTTTAATACACAATGATTAGATTTTGATCTCATAAATCCGATAGATAACAAAAAAGTCTCAAAATTCTGGTACCACATTCTAGGCAATTGTTTCAAACCATACATAGATTTATTTAACTTGCAGACCATGCTTTCTTTATCTTTCTCAATGAAGTGTTCAGACTGGTACATATAAATTTCTTCTTCTAGCTCTCCATGAAGAAATTTTGTTTTCAAATCCATCTGCTCAATCTCTAAGTCATACGTGGCTGCAAGTGACAACAAAAATTTGATAGATGTCAACTTAGCTTCAGGGGAAAAAAATTATCCATAATCAATTCCCTCTACTTGGAAATATCCCTTTTCAACCAACCTTGCTTTATACTCTTCAGCACTACCATCTAGACTAGTCTTCTTCTTAAATACCCATTTACAACCAATAGGCTTTCACCCTTTAGAAAAAGGCACCAAATTCTAAGTTTCATTCTTCTTCAATGATTCCATTTCTTCATTCATGGCTTCCAACCAAGAATTTGAATAAGACATATTAATTGCTTCTTTCACAGTCCTAGGCTCATCAGTGATAGTAACCAAAGCATAGGCACAGTTCAAATCCAATATAGAGAAACCATACCTATCTAATTGATGTCTTTCACGTGTAGATCTTCTCATTGGCCAAGGTTGTGGTTCTTCATATTTAGAACTCTCAAAGTTGATATAACTCTCCCCAGTTTTAGGTACACCATGTAGTTCCTCTTTTTCTGGAGTTTGAGGAATTTCAGCTATATCATTCTTCTTTTCTCTTTGATATGTCTCTAACTATGGATCAACTGTTGAAGGTTTCAGCTCATGAAATATTACACTTCTGCTATACAAAACCTTCCCAGTATTAGGATTCCAAAGCTTGTATCATTTCACACCAACACCATAGCCAATGAAGATACATTTAACAACCTTGTTCTCAAATTTAAATATATTCTCATTTGGCTCATATGCATATGCCTCACAACCAAAGACACAAATATGTCTCAAAGAGGGCTTCTTACCAGACCATGCTTCCAAAGGTGCCTTATTAACAAGAGCAGAGAAAGGTGAAAGATTTACTAGGTAACATGATGTAGCCACAACCTCAGCCCAAAACTTCTGCTCCAAACCAACACTACTCAACATACTCCTCGCCCTTTCCATTAGCGTCTTGTTCAACCTTTCAGCAAATCCATTCTATTATGGAGTATAAGGTGTAGTTTTATGCCTTTTAATCCCATGGTCTTTGTAGTACCTTTCGAAATCTGCAGAACAAAACTCACCACCATTATCTGTCCTCAAACATTTAATTTTCCTTCTAGTTTGATTCTCTACCAAAGTTTTAAATTCTTTAAATCGACTAAGCATTTCTGATTTACTCTTAAGAAAGTATATAAATGCCCTTCTTGAATAATCATCAATAAAAGAAACATAATATCTAGACTTTGATAATGAAAGAACATTCACTAGACGAAATTAATCAAAATGAAAATAATCTAGTTCACTATAATATTTATGACTCGAATAAAATGAAACATAGTGTTTCTTTCCATAAATGTAGTGTTCACAAAAATTGAACTCAAGATTACAATCAACAAGCCCTTCAACAAGATTTTTATTTTTCAAGGTTTTTAAACCTTTCTCACGTATGTGACCAAGTCTATGATGCCATAACATGGTCTTTTCTACTGGAAGTTTCACCTCCAAGGAATTTGCATCCAGAGGAGTGTCAGCCTTCTTCTCTTCATGAGAAAATTTTCTAGATTTTTCAGAGATGTTGTTACATTAAGCAAGATATGCATCCATCTTGTATAGAGTTCCAGTACATACACCCTTACCCAACACCATTACGCCTCTAGCCATCTTACATCTTTTACTCGAGAAAGAAACTTTCACACCAGCATCATTCAACTTAGTGACAAAAAGTAAGTTATGAACCAAACCTGGTATGTGTAGTAGATCACCAATCCCTTTGGTTATTCCATCAAGGAATTATATTTTGACTCTTCCACAACCAACAATCTCTAGAGTTGAGTCACTCACCAGGTACACCTTTCCACCATCGTACTTTTCATACTTAGTGCACCACTCTCTATGACACGTCATGTGGAAATATGAACCTGATTCAACCAACAATACATCATTTGATGCTTGAGTCGCCAAGGCTGCAATGAAGGCATCTACATCACTCTGAGAAGAGTCATTGTCCAATAAGTTATTATTATTATTCTTGTTCTCCTTACAATCCTTTTAGATATGACTAGGCTACCCATAGTTCCAGCATTTCACCTTGGAATTTTTACCAAGATACTTTGATCTCCCTTCAGATTTGGATTTAGACTTCTTGTCCTTTTTCTTGCCTTTCTCCTTTGATCTACCTTGAAGGGTCTCTTTTTCCATCTCTGAAGACTTCCTCCACATTTCTTCTAATAGCAGGGAGGAAACCATGTCTTCCATCTTGAAATTAGCTGGTTTAATTCCAATAGCCATTACCAAATGATCCCAAGTGTCAGGTAACAAACATAACAAAAGCATGTAGTGATCCTCCTCCTCTATCTTCACACCCATAGACGCCAACTGAGCAACACTCATATTAAATGAATTCAGATGATTTGCACTAGATGCTCCTTCTTCCATTTTCAAAGAGTATAGATTCTTCCTCAGGAATAACTTATTCACGAGAGACTTTCCCTGATAGATATCAGGGTATGTGCAAGATCATCATGGAAAAAACAAGCCCTTAAGTGGCGATGAAAATTCAAAAAATTAGAGTTAGGCAACTTGACGTAAAAATATGAATAAGTTATCTATATTATTTCATAAATATGTAGGAATAGAATTTTTAGAAAAATGAATGTAGTTTCTAAACTACTAGGTTTATTTAAACAAAAAAAAATCTATTTGATGAAAATTTGAAATTTCAATGCAGTAGTACTTCAATTTCAGGGAAAAAGAAGAAGTAGGTGTCTATCTGATCACCCTAACCACAAAAAAAATAAAATATTTGTTTATAATATTTTAGATATAAGTAGAGGACTCATGTATCGATGTACTGATGCATATTTTTTTGTAATTTTTTTCCAAGTAAATAATTAATTATGATTTTTTTATTAAAACTTTTAAAAAATATAAAAACTTATATGTCTAACCACCTTAGCTTGATCAAAACATTATGAAATTCAAATTTTGTTTTTTTTAATCCTATAGTATGCAAAGCATAGAATGTGACACATGTTTCAGAATAAAAAAATGTGATACCATTTGAAAGCTATAGATGTTTTTCAATCAACCTATCAATCAAGATTTTAGTCGTAATTCAAATAGAAAATGAATAATGATTATTTATTAAATTCAAAGTAAAGCATAATTTATATTGGTGGAAAGCTAAGAATCTCCTTTAAAAACCCTTTTCATTTCATCAATATTGGGTTAAAAAAATTCGTTAGCCACATGGGCCATCATATCACTTACATATCTCCACTTTTTGGCCCATCATGATCCTGCACATACCCATCACCAAGTTTTTTCCATAATGAATTTGTATTCTTCTCTTCATGGATGTTCAGGAGTACAAAATTGGCTAGGCTAAGTCTTATCAAGCCTCTATCTTTTCTAGCTACAAGATCCCAATCTTCTTGTTTCCTATTTTGTGGCATAGTTCCAGACACAACAATCTAGAGGTCTTTATCCACCAACAAGTCTTCCATTTTGAGTTTCCACAACTCAAAATTTCCGCCATTGAATTTTTCAATTTCTACTCTCCCTGAAGTACTTGCCATCTCAAATAGAAAATGGTTCTAACTTTGAAAAACTCCCACTAAAATAGTGTTAGCACAAAAAACCAGCCCTACTAACAAGGATAACACAACTAGCCAGGCTCTGAGACCACTTGAAAGGAAAAGCAGAGGTGCATAATAAACTTTTGTAACACTAAAACCTCAGAGGTGAAGTGTAAGAAACCATCATTTACAACTTTCTTACATTTCAAATGCACACATACATGATAACAAGAATAATAGAAAAATAAAATATACACAAAGATACCACCAGATATATGTGGGAAAACCCGTATGGGAGAAAAACCCACCAAACCAAGAGAAGTCACTTTGTATTATAGTAAAAAACTTACATAAAAAGTTCACAGACATCACTCTTTGATAGGTAGCTCAAAGCATCAACATAACATGCTCCTTACAGACCTCTCTCTCTATTACAATGCTATAACAACATACAAAGAAAACACACACTATCGCACGTTTTCAGTCTATTCGGACTTCTGCACATCAACCAAATAATTAGATGTCTCAATTATACACCTTTCTTCTAATAGATGAATCTGAGCTCCTCCTATCCCAGTCATTATGCAATCACACATGGGCTTCCTTGTATTTAAATCTATTTGCCATAATAGGATCCTATCACCCGCTAAATCGAGTATAGCAGTTAATTCTTTCAGTACTTTAAGCAATCAACCAATCAATTGTTGATTTACAATAGTGATGTAAAATCAATGATTCTTATCGCATCATGTGTCATAATGTTAATCATCCATCGCTTTGACTGTTGAGTAAGACCTTCCATCTATGCACCGAGCTCCTTCCACCACACCACCGCAAGCCTGTCGACCAACTCTCGTGGTACTATGGTGTACCGCGCTACCGCTCAGCCTAGAAAAGGCCTTCACGGTATAGCGATATATACATTGCACTACCACGATCGAGCGATGAGATATTCCCGGTATAGCAGTAGGCACTCAATCACTAGTTTACCACTACCAATGCGCTAGTACCGAGCCTTGCCCAACCCTCTGTGGTATGGAGGTAACTGTCTGCACCAACCGTCACGTTATACCACACCACCACACCTTCTCTAAGCAACCCCCACAGTATCGAGGTAAGTGTTTACTCTAACCGCCGAGTTTACCATGCCACCACTGAGGAGAAAGAGTGAACCCGTGGTATGGCGGTAACCATCTATGTCGTCCGTTGAGCCTTCATCGCACAATCGTCGAACAGTGAGGAGTCTGCTGTTGTATGGAGCTAACACAACCCAATTGTGAACTAAATGAAAGAGGCTTGCGATAAGGTGTTAAACCATGCAAGCGTGCCTCCAAATAATGTTCCCAGCAATAAAGTGGTAAGGGCCAGAAAAGAAATAAATTCATCAAGTCTTTCTTAGAGGTACAAGCCAAAAGTTGAGGCACCTGTTTCCAACAATCTGGGAGAAAATATTTGGATCTATGGGGGAGCCGCTGCTTCAATTTACATATTTATAGGCATTGGACTATAGGTTCTACTTTATTTTTTGTTATTTTTATATTGAAAAGCTTCTTAGTTTAGATTATTCTCTGGAAAATATTTTTTGTTCAAGTTTTAAAAGCTTTGTGTTTTGTTTATAAATTTGTAATTGCCATATATGAAAAATCCTCCGTAGAATAAAATACTCTGTAGAATGAATTTCTCTATAGAAACTATTGCAAAATTGAAAATTGGGATTATTGTGAACATAGAAGAACCCAGAAGAATACAATTAGGGATCTGGAAAGAAAATCTTAGTCGAGAAGAAATTTAGTTTTTTGTAGGATTAAAATAACTCGGGAAAATTTTGAGTAGAAGTTTTTGTAGAGGAATATAGCTCCAATTTTATGTTAGATTTGGTTTCTGTAGAAATTTTTTGCTTCCAATTACACTTGTTTGTTTGAAGAATTTGGAAGATATTCTCTTGTAGTTTTTTTATTTTTTTTTGTAAATCTCTACCTATAAATTATTTTTGTCAAATTTATTGTCTATCTAAAGTTATTGTTTTATCAATTGTTTTATATATATACATATACATATATTTATTTATTTATATATATATATACAGTGAATTGTATATATATATATATAAGTATATATATCTATATTGTTAGAGAGATTTTCCTTGAAATTCCATTTTATATGGCTGTGCGTATGTCCGTACGTGATTCCAATGCTTCACTATTTATTTTTTTGCAGGTATTTATATGTAAATGTTAGGGAGGTTATGGCTCTCCCCACAACCACCCCCCATGGGAGGCGTTGTGGACGAGGCAGTGCCCATCGTTGCCCCTCCACAACCGCCCCCATGTGGTATGGGGGTTGGCTGTGTAGAGAGTCAGCCCCACCACTATTATCTATAGCCATAAGAAGTGTGGCTTCCTTCCTTGTAATCGCTGTTGGACTTTGATTAAAGGCTTCAGTTTTTTTTTTTTTGAACAACACCTTAATAAAATATAAATTACAGTTTGCAATATATATATATAATATATATATAAATAAATATATATGTAAGAATATATATATATATATATATATGTTTATTTATATGTATATATATTTATAAATAAATATATTAGATATATAAGTTTTATTTTTAAGTATTTAAATGTTATATATTTATGTATATATATCATTTATATATATATATATATCTGTATATATATAATTGTATATGTACATAAATATATAAATATATTTGATTTAAATTGGGTGCATGCATAATATGCACAAATAGAAGATTTGGTGGTTGTGATCTTCTAGTAGAAGTTGTTATTTTATTAAAAGTAATCGAGGAAATTGAAGATACTGATAAGCTGGATTTTTTCCTTCTCTGGTTGTTAAGGGCTTTAAATTTATTTTATTTTATTTATTTACTTGGGCAATTTCTTCACTGTAAATTTACTGAAGGGGGAAATTGGATTTAATATATCCAAAAAGTAGTTATTTCTTGTATTATTGTCTTTGTGTTTGATTTCCTCTGTTCACTTTTTGTGGAATTGGATTAGATGCGTTATAAGTCTTCCAGTTGCGATATATATTTGGGGGTTGTTGTAATTTCAATGTCAGCCCATTATCTTACCCTTGGGTAGTGCGTTTGTTGGTTTTTGTGAACCACCCAGTTACCATGAATGGGAATGTATTTCCTCCTATGTTGGAGTGGAATTTGTCATTTTTTGCCTCCTTTGTTTGGAGTGGATTTTGTTATTTGTTGCCTCCAATGTTTGGAGTGGATTTTGTTACGTGTAGCCTCCAATATTTGGAGTGGGTTATTTTATCTAGTTTTGTGCACTATGTTACACTTGGTGTTGGTTTTGATCTATGAGTTGTGAAGTAGAAGAGTGGATTACATTAGGGGCCAGAGCCCTAAATAGGTAAACTAGGTAACCTTTGAGAGGTAGTTAATCAAGTGAAAACATTATTATAGTATTTATGGGATTAGGTATTATTTCATACTAAGTAAGATAAGATAGCCTCACTCATGGACTCAAGTTCTCATTTGGTCTTGGGATGAGTGGGAAGGCCTGGAATGGTGAAGGTCATCTACCTTGTCTTTTCGAAGGGTATTTGATCCCGCCTGAGTGAGTATGGGGGCTGGGGATTGGTTGAGGTTGCTAGGGTTTAAATAATAGGGGTTGGTAACATATGAAGATCCGCATTGGGTAACCCATGTCGAGCTGGTGTGATGACACTCTTCCTATGACAACAGTTGGTATTTTTGGTTTGTGTGTATGGTTTTGTCAACATACTTGATTTTTTATAACTATGGAAGCAATGTAACCAATGTTTTAGTGTTTTATTTGTGTTGTTTAAGTCAGTCATGTGCTACCTTGTTTCTAGAGGTAGTAGGTCTTGTCTAGGATCCTTGTTACTATCTCCTAGCATGGAGGGTGGGCATTCGGGTACCACTTGGTTGGGAGGAATGTGCACCCTAAACCATTGGGTCCCCTTTCTTCAGTTTGAGGTAACAAGATCTTCCAATTACAGTGCTTGTGGATTCCAACTTGTTTATTCCATTATTTAATTATTGTTACAGATGATTCTTGTACTTATATTACTCCTCAATTGTATTCGAGGAGGTCTCATGTATTTTTTAACAAATATGTATGATCTACCTCATTCTGGGAATGAGTGTTGTAAACCTTATTTGAGAATTAATGTAATATTGGGATATTGATGTATACCTTATCTATGTGATGCAATTTCAATGTTTAGAATGTGTGTACTTTTAATTCTTAAGTAGTTAATCATATGTTATGAATGTATTTATGTTTATGTTATGGGAATCAGACGTAACCTTAGTCTCATGCCTTAGAGAATTTTTGTGATATTTAGTGAACTTTTCATGTTATTATTGCATTTTAAAAGAAAAAAATTGTACGCTTTCATAGTTATTGCAACTTCCTCTAGGGTTATGTGGCAGGGCATTACACATGGTATCAAAGCCCAGGTTTAAACATTGGGTGCTCTAGGATTATGATGAACCCATTAAGTTTCTAGTTGCATAGGTTTTAAGTGTGTACCTTGTCTAATACCATGGTGTGTCTGTGTAGGATCATGCTTCCCATACGAGGACGAGGTAGAGGTCGAGGTCATGGCCGTGTAGGCGGTCATGGAGGGAGTCAACACAATTCCCCTCCTCATGTTCCACATGAGTCAGATCATGAGGAGCATCCCATGTCTCAAAATGCCATAGGGTGTGGAGATCAGCACTAGGATCCTCCAAGGATTGAGGGTGCATAGTTGCATAGGATATTAGAGGAGGCAATGGCTCACCTTCGGTAGAGACAAGGTGGAGATCATGGTAATCTTGGAGAGAGGGAAGTACTAGTTTAGTTTGAGGAAGTAGTAGCTACACACATGAGGAATTTTCTCAGAGAACGTCCACCTACCTTTGAAGGATTTGGCAGTGGTCTTGAGGTAGACAGCTGGTTGATTGACCTTAACCGATGCTTTATGATGCACCCCTATGGTAGCAATACTAAATCTCGGTGTGTGATTATGAATTTGAGAGGATTCGGCTATACGTGGTGGAGGCTAGAGGAGAAGAAGCTCTGGATTGATATTAATTATGTGTCATGGGACTTGTTTCTAGAGAGGTTCAGAGCTCGTTTTCTTTTAGATCACTAGTGTCAATGCCGAGGTGATGAGTTCCATGCCTTGCACTAGTTGGCGATGTCGGTAGAGAAATACAAGTGTCATTTTTACAAGATCAAGCAGTTCATAGGAATTGGAGATGATGAGGGCATGCTCATCAATCATTTTGTCAAGGGTTTAAATGCCTAAATTAGTGGAGGTGTGCAGGTTTTTGAACCCAAGACCATGGAGATAGCGGTGGAGAAGGTGAGACTTGTTGATGAGAACTTAGAGATGGCATTGGATGGCCATACAAGAGTTCAGATTGGAAGTGGATCAACTGCAAGGCCTAGTGTTCGTAGTGGTCAGGTTTAGGGAGATGGACCACCCAGGAGTCAGTAGGTTCCTACTTAGAGTGGATAGTAGCAAAGTACATAGGGGAAATGTAAGGATTCCTAGTTTTATCAGGATGATGACAATTCTCAACCTAGGAAGAATCGAAACTGGTGACGCAATATGCACAACCGTCAGGAGCACCCGATCCAGAGTTCACAGTTTTTGGCTAACTGGGTAGTGTACAAAATTTCAATGCACCTCTAGATGTCAGGGGTTTTGGACATGACATAGGGTGTTACTCTTGTAGCCAACAAAGCCTCATTGCTAGGCATTGTCCATAAAGGAACACTACTAGTTTTGGATAGGGTCCAAATTTTTTTGAGCCAACAGTAGGTGATGTAGGTAGGTCTCATCGAGCATTTAATGCAGTTGATAACTACTAGGTTGGATATTAGGGTGTGGTTGTTGAGGTTTCTAGTAGTGCACGCTCAACATAGGATACTTGCCCTCAGGGGTCAAGATATTGATCAGGTGAGGATCCAGTGGGATCCTAGGAATGGTACTTTTGCTACCTGAGACGATGCAGCTAGGATGAGGGAGCTTTATCCCTATTTATTTGTACGCCTCCAAGAGTAAGTCTGACCCTTGGGGGAGGATGTAACACAACTCCATTTTTATCTTTGTATCAGATAGTTTTTTACCTTGTTTTGATTTGTTTTCTATTAGCACTTAGAATTTGATATACTATGATGCTTTATTATTATTTGATCGCTAATTATAGAGCGATGTGGATTTTATATTACAATGTGATGTTACCTTGTTTTGATGTTATCATTATGTCATGCTTTGGATTAGCATAATGGTTATTTTAATTAATATTGTTATATGCATATGAGTAATTATATATGTTAGAATTTTTAGTTTTGTGATAGTGTATTGGTGAAGGGGGAAAAATTGTATCACTCCCTTGCGAGCGCCCTGGGATTCTGTGATTCCCTCTTCACGGTGTGTTCTATTATGATGTATATATGCATGTTCTATGTATGCATTGTTTATAGGTTTGCAGGTATAAGACATTGACTCCACCTGGCTTCACAGGTTTGAGCATGTCCATTGCCCAACAATAATGTTGATTGGGAGTTAGTAGCTAGGATTCTGGTGTCAAGCCTTTTCCCTAGTCATAGTGTGTCGTCGAGTCTAGTTGGTTTTGTTTATTTAATCTTGTTTAATTTTTCTTTAAATTATTATGTTGCAAAGTTTGTAAAAGGTAATTTAGTGGATTTAAATATTTGAGATAATTATTAAATTAATCTTGTTTTAATACTAGAAGATGTTAATTAATTAATTAATTTAATTTAATTGGTAAATATTCTAATCTTAGGATTATATTTTTTTATTAATTAATTAAATTAGCTGAATTAAGTTAAATTAGAAAAGTTAAATATTTTAGAATTATTAAATGTTTTAATTCTTAAAATATCTGAAGGATTTTGTGGAATTTGGTTGTAAAAGATATTTTGGATTTTAACATGTGTTAGGAAAATTTATGTGGTTTGTTGGGGAAATTTATTCACGGGGATAAATTTGTTGTAACATGAAGAAGTGAGAATATTCTTCATGGAAGAAGCATAGAGGATATTTGATGTGTTGGGGAAAAATATTGGAAAGGAAGTCTTTTGTGATTGCATGTGTTCTGGAAATTTTTGAAGATTTACTCTCAGGAATTTTTTTTGTGTTTGGGAATTGTTATTGTTCTGGAGGAATTTTCGTTTATCTGGAGAAAATACTTGGATATGTGGAGGAGGCGTTGCTTCAATTTACATCTTCACAAGCATTGGACTATAGGTTCCTGCTTTAATTTTTGTTAGTTTTATATTGAAAAGCTTCTTAGTTTAGATTATTCTCTAGAAAAAAAATTGTAATTGCCATATATGAAATTCTTTGTAGAATAAAATCCTTTGTAAAATAAAATCCTTTGTAGAATGAATTTCTCTTTGGAAACTATTGCAAAATTGTAAATTGGGATTATTTTGAACATAGAAGAACCTAGAAGAATACAATTAGAGATCTGGAAAGAAAATCTTAGTCGAGAAGAAATTTAGATTTTTGTAGGATTAAAATTTCTCAAGAAAATTTTTGAGTAGAAGTTTTTGTAGAGGAATATAGCTCCAATTTTCTATTGGATTTGGTTTCTATAGAAAATGTTTGCTTCCAATTATAGTTGTTTTTTTGAAGAATTGGGAAGATATTCTCCTATGGTTTTTTGGAATTTTTTGTAAATCTCTACTTGTAAATTATTTTTTGTGAAATTTATTGTCTGTTTGAAGCTATTGTTGTATCAATTATTTTATATATATACTTATATATATATATACAGTGAAATGGATATATCCCTATATTGTGAGAGATATTTTCCTTGAAATTCCATTTTATATGGATGTGTGTATGTCCGTACACGATTCCAATGCTTCGCTATTTTTAATTTTTTTAGAGGTATTTATATGTAAGTGTTGGGGAGGTTGTGGCTTTCCCCATAGTCGCCCCCCATGGGAGGCACTTTGGGGGAGGCAACGCCCAGCGCTGCCCCTCCATAACCGCCCCCATGTGGTATGGGGGTTGGTTGTGTAGAGAGTCATCCCCCCCAATGTTATCTATAGCCACAGGAAGCATGGTTTCCTTCCCTGTAATCACTGCCAGACTTTGATTAAAGGCTTTGAATTTTATTTTTTTGAACAGCAGCTTAATAAAATATTAATTATAGTTTGCAAAATATATATATACACTACATATATAAATAAATATATATAAGAATATATATATATATATGTTTATTTATATGTATATATATATTTATAAATAAATATATATTTAGATATATAAGTGTATATGTACATAAATATATAAATATATTTGTTTTAAATTGGGTGCATGCATAATATGCACAAATACAAGATTTGGTTGTTGTAATCTTCTATTAGAAGTTGTTATTTTATTAAAGGTAATCGAGGAAATTGAAGATATTGACAAGTTGTATTTTTTCCTTCTTTGGTTGTTAAGGGCTTTAAATCTATTTTATTTTATTTATTTACTTGGGAAATTTATTCATTGTAAATTTACTAAAGGGGGAAATTGGATTTAATATATCCAAAAAAGTAGTTATTTCCTATATTATTGCCTTTGTGTGTAATTTCCTTTGTTCACTTTTTGGGGAATTGGATTAGATGCATTATAAGTCTTCTACTTGTGATATAGATTTGGGGTTTGTTGTAATTTCAATGTCAACCTATTTTATTACCCTTGGGTAGTGCATTTGTCAGTTTCTATAAACCACCCAGTTACCACGAACGAGAATGTATTGCCTCTTATGTTGGAGTGGAATTTTTCATTTGTTGTCTCCTTTGTTTGGAGTGGATTTCTTTATTTGTTTCCTCCAATGTTTGGAGTGGATTTTTTTGTGTGTTGCCTCCAATGTTTGGACTGGGTTATTTTATCTGGTTTTGTGCACTATGTTACCCTTGGTGTTGGTTTTGATCCATGAGTTATCAAGTTAAAGAGTGGCTTTCGTTAGGGGCCAGAGCCCTAAAGAGGTAAGTTGGGTAACCTTTCAGAGGTAGTTAATCAAGTGAAAACATAATTAAAGTATTTAGGGGATTGGGTAGTATTTCATACTAAGTAAGGGAAGATAGCCTCACTCATGGACTCAAGTGCTCATTTGGGATTGGGATGTGTGGGAAGGCCTGTAATGGTGAAGGTTATCTACCTTGTCTTTTCAAAAGGTATTTGATCCCGCATGAGTGATGGGGGTTGGGGATTGGTTAAGGTTGCCAAGGTTTAACCAATAGGGGCCGGTAACCTTTGAAGATCCACATTGGGTAACCTATATCGATTTGGTGTGATGACACTCTTCCTACGAAAACGGTTGGTATGTTTGGTTTGTGTGTATGGTTCTATTAACATAATTTATTTGTTATAACTATGCAAGTAATGTAACCTATGTTTTAGTATTGTACTTGTGTTTGTTTAAGTTAGTCATGTGTTAGCCTATGTCTAGAGGTAGTAGGTCTTGTCTAGGATCCTTGTTACTATCTCCTAGCGTGGGCGGTGGGCCTTTAGGTACCACTTGTTTGGGAGGAACGTGCACCCTACACCGTTGGGTCTCCTTTCTTCAGTTCAAGATGGAGAGATCTTCCAGTTGGAGTGCTGATGTATTCCATCTTGCTTATTTCATGCTTTTATTATTGGTACAGATAACTCTTGTACTTATATTACTCCTCAGTTGTATTCAAGGAGGTCTCATGTATTTTTTAACACATATATATGATCTACCTCATTCTGGGAATGAGTGTTGTAAACCTTATTTGAGAATTAATGTAATATTGGGATCTTGATGTATACATTATCTATGTGATGCAATTTAAATGTTTCAAATGTATGTACTTTTAATTCTTAAGTATTTAATCATATGTTATGAATGTATTTATTTTTATGTTATGTGAATTGAACATAACCTTAGTCTTGTGCCTTGGAGGATGTTGGCGATGGTTAGTGAACATTTCATGTTATTGCATTTTAAAAGAAAAAAAATGCACGCTTTCGTAGTTATTGCAACTTCCTCTAGGGTTACATGGTGGGGCGTTACATACACCTACATTAAAGTTTTTTTATGATAATTATATGTTATAAAATATGTCTTAATTGAATGAAGGCAATGCAAAATTTTATATCTAAGTATCACTGAATTCTCGAGGATCATACACGAACTAGTATATATGTTAGAAATTAGGATCTTAGGATACTAACCATTATAAAGAAGATACAAAATTAATAAAATGAGAATCATACAAGCATAAATTTTACACATTACACAAGATATACATGGGGAAAACTATTTTGGGTCAAAAACCCCATAAAACATCATTTATTACAACACTTACAATAATGGTCTATTATAACATAGACCAAACTTGGGAAATACTTCTCTATACTTGCACATGATCAATAATACCTCATGTGCATAGTGATATAATTCATGATATAAAATATCCAAGTTATATATCTCTCAAATGAGAGAGAACGTCCTTAAATATAGGAGGAAGGGTGACATAATACTTGAAATAGTATTAGTCACACCTATTCAACAACCACCATTCATTAATAATTAATTTTATTAGACTATAATTATTTCAAATGATATATGCTTAATGAACATATAATATACAAGTTTTTATAACCTTACATTAGAATAATATATAAATTTTATAAGGGTATGACCCTTAATAACATTATTTTCCAACACCCCCCCTTAATGTTAATATGGGCAACACATGTCGATTTCCATAAAATAAAAAATCAAGTACCCCAATAATGTAGGTCTTCTTTGATAGTGATAAATAGGACACAAATATATATCAAAATGTAAGTCATGTATTCCGGACTACATGAAAGTCATCTTGTCATAATTTATAATCCCATTGTTTTAAACAATGATGCTATATATGAGGTCTTATAATTATTTTTATTGGAGCTTAGGTTTCCTCAAATAACTCTCACCCTAGGTTCAATACATAGTTCTTGTAGGATATAATACAATGTGCCCGTAGGACTTAATACAAAGCTTTTATAAGTGGAATATTTACAAAGATTTTATATATACTCATAGGACTTATATATATAGGATCTAGCTATTAGGTGGTAGCATTGACATACACATTCCCCCTCAATGGCATCACCTAAGGCCAAACATTTATTTTAATTTGGAGCATATAATGCTATAGGTCTTATATATAGGATTTATCCATGAGGTGGTGTTTTCCACATTTCCCTTCATTGGAATCACCTAAGGCTAATCACTAGATAAAGATTTTGATAAGTGATGGCTAATATTTTAATATTTTTCTTCTTTCACATAGCATACATTTACTTGAATAGAACTAAAAATAATTTTTATGATAAAATACTTTTTCTTGAATATAATTTGAGAGAACTTTTATGTTAAAATACTTTCACTTGAGTAGAAATTTCATGATACAATAATTTCACTTGACTGAGGTTCCCATGATCTTCAATATTCTTTTATCTCTTTGAAAATGAGATTCTTTACTAAAATAAATGTAGTTATCATATAGTTAGGTGGTACTTTTATAAGTATCCAATTGAAACTCTTCCATAATTATTCAAAGCCACATTGATTCTTCAAGAGTTAACTTTTTTTTTTTTGGTTTTGGTTAAAAAAACATAGATCTTGATATATTTTTTAAGTATTAATAAATACATGGAATATCACTTGCTCCATTTATTTTGAATTAAATATAACATAAAATGAACAAAATAGTCAATAACACAATAATCAAGTAAATTGACTCTTGGTATAGGAATAATAAGGACCATCCTTAATTATAAACATTTTTCATTAACTAATGATCATAAAATATTGGTCCATAAACATAAGTACATGAATAATTTTTCATCTCCCTTTTCAAAAAAATGTCATGCTAGTAAAAATATAATAATGATCCATGAAAAATTAAGCAACGGGTGAGCTATCCTTTCTAACCTTTCCCCTAAGATATTTTATGACAGCGATAGCCACCCATTTTAAGTAGGTGATTTGCACCTAATAATTTTAGAGGACACTTGAAGCTCATAAAAAATGTTAGCTAAAGTAAAACTCAAGAGAGAAATAAAAATATGTAGCAAAAAAATATGCTTTGAAAGTTTATGCAATTCCACTTTCTCTATGGATGCATAAGAGGTTTGAATTTTTTTCCTTTACCTTTTCGTTCACCTTGTAATCCTTGTGTTTTAGGGAAAGGGAATGAATGTGGCCATTTTAATATAACAATAATGATAATTCTTTGACAAAGATAATACCCTCCTTAGATCCATGGTGGTTGAATTAGCATATACTTTTTATTTGAGATCTAAATTACTTCCAAGATACTTATGTAGGTATAATTTCTTTTTTTTTAAGTACTAAACAATCATCCTAATAAATATATAAACTCAAAGATTCACAAAAAATATCTTAGTGATTTCATCCATATGATTGATTATATGTCAATGAATATTCACATACGTAATGAGGTTGGTGGCTATACAATCTATTTTCTATTTGATATTGAAAACTACAATAGAGGTCTTAAGGGTATTTGACAAGAATCACCATTTCACATGATTAAGTGTTGTTATGCTGATATCACTATATGGTCCATTGAGCATGCATTGATTTCCCATAAAAAATTACATCTAACATTGATGAGGCAAAAAAAACTAACTTGATAGATGCACAACATATTTTAACATGGCACAAGCTTATTTGAGCATAAGAAGAGAGGAGCAACATGATAAGAAAATGATAAAAGACCATCAAAGAGTCAAATAAAATGTATGCAATTGTATTTTATGGATTATTCTAGTGTTTTAGTTTGAATTCTAAAGGAAGATATGATACATATGGTATTAATTATTCTTTATTATCCATGCATTCAAAATTGGAAGTTTCCCCTAGAAAATACATATACTATGTGAAGAAACATTATGCCACATCATTGATTCTTTATTATACAAGAGAGCACTAGTGACTCATTGCATATGTCACTTGGTTGCCTTCAAGTTTAGAAGGCACACAAAAATTGGTAGTTGACATAAATTTAAACGATAAATTCCACATCATATGTTTTTTTATGTAATAAAAGTACACTAAAAGTGTTTGCATAATGATTTTCCAATTCCTTTTAAAATGACACATTGCTATGATTATGGGTTACCATTACATAAGTTTGTGACTTACAAACAAGTTCCCTATGGTTCTAAATGTGTATCAAGAGAATTAGTTTCTCAATTTATGCATGGATTTGAGATTTGTGTTGAGAGATAATCAGATTGTAAAAATATTGATGATGCAAAGTTCATTAGGTTGTTGGATATTTTTGAAATTTATGAAATTATAATTAAGAAAGAAAAATATCTTAAATGCATCTCTATCCAAATAAGATTCAACTAATTAATTTTATTAAATATGATAAAGAAAAAAATTGTGTTTTAATACTATGAAGAATGCCTATAGTATTTCATATGGAAAATGGACTAGCTAAAAAAGGTGCTTGATGAATATCAAAATAGAGAACAAAATGAGTGGTGATGAAAAGATCAGGAAGTCTCATGTAGAAGCTTTTCCCTATGTTAGTCAAAAGATAACTTATTCTATTCTTTCAAAAAAAAATATGACATGCCAGGGGCTTATTGTCTCAATAAGGACATCAGGTAGCATTGCACACTTGTAACCTCATGAAGACCATTCAATCAAGAGTTCAAGTCCTTACATGGAAATATGACTTATTTATCTTCCCATGCCTCCCATCAAAAACCGATCACTTAGAATTGAAAGAATGACAATGTTTTAATACATATGAGTATATATTTTATGAATTTACAATGCAGGATGGTTGGCATATTCGAGTAATGGTTGGCACTATATATAAAAAAAATTCAAGGATTAGATTGATTTTTTTTTGTCTTCTCCCATTTGTATCGTACCATAGTTTCACAAATCAAATAGAAAGTTTGGGCTTCCCACCAAGTTTTTCACATGTCAAAAGGATTTTATATTTCTATTATGCACTCATTCATGAAGCACAAACCACAAAATAACGTAGATGGGGAAAATTACTATTTCCAAGTCCCTTACCTTCCAATTAATTTTAAGCTACATAAATCTGACTTGTCATTCATCATATTAGACTTAGATGTGAAAACCAGTATATTTTCACCCTAGATGAGATCAATTGTAGTATTCTATGAATACAAAGGGCTAACACCTGACAAGCACCATGATGGAAAAAATCTATGATGACATGAGCACAGGTATGTTTAAGAGCAAGGAAGAAGAACTAGTTGGACAGACGAAGGCACCAGAATAAAAATTTGTGTTTGTGGGATCTTTGGTAGAAAAGACCATAATTTTTATTTGAAGGTCGTCTTGTCTAAATACAAGGTCCTTAAAGGCTTGAATTCCTTGGTGGATGTTGTAGGTGGCATCAAACCTATCATTGCAGATATTGTGAAGACCCATCTAACTATCAATGACATTGACTATGATCTCCCCCATGCCATAGCTATGGCTCCCTATTTCCTGGGGGTAAAGCATGTTGGAGGAGACATGTTCAAAGAGATTACATGAAAAAAGTGTGATTGATTTTCTATTAAGCTGACCTCCACAAACTACAATAAAATCACTATCTAGATTACAATTATTATTATAATTTAGAAACCTATGTAATATGAAAAGGTAGATTGACAATTATGGAATAACATTTTTCCCTTAAGATGACATGTTTTGCTTGTTACCGAAGTGCTTGCAACCATTATACTAAGCATTATGACCATTATACTAAGGATTGAAACCATACTAATGTCTCATTAAAATTAGAGATGGCAAGGAATAAAAATATGATAAGACTTCTAATTGTCAAGCAATATCAACCAAACATTATACTAAGCTTTGTCAACTTGTATCTTTCAAGGGCTCGCATGCAAGTTATTTTGATTAAGGGAATGCACTTGACCCTTCTAAAAGGTGTTGATCCATGTCAAGCATGGTGTCCCAAGTTTATCAACTGAGTTTGTAAAAAGCTTATTATGAGTGGTAGAAAAATAAAGAGTCCGACCTTGATTTTTAATGAAATTCGAGTCTTATGGCCATATAATTATCTAATAATGATAGATTCATATTACCTACAGAAAAAAAACTTATCAATTTTTTTAATTACACCAATCAAATATCACTTATAAAAATGTATAGTATTTCCTAACCTTCTATGTGATAGAAATTAGGAACTTATGTTACTAATACTTATAAACAAATGTAAAATAAATAAATGAGGATTGAAAGATACATAGATTCAAAAAATTATACACTATATACATGGGAAAACCCTTTTGGATAAAACCCCATAGGCCTTTATAGTTTTATAAAAATACCCCAATTCTTACAACCTCTCAATGAGATAAAACCTCCTTAAAAGTAGAAGGGGTAGGAAAATACATAAAAGTGTATTGATCACAATAATTCAAAATTACCATTTATAAATAATCAATATTCTAATAGTTATTAGACTATAATTATTTTATATAGGATATGCTTAATAAATCATAAAATATGTGTATGGTTTAATAACCTTACATGCTATATGAGTACAAACCTAAATAACATCAAGTTATAACATTTATATGCTTTATACTTCATGTGAATTTTCAATTGATATTTTTATCCATTAATGCAATATTTTGTTTACATATATTTCAATTTACCAAGCTTTATTTATTCCTTTTGACTCACATGTAAAGGTGTGTAATAACCTAGCAAAAATATTATGCAAATAAATTGGTGTTTAGAGAAAATATTATTTAAATCCCCGTTTTATATATTATTTAAATTGGATTTAGTTATTTTAAAAAGCTAACAAAAATCCCATGTTTCTCTTCAATAGTTTATACACTAACCAATGTAATAACTCTAATAGTAATTTTAAGAAAATAAAATTTGATTTAATTATTTTTAACCTAACTTTTTATTGATTTGCATTAATTGGTTCCTCATATTATAGTAAACTAAGATTGAGGATTTAATTGGTAAATTTTAAATTTAATTGTTTAACCAAATCTTGTAAGGATTTAGATTTACTTATTTTTTATGTGCCAATATTAATACTCCATTAGACTCACGAGTCACCACTTAACTAAAAAAAAATTTGAGTATTTCTTATCAAAATAAGTCCAAAATATATTTAGGGACATTGCAACACTTGCAAATTTGAAAAAATAAAATATTGTACTCATACCCACTGTGAGAGAGGGGGACCACCCACTGCAAGGCCCCAGGTCATGAAAGGCTAAGAGTGGAAAGGCTACCCTAACCCACCTCATTTTAAAAAAAATTTAGGATGACGAGGATGAGAATGATTAGGATTATACTTCCTTCAATCACTTTGCAATCTCAAATGTTGGAAGAAGACTAGATGAGTCATCCTTTAGAGTTAGATTTGTGTCTCAGGAAGCTCTTTGTCTAAGGACGGAAGCATAGCTCTAGGATGACAACACTTGGCATCTCATAGGTGCGTTGACGTCCGTATGGCCAGAGAACCGAAAAGACTGAAATCTAACTCAAGAAAGGAGACTATCAACCTAGTCTAGAGATGTTTGAAGTGATAAAATGAGGTTAAGTAAAGCGAAATGCATATACGAATACGATAAAGGAAATGTATTACCTCCAAGGTGATGAAGATGATCTCGTACAATGCTCTCCTCACCTGCTCGTTCGAAGTTCTCTCCACTTGCACACACTAAAAGGGGATATTTTTGGAGATGTATAGGGGGCTACCTCAGTTAGACCCCCATCTTGGTGTTTCCATCTCCATGGGCAGCCAAGTTTAGAATAGTAGAAATAAATGATAAAGGAAAGAAACTACAAGCTACATAAACAAAAAATACAACAAGCAGTACGTGCTTACTCAATCCAAAGAAAAAGGAGAGATTGTAGGAGCTTATCATCTCCATACAAAGTGCTCAAGGCTCATGGAGGAGTGAATTAGAAGGACTCAAGCCTCTATTGCCATGGTGTTTGTCTTATGCTCACCCTGTTGGAGTGATGGAGTAGTGGATTGCTGCAATGGAGTGAATGGTGTTGCTACAAAGCTTGGAAAATGAATGCTCAAAGCATGGGGAGAGTGTGCCAACTTGTTCAAAACTTGAGAATGGAAGATTGGAGCAAGAATTTGAAGGAGAAGGTGAAAAACGGTAATATTCAGGTCGGCTAGCCAAAGAGGGACGTTACTCTTCGACTCCCAATCAAAGATGTGACACCTCTGCAGTGTCTAGCCATAGGAATATGCCAGGGATGTATGTGCACCATGCGGCATCCCTGACATAAATGCCCCCACCGACACACAAAATAGGTGCCAAGTGGAAAGCAAGCAATAGGCTTAAGTGGAATTAAACCTCCACTTTTTATTTTCTAAAGTGTTAAGGGTCAAAAGGGAATTTGTGTTAGGGGTACAAATTCATATTGATACATTTTTCCCCCACTTTAGCGAGCACGAGTACTAATAATTTCTTTGGTAAAGTAGAGTAGTAAAGAATTAACAGAGTAAGAGATGTATACCTAAATTGACGAGGAAGTAGAGCACGGTTTGGTGAACTCGGAAGTGCAGGAAAGGGCTTCATAGCTTCGCAGAAATACAAAGTTGAAGCATGAAAGTACCTTATAGGCTCACAGTCCTACAAGGGTGGTATCCTTAAAGAACTCTCATATGAAGGAAACTAGGAAAAGCACCTCACAGCCCCATGGAATTGCAAGGAGGTATTCCCCAAGAACTCTCACATGAGGGAGATCGAGTAGAGCACCTTATAGACCCATGGATCTACAAGGAAGGTATCCCTCAAGAACTCTCAAATGGAGTAAACTGAGCGAAGGAGACTTCACAAAGCCAAATATGGTGACATGTTTACCCATAGATAGAACACATCAGAAAGTGGCTGCATAGGCCAGTGAACGGATAGTCACGCAGACCATCATGAAGTTGTATTCTTTCAAAGGGGTCCCTTGACAACCCTTCAAAAGGAAGGAGGGTCCACTCAAGGGACATGTTGTTTGAAAGGTAAGGTCTATTTGGGCTTCCCCCAAACTAGATGTAAGGATATGAAGATGGTCTAGTCGGGCTACTCCCAGAGTAGATGTTGAGGTCTGAAACAGGTCTAGTCAGGTTTCCTCCAAGCTAGACACCATAGAACTTGTTGAAATTTTTTGAAGGGGTCCCTTGGGAACCTGGCGTGAAGAGGCGGGGTCCACTCAAGGGACACGTTGTTCAAAAATTTTGTGTCTTCCTTCTCAAATTGATTCTTCATCAAGGAATCCTTTTGAAATATGTTCACTTCTTCAAGGAATTTGAGAGGAAGGAGATGTGCTCATGCGATGGGAAGACTAAGACCGTTCCCACTTTAGAGGAGGATTTTCAAGTCCTTTCTTTATGAACCCATGATGAAGGAAACACGTTTTGTTAGGGTTCTAAGTTGAGAATGCAATTCTAATGAGGAAGTGTGTGAAGGGTCTTTGCAAAAAGATTCGTTTGGCAATGAATGCATTTCTAAAGACGAAGTAATGTAGAAGATGCATTGTCACACACAAAAAGGACAACTCAATCAAAGACAAGAGAAAGAGAAAGTGAAAAGTAAAGAAAATAGATCATGCATAGAGGGCACTGGGGGATTTGGTTACGTAGGGTCAAATTTTACTTTGTTTATATATATGTAGGTAACCACTATAAGAGTCAAAAGATCATCAATCCCTAAACAGATAAGGAAGAATGTATGAAAGAAAAAGTAAAATAAAAGTTGGGTCAACATGGAAGGATTCCTAAATTCTCTCAACACTTTGCATCATCCGCAATTTACTAAGGTTCAATTGCAAACATGGAAGAATAGAGATACACATAGAGGAAGGTTTAAAATACAAACATCACACCTCTATCCACGCACCAAAAGGGGTGACGAAGTTCATCTAGGCACATGTAGCATGATTACGGGGGAAGCACATGTCATGACACACACACACATATCTAATCTAAAGATCAAGAAGGGGGTCTCCCCCTAACACTAGTCAACCAAGAGGTCATTAGCTTCCCACTCTAGATCATCGAAGGAAGGAAGATGATCCTACAATGGTGTAATGTTAAGGGGAGGAACTTCTGATCCACCCACAACAAGGGCCAAGGCAAAGGGATCTATAAGGTCTCCGTCACTTAGCTCTTGGTGGTCTAGGATCAATGACTTCAAAAAGATCATTGATAGAGTCATAACTTCATCCATTGAGTTAAACCTGCACTTGATAGGAGTGTCATGTTTCACCTCGGTGGATGAAGGATTTTTCACCCAAGGTTCACTGCTAGGCTCATCGAGAGACTCAAGAGCAATGATAATCTCGAGGGAGGCTAGGACCAGTTCCATTACCAAGATAGAACAAGTCAATTTGGGGCCACCTTTTAGAGAAGGTGGGCTCTTCTTACATCCTCGATTGTTGGAGTGGCCATGCTCTACTTTCTTCTTCATCAGGGGAAGTGAACTCCTCATAGATGAAACAAGGAGTTGTGAGGAAAGAGAGGAAAGAACCATAGTGGACACAACTGAAGTGTTCACCATGTCCACGGGCTTTAGGAAAGGCAAGATATCTAAGATGGAAGTCAACAAGGGTGGCTCCATCGAAGGAGCGATGAACAATTGTACCTTTTCGGGTACATGTGCACTCATAGCGGGAGGATTCAGGGACAAAAGGAGGGAAAGAGGGAGACACACCAGGAGACATGGTCTTATCTTCCTCCTTTTGTAAGGAGGCTTTCTCCGTGAGGAGATCCTTTCATCGACGCTTACGCTCATGCGCAAGGTGTTTCTACGACTCTTTGCACCAGAAGCTGGAACTTGTGAGGGGACAGAAGGATCTTGCTTAGCCATGGGAGTGTCCTCCATGACTATCTCTAGTGGAAGGGAAAACTCCTGAATAGAAGAAGGAGGGGAAGGTTCTCAAACGGTGGGAGGAGTTGACTCTAACACTTGGATGATGGGCCTCTTCCCATTTACTATTTTAAAAATAGGAATAGTAGGAGGCTGCAAAGGCCGAGACAAAGAGGACTCTCCACGGGGGGTTTTCTATCTTCTGTACCGAAAAGGCCTAGGCTTCATCGGTAACACACAAAGCTCAAATGCAAGATGCTTGGCCCTTCACCAAGTGAGGACCATGTGATTCTCTCACAAATGCGAGACAAAAGTAGATGGTACCATGACAGAATGAGAGGAAGAATTAGGTTGAACTGTGGAAGAGGAATAAGGAGGGTCTTGAGACCACTTCTCTTCTTCTCTTCTACATGCCTTGGCGACATCCTTATCAAACTTTAAGAAGGGTCTATGAGAGATAGCATAAGGCAAAGGAGGTTATCTCACTTTCAACCTAGCATGCCCCTTCTTATAGTTTTGATATATGTAGTGTAGAAGGTCCTTCTTAGGTGGGAGAGTATCAAGAGATTCAAGCCAAAATTAATCTAGGGTATAGCTTCCATGTGCAACTAGTGGTCTATAACCGATGTCATGGACAACATGTACCAAAGCTCCATGAAAATAATTTAGAAATTTGTGTATAATCGAGGGAACTATGCTCATAGCTACTAGCTAGGGGATACCTAGCTTCACTCTGAAGAGTTCAGACCCTAGGATGATGTCAAACTTAAGGCTTATAGATTTAGGTTGAATAAGGACCGATAGGATAATAATCCCTATAGGAGCTATGAAAAGTTTGTCATGTGTGTGGATGGTTCTTTCAAGTGCATCATACCAGTCCTTATGTAGGAAGTTAATCAACATGATCTCCTCAGTTATAATATTCACTTGTGATGTCAGATCAGTGAGAACGCCTACTATAGTGTTCCCATTTATCCTCGTAGGAATGTATAGAGGAGTTGGATCTCTATTAAATCCCATCGGAAAGTCCTATGAAATAAAGGTTATTCTCGTACCAGTACTCATATTTTGCACAAAGGGAATAGGTTTATTAAGGTAAGAGGCCATCATGCACACCTGATGGTGCTTTTGTGGAGCCTCCTAAGGTTTACAAGATAAGGTAGTGAACCAGTTAAGGTTTCGTTACGCAATAATTTGGAACCTTCCGACTATGCCTACTAGGGTTCATAGGTTGGGTTGTGAGGTGAGAGCCTCACAACACTCACACCTACAACATTCCTAGGATACGAGGAAATGAACTTTCAGTATCGCAGAACGAAACTAAAATGGTTCACTTCGGGTTCACCAAAAATGTGTGAGAGGGGGACCACCCATTACTAGGCCCCAGGTCATAAAAGGCCAAGAGTAGAAAGGCTACCCTAACCCAACTTTAGGATGATGAGGATGAGAATGATGAGGATTATACATCCTTCGATCACTCTGTAATCCTAAATGTTGGAAGAAGACTAGATGAGTTGGCCTTTGGAGTCAGATTTGTGTCTTAGGCAACTCTTTGTTTGAGGATGGAAGTGTAGTTCCAGGATGACAGTGCGGTCCGCTGGCATCTCACAATTGCGCTAGTGTCCGTACCACCAGAGAACTGAAAAGACAAAAATCTAACTTAGGAAGAGAGACTATTAACCTAGTCTATAGATATTTGAAGTGATAAAATGAGGTTAAGTAAAGAGAAATGCAGATATGAATACGATAAAGGAAATGTAATACGTCCAAGGTGACAAAGATGATATCATACAATGCTCTCCTCGCCAACTCACTCCAAGTTCTCTCAACTTGCAAACACTAAAAGGGGAAGTTGTTGGGGCTATATAGGGGCCTGCCTCAGTCAAACCCACATCTAGGTGTTTCCACCTGCATAGACAACCAAGTTTGGAATAGTAGAAATATATGATAAAGGAAAGAAACTACAAGCTATGTAAACACAAAACACAACAATCAGTACACGCTTACTCAATCGAAAGCAAAGGGAGAGATTGTAGGATCTTACCATATTTTTCCAAAGTGCTCAAGGCTCATGGAGGAGTGAATGAGAGGGATGCAAGACTCTGTTGTCACGTTGTCTGTCCTGTGCTCGCTCTGTTGGAGTGACAGATTAGTGGATTGCTGAAATGGAGTGAATGGTGCTACTAGAAAGCTTGGAAAATGAATGCTCAAAGAATGGGGAGAGTGTGCTAACTTGTTCAAAACTTGAGAATGGAAGAATGGAGTGATAATATGAAGGAGAAGGTGAAAAACGGTCATATTCAGGTCGGCCAACCAAAGAGGGACATTACTCTTCAACTCCCAATCAAAGATGTAATACCTGTGCAGTCTCCAACTGTAGGAATATGTCGGGGACATAGGTGCATGCCACGTGGGAATCCTCGATAGAAACGCCTCCATCTACACACAAAATAGGTGCCAAGTGGAATGCAGGCAGCGGTCTTAAGTGGAATTAAACCTCCTCTTTTGATTTTCTAAAGTGATAAGGGTGAAAAGGGAATTTTCATTAGAGGTGCAAATTCATGTTGATACACCCACATCAACATCATATTTCATAACTCTATGTAGCCAATTGTACATTTGACCAAATCTGAGATAGGAACATAATTTTTCCTACACATTTATAGAAAAACAATATGAACTAGATTATTAGTTAAACTCAAAAAAATACAAGATATATAATAGGTAATTTCCTATATAATATATTATAAATTACATTATAATCATACAATAAAAACTATAATAAATACTACTTACTCCCATGACAATTAGAATTCCATCCAACTCGATACAACTAAAGATCCATGACCTTGAAGCTTGCATGCAACCTTTGGGCCATAATCCTTATGTATAGGAAACCAAAGTGTTTCTATTCTTTGGTTTTATACAAGTTTAATGGTTTTCATCATTAGGTATAGCTATTTAAACATTGGTGCTCATAAAATATCAATTTGGTTTTCAATTTGGAGAACTACCCACCATCCTAGAATAATGAAAACCTAGAAACATATATTTTTTGGCATATTTGAATAAAATACCTGGAAGAGATCCATTACTACTATCTCTTGAAATAATCAACATTAATGACACCCTTTGATGTGTGTGCAACATGGAGAAGATCCTATAAAAATATCTCAAATGGTGATCAAGCCTCAACCACTACATTAATGAGATATAGTCATTATCATCCTTCAAGATATATAAGCGCACATTAATGTATGCCATGCATTTTGAGTATTTTTTTGGTAGGTTAATTCTTTCTATAGAATTTTTGTGGCCATATTGGTTATTAATGACATTCTTAATTATGTAGGGGGTAGGTAAGGTGAATAGTTTAAAAATATAAGAATGTTGGAGTTTGTGGGTTGGGGATGTTGGCAAAACAAGAATAGACAACTGAGAGGGGGGTGGATCAGTTGTCACAAAATTTAATACTTATTCAACCTTATTAACCTTTAATCTCATATTTGACAATTAAAAATGAAAGCATGAATCAACAACACATAAGAAAAACATGAACACCAAGATTTTATATGTGGAAACCCTGTTAGGGGAAAAACCATAGTGGATGTTAGTCAACAAGATTATACCCTGTTAGAAGTATACTGAAATATGAATAAGGAATGCACATGCATTCAGGAACACTGCATAGATCTCATTGCTCAAAAGGGAAAGCTCACTAAATTACATAAAACAATCAGATTAAATCCATATCATGAGGTTGAACTAAGAAATTAGCTTCTACTAAAGCCTGATGATAGTTTTGGTTAGGTACATAAACACTTCTTCACACTTCACCCAATCTTCTTCATACTCTTCTCTGAAATCAAATGATTTAATCTTTATTCGCACATTTCAAATTCAAACTTCACATACATTCACCGATTATACTCCAAAATGAGGAAACAATCACTCTTATATATCCACTACATGAATTTTCATTAACAACTCTGTCAACCACAAATAAAGAATAAATGAATTACAAACTGTCGGCCCAATACATGAAAAAATCTCAATGTGCACCAAACTAAGTTGGTCACAACATAACGATGACCTAAATCAAAATCCTTGAATATTCCAAGTATTAAAAAATTAATCCATAAGGATCTATAACACGCTACCACCATCATATCGGCCAAGAACATGAAAACTCTACAACACAAAGGAAAATTATTTGATCACGAACATAGAGATCATTATGGATTTACCACAATGATAGAGCACAATCTAGAAACATCACAAAACATCACAAGAGAATACACAACTTAATTTACCAAAAATGCCTTCTCTTCTTCAAGAAATACTTGCTATAGTAACAAAATAATTGTAGGAACTCAAAAACTCATAACTTTCTCCAATCTTGATGTGCACCATTGAAACTTCTAGAAACAATCGTAGATAGGCTTAGCAACAAACCCTTTAATGTGAAACTTCTAATTACCAACTTACTAAACTTTCTACCATTATGATCATCACAGCTTCACAGACTTCTTACAGCATATTTATTCTAATTTTCTCAATATCTTTGACATATACAACCTTTAGAATCATCAATGCTAATAGTGTTGACATAAATAACAACTACATATCAGAAACACAACCAAAACATCCAAAAATCTTCCCCTTTGGCATTGATGGAAACACATGATGTGAAAAATACCATCAACATAACTAGCTCTTCTCCAACAGTCTCCTCATACTGTTCTTATCCCTCTTTACATTTCTCTTCTTTCATGACTCTTCTCCCCCTTTCTTACTTAAAGGTTTTTCACATTAATATTCTCCCACTTTGACATCAATGGCTAAGTTACGCAAGCTCTAAACCACACTTTTGAATCATCTAAGTACTCCCCATGAGTAGCCACCACCATAACATCAATCTGAAACAATATTTAAATGTAGGTTGATGGATTGATGCAAAGACTTGCACCTTAGTTCAGATTAGGAGGGGAAATCACCCCTAACTTGCCTTTGATATACTCAAAAGTATCCTTATACAATGGTTTAGTAAAGATGTATGCAATTTTATCCTTAGTGGGAACATATTCCAATCTAACTTCTTTATCACTCACTTTGTCTCTCAAAAAGTGATACTTGATAGATATATGTTTTGTCCTTTAATGTAACATTGAATTCTTGGGAATGTTTATTGCACTTGAGTTATCACAAAATATAGCAATAGGTGCATTATACTAAATTATGATATCTCTTAGTATCTGTTCCATCCATAATACTTGAGTGCAATTGTTTGCAACAACAATATATTTTTCCTCAATAGTAGATAAGGAAATGGAATTATGCCTTAGTTAGCCAAGACACCAAATTATTCCCCAAGAAGAATGCACCACCACTTGTACTTTTCCTATCATCCACATCTCCTACCCAATCAGCATCTGTAAATGCATTCAGAGTAAGATCATCATATTTAGGATACCAAAGACCAAAATCAACTATCTAAAAATTCTCTTTATTATAGTCACATGTGATTTCTTTGGATCAGCTTGATATCTAGCAACCATACATACAACATTCATAATGTCTAGTCTAGTATGAGTAAAATAGAGTAATAGGCCAATCATTGAATTGTACCTTGTTTGATTAGCTAAAGGAGAATCATCATTCTATGTTAGCTTGCATCTAGTTACCATGGGTGTACCTACAGGCTTTGAATCTTTCATGCCAAACTTTTTCAGTAACTCTCTTACATATTTGGACTGGGATATGAAGATTCCATCATCTAACTGAGTAACTTTCAATCCTAAAATGAATTTCAATTCTTCGATCATTGACATTTAAAACTCACTTTTGATTTCATCAACAAACTTCATGCATAATTCATCATCACTGTAAAAAATATTGTCATCAACAAAGACTTCAACAATTAGTTATTTATCCTGATCCATCTTGATATACATATTGTTGTCAGCAATACCTTTATTGAATCCAAGCTTCAACAAGTATTTATCCAGTCTTGCATACTAGGATCTAGGGGCTTTCTTAAGTCCATATATTGCTTTCTTCAAATGGAAAACCATGTATTTTTCATCAGTCAGTTGAAATCTGTGAACATAAAATTCCCAAGCTCCCTTCGGGTGATTTTATTTTTCTTAGGTACCGACCATGCTCTCCCTTTTAAAATAAATATCGGGCTCCTTTTGCAAAGGCTCATTGCGAATACCACCACTTTTCAATCGAGTGCTCCTCTCAAGGTTTCCTTCTCTCACTTTTCAAAATCTTGCATCATGCTTCCACATATCAACATTTCACAATCTTCAGCCTCCCTTTGCATCACTCTCCTTTCAGGCCCCAAACGCATGCTATATAGCATCAGTCAGTACACATTCCTTGGAAGACCCCACCTTGGATGTAGTATTCTTTGAGACCTCCACGTGTCTTCATAGCACAGGTTTTTCATTACTTAAGGGGGAGAACGAGCAACGGCCTCAACTGCTTGCCATGTGATCTTCTAAAATCTTCATCACAAAGGAGAAATAAGTAGGTGACAACCTATCACCAACTACCATATTCTATAACTACCACCATGAGTAAAGTGCATGAGTTAGCACTCTAGTCTATTAGGACCACTACCATCATTCACGAGGGATTCATTCAACTCTAGGGCATCCTCGTTCATGGCTCGAATCTTTTCGGTTGCAATGACAAGGGGAAATCATTGCTAAATACATCATTGCTCATGATTAGAGGATATTTTCTGTTATTGGCTCACTGATATGGGTTTCATTATAAACATTGCTTCTTCTATTGAAGCAAGAGTTCAAATTTGGATAGGAAAAAATTGGTTAAAGAATTGGAGGCCTTTACCACTTTTAGATTATTATAAAGACTTGTAGACTGTGCCATTATTCAACCTTTCTATTTTCTTGAAATATTCTTGATAAAGTTTTACTGTGCCATTATGGTGCTAAATGTTTCATTTGCAAGATTTCTATAAATTTAGTGCAATTTTTCTAGTTTAGATCATGTCTTTGACTCCTTTTTCAACAAATGTGTATGAATATTATTTGATGTCATTGATTTGATCATTTAGACTTTAATCTTTATTTCCTTTCATTTTGGAACATAGCAAATTGCTGATGGGCCCTTAGATCACATCTACAAGTTAGATCTATTGTGCCTCACATCTAAACCTTGGCACATCACCCTAGTTGGATCCTTTTATTTTATATTTGCTTCATTTTCCCTTTTTAAAGCCCCAGTTATAGAAGAGACGACTTCTTTAAAATACAGAGGTTACTCAGTTTAGTGCAATAGGTCCCCCTTTAACTAAGTTATCGACAAAGGGTTGTTACCTTGTCATTTTTTGGCATCAACATTTTTTTTCTTTTTATTGGCACGCCCGGTGGGACCACTTATATATACCAAATCAAAATGGTGTACAATTCATCGACCTATTACTAGGTCATGAACCACAAATAATATCGGCTTGTTAGTGCCTCCACTAGTAACATCACAATACCCAAACTCGCTCAGTGGAGCTTTCAAATCCCAACCATAATGTTGATCGCAACCTGAAATTATGTCGCTTGGGATGTCGGAAGTCCCCTTGTAGCCCTAGTTTCAACTACTGTATGGGCCCTTATCTCATTCTCTAGTCTCAAAGTTATTCCAAATTTTACTAGAGATGGCTCGAGGACACCATCCGAACATCTACAATATTTTGTAGACGTGTTTCTAGTGCATAGAATTACAAATCAAAATATAGCATTGAGATTGTTTGTTGCTTCTTTGCGAGGAGGAGCACTGGATTGGTATCGCACTCTGTCGGCTAATACTATCGGTACATGGGATGATCTTGGGGATCCTTTTTTATGAAATATTTTCTAACAACGGAGATAGGTCTTAGCTATATCACTAGCTATCAAGCGAGCCCCATTTGAAGCCATGATTGATTTCAACACTTGATTCCATACAACCTAGCAAAGGATCCAAAACGCCATCTGACCATCGGCTGAGTTAGCATTCATGTTTTACTTAAGGTCCATTAACACTGACATCTCCATGATGATCTAGTCACTTGGCGGAACCACATGAATAGATGCATACAACATAGCAGTTAAGGTGGAGAACAACCTAATTGAAGCTGAGAAGTTGCCACCTCAGCCCATCATGCCGATATTCCTCAAAATATCAACTTCTACTCAAGAGATGCCATCTACAAGCACACTCTTGCCACCCCCATCTATGTATACATATCCGAGTGTGCCCCAAAATTTTTCTTGTACATACAACGCCTCAAAGGATGAGATGAGTGACCTAAGGGAGATGTTACGAAACTTGACAAATAAAGTAACCACTATCAAGAGTAGCCAAGCTACTCCTCCGAGACTGTCATACCAAGGCTATCAAAATATTAGACCCTCCTACCAACAAAACCAATATCAAGGAGTTGCACGCACGACTCCACCAACAGACAAATCACCAAATAGTGTCAGTACTGACCCTGGTGGGGGCTGATCAAACTAGTAAAAATATAGAGTTGACCGTGGGGTAGAATAATCTATGCAAAGATTTCAATCCCTGGTGCTATCCCTATGGTGATGCTCATATGCCTTGAAATTATCCGTGTGGAAATTTGTAGCAAAATGTTTCAAGAGGCAATGCATCCAAGGCGTGGTGAAGAATTCAGGATATACATATACCTCTCCCCAAGTGAAGAATGTGGTTCTCACTGCACAGATGCAAGGAATGTCCTTAGAGCTAAAAACTGACATAGCTCTCAACCATGCTCTCCTCTCATGGATGGAAGGGGAGGAATTATTGTTCACTTATGAAGCATCTACATCAGCAAGCCTGGAAGTATAGTCTGACTACAATACTCAATCGAAGAGGAGATTCATAGGTGAACCAGTCAATCTGTAGCCCAGAAACGTCTTGGACCAACCCCCTAGACCTTCCATAATCGCTCCACAGTCGTAGCTATGCAAGGAGATTAACATGACCAAATCCAAGGAGCAAAAGCCTCCAAACCCATCACCCTTCAATGCGGTGGAACAATTAAAGAAATATTCCGCTAATGTAACCCTTGGGGATATCTTACCCATTCTAGAGTAGAATTCATTACTAAAGAAGGCCCTACAGAAAAATACGGCTAAACAATCAATGGGAAAAAATCCCAAAAAATGCAATGGACTCATCACCTCTACCTAAAGTTCTTACAAATACTACAGAGAAAGCTCCACCCAAAGCCAAAGAAGAAAAACCTAAACCCTTTTTCTTGACTCTCATTATGGGGAATAAACTACTGCACCACTCCATGACTCTGGCGCTAGTACTATAGTCATGCCCAAGAAAATAGTTGAAGCTTTAGGGCTTTGCTATGAACCCTTAAAGAGAGGAGTTATGCAACTAGATGGGAACAAGATCGAAACTGTAGGCCTCATTAAAGGCCTCCCCTTAAATTCGTTTTCTTGTCCTAGCATCATAGTGACGCAAGATACCATGATTATTGACATTCCTCCCATGTTCGGCCTATACCGTTCATGGGAATTCACTTCAAAGATAGGTGGATACCCTTTCTTTGGATTGGTCCCACCTAACTCTCAAAACTAAGCATGGGTCCAAAATGAAGATAATATCAGTACCTCTGCATGTAAAACACTGATACTTCTATCACCAAAGGAGAATCCAATAGTAGAGATTTTTCAGGACATGAGAAGTCAACCAAAGATGGAGCCTATCGAGAAGAAGTCTTCTTGACCGAAAATATGGGCACCAACCCTTTTTGCAATTATCATGCTACCTGTTTGGGAAAAAATGTCATCTATGATGAATATCAAGAGTTCCTAAGGGTATTAAAGGACTCCAAGCCTAAACAATCCTCAGAAATCTAGACATTACACATTGAGAATGCGAGATGCAAGGTCGGCGCAGGTGTCAGGATATGCCCAACATCTCCATCCAATGAGCAAATCTTCAGTTCATTTCTCTTCCAGTTTTCTTTCTCAAATAATGAAGCCGGATATGAGGATCTCGTGCATGGACTAAGCCTCACGAAACACATGGGTATCAAACAATTAATGGTGTTTGGATATTCTCAACTTGTAATCAACCAAGTCAAAAACATCTCCGCTAGAAAAAAATGTCTTTATGAGGTCTTATAGGAATAGGGTATGGGGCCTCATTGAAGGTTTCAAAGATTTTAACATCCATGTTATGCCAAGGGAGCATAATTTAGATGCAGATCACATGGCCACTATAAGATCTCAATTTGATCCTATCTAAAAATTAATTGAGAATGTGCACTCTGTGTGAGTGATCATTCGACCTTCCATTCTCGACAATGATCAAAGATGGAAAGTTTTTGAAAGCGATGAAAACATCACCTTATTCACTCAACAATCAGGAGAGTTCGCTGATCAGTTTTATCCAAAAATTAAAGAATCATATGAAGGACAGATCATCCAGTTGAAATCAAATAAGCTTACAAAAGGGTTGGTCACTCTCAAAAATTTGTTTGACTGTGATAAAGCAAGAAATGATAGAAGAAAATTTGTAGCTGACCAGGCAGACTACGTCGACCTTGAGGTCAAGAATAGAAGAAATCTTAAGGTCAGGAAAGAAGTCCCACAGTATGATAAGAATAAACATATACCCTTTTGAAAAAAATATGAAGGGGTTGTGGCCTGCTCTTATGATGACCTCAGGGGATATGATCCTGATATCTTCCAGCAGACCATCAAACTAACAGAAGGTGCTAAAATTGTTCGACAAAATTAGAGGCCCATGAACCCAAAGATTGAATACTTAATGGCACAACTAGTAGAAAAGTTGATCCAGTCCAAGATTGTATTTCCAATCAAGCACATCATGTGGGTATCCAACCTAGTTCTAGTCTAAAAGAAAAAGGGAGACAATCGTCTCTATGTTGACTTTCACGACCTAAACAGGGCATCACTGAAAGACCACTTCCCACTGCCTTCCATGGAATCAATCCTATAAACTATGGTAGGTTCAGATATATTTTCTATATTAGATGGTTTCTCGGGCTACAACCAGGTTTGGGTTAAAGTAATAGATCAACACAAGACCACGTTCACCACCAAGTGGGGAACACTTTCATATACCAAAATGTTGTTCAGTCTATCAAATGCAGGGGCTACCTTCCAACGGGCAATGGATATAGCCTTCAACAAAATGATCAACAAAATAATCCTCATCTATTTAGATGATTTGATCATATTTTCCAAATCTAAAGATGATCATTTTGATCATCTAGAGAAGGTTTTGAAAAAATTCCAGGAGTTCGAGGTTGTTGGAGTTGAAAAGATACAACTTCATAGGAGCCCAGTGACCTTTGCAAGTAAAGAATACCTGTTACAAGGAGAAGCAAAGAGAAGCAACAAAGAGAATGCTCAAGAATGTGGTGCAATGTATTCACCCAAAATGTAAAATGAATTATAATATAAAAGATAGTTTTCAACCACATATAGGTGAAAACCCTAAAAAGGAAAACCCTAGGCTTGCACAATAATAATTAATAAAGTAATTAATTATTATGCACCTAATGTTAGCTTAAGTGAAAAAGAGGTAAAAGGGAACTTTAAGTAATTAAACAAATATTTTTTAATTAATAAAGTAAATAACCAATTACTCTAACAAAGGTATCCCTGAACCCAAAAAAATATGTTTTTAGAGTACTACAAGGAAAATTGTTAGGGTATGTAGTGTCCCAAGAAGAAATCGCTATTGATCCTGAAAGGGTAAAACTAATTAGAGAGCTTCCTCCTCTAGTAAACAAGAAAGGTATACAATATTTTCTGGGAAAGGTTAACTTTTTAAGAAAGTTTATTTCTAATTTTGCAGGAATAATTAGACCAATCACCCTAATGCTAAAAAAATACCAATTGTTCAAATGGACAAAATAAGCGAGGGGAGCCTTTGAGAAGGTGAAGCATGATATTTCTTTGGCTCCTGTATTGGTGAATCCCAACTTGTTAAAGGACTTCAAAATGTAAGTTTTTAGAAGAAAGACAAGCATTTCCACTATTCTGATTTAAAAGGATGATGAAGGAAAGGGAGAAAACCCTATAGTATTCCACTCCTGAACCTTGAAGGAGTATGAGATGAACTATAACTTTGTCGAAATACAAGATTTCACAATTTTAAAGGGACTCAATAAGTTCTGACACCTTATAGCTTGCACTAAGGTAATTGTTTATGTCGCACATTCTAGTGTGCATGAGTACATCATGGAAGGAGAAATCACCAACAAAAGAGCCTACTGGATCACTAAGATCCTAGAATATGGCATTGAAGTTAGACCTACAAAGATAGTTAAAGGAAGATGGTTGTGTGAGTATTTGGCACACGACAAGGAGATGGAAATTGAGGAAGAAAAAGTGGAGATAGTCCTAACAAAAAAGCCCAAACTTGAAGGCTGTTGGCTGATGGATAGGGTAATATTTATGCACACCAAAAAATATCTAGTGGGACTTCTATCTCAAAGAAGAAGTTTGTACCGACTGCAAAATAATGGGTACTCACTTATCAAAGGGATCCTTTTTAAAAGAAATTTTAACGACATCTTCTTGCGATGCGTCACCATGGAGAAAGAAAAGAAAATTTTCAACTCCTTCCACAATAGCCCGAAGGGGGGACACTTCTCTGCAAAGACCACCACCATCAAAATTTTGCATGTTGGGTACTTCTAGACTACGTTGTTCAACGAATCCTATGAGATGATAAAATCTTGTAAGGAATGCCAATACTACGCAGGGAGAAGGAAGAATTTTTCCATGCCTCTTAATCCAATAGTAGTAGACAAATCATTTGCATAATGGGGACCACATTTCATTGGGATGATCAACCCTACCTCCAACACCGGTCACAAGTGGATTCTAACACCCACAGACTACTTCACAAGATGGACCGAAGCCCTACCTCTGAAGAATGTGATGGAAGTAGAAATTGTAGTTTTTCTTGAAGGGCTGGTAACGAGATTCAGTGTGCCTAAGACTATCATCTCAAACAACGCCAAAGATTTCCTAGGCTCCAAGGTAAGTCAATTCACACTAGAACATGGTATATTTTTGAAAACATCCTCAAACTACTACCCACAAGGAAATGACCTAGATAAGTCAACTAACAAGAATCTAGTCTGACTAATTAAAAATATTTGAACGACATTATGGGCAGACCACATAAATCCTGAGAAAGCCTAAATATTTCGTCATACGAACTAGTGTATGGGAAGGAGGCACTATTACCAATATCTATAGAGATACCTATGTTACAGCTACTCAATTCTCTAAAGATTGAAGAGAATGGAGCTATGGAGTTTCAGTTGGATGAATTGTTGGAGCTACAAGAAAAAAGAGGGAAAGCCCTAAAAGCCATGACTAACCACCAACAGGTGGTTAAAAGGTGGTTCGACAAGAAAGCTTCAGACCAAGGTCTAAATGCAGGGACCTGGTACTAAAATTCAATGAAAGAGTCGCAAAGCCTAGCTAGCATGGAAAATTTTACAAACTATGGGAGGGCCCTTTTAAAATAATTCAGTGCAAACAGAATAACACATTTGAATTAGAAAACATGGAACAAGAAGCTTTGGGGATTCTAGTTAATGGAATTCACCTAAAGTTATTCAATTAAGCTTCATATACTTCATACGGGTGTAAATATGTGATTAATGTAATTATTTTACCTTTCATGTTTTGTCAGTTGGTTCTTTCCAACATTTTTCCCAGTTACAAGAAGAAAAAAAATCATGAGACCCATCATTACAAGAGCAGAGAAAGGCTATATTACAAAAACTAAGTCCATATACGAAGAATTCAATAAAAATTTGTAGAGAGAACAAGAATGAAGACAAAGGGTTGAAGATAAGAAAGTATATTCGTTATATATATTTTGATAGAAATATTGAAAAAATAGCTCTATAGCCATACACTCAAAATATGACTATATATGCGGCTTTCTTATATATATATGTATATGCAAGCTCTCTTTTAGGTATATCTACAAAAGAGAAAAGGGTGTGTCAATATTCAAGTCGTAGGAACATGAATATTGTCTTCATCGGCATGAGAATTTTCTCCATCAACAAGAGCATTTTCACTAGCTGCAAGAGGGTTATCAGTAGCCACGGGACCTGAATCAACAATACCAACACCCAAAATGAGTGGTGGAGGAAACACAAGGTTCCCAAAGTCAATGTACCAATCCATGTCATAGAATAGCACAATGTTGTAGCAGTGTAAAAAAAAGTGGCATGCATAGGTGGCTCTCTCATGGTACTCAACAAGTGAATGGAGTCGGAACCCACTCAGAAATGGAACCCATGGTACGATCGTGTCCTCTTCAATATGCCTCCTCAATTCACTCGCTACCAGAAGGTCCAAGCCATACACTACATTGGATACTACTTCACTAACACCTCCAAGGCACCTCTTCGGGAAAATCTAAAGCATCAAGCAAAGTATCATGGCTTTTGAAGCCTAAATATCAAGTAGTGAGGCCAAAAAATGAGAGCATATATCGGTGTTCACACAATATCTATATTCATACTCAATGCAATCTCTGCCCAAAACCCATTTCATGGCTATAATAGCCACTGGGTGTTTATTTTTGGTCATACATTCTAGATGCCTATTGGAGATTTCTCCTAGAAAATCCATCTGAGACTTGTTGCACACTAGCCTAATTGGAGTTTTCATTTTGTCAACCTCTTCTCAAAACACCTAATTCTACCGCTATGCATGTTTAAAGCCTACTTAGATACCTAAGCAATAATGCTATCTAGATTACCTAATGTTTTTTTCTAATCGCTAAGCATAGTTTTTCTACTATGACAAGGCCCTTTTATAGAAATATCTGAGGTATCTTGCATCCCAAACACGATGGTAATTAAGTTTAGTTCAAAAATCCCACCCAAAAGGCCAGCTCAATTTTCCAACCCGATTGCATTCGCAGATATGAATGGTTGTGTGCAAGATTAAGGAGCAATAATAAATTAATGTAAATTGGTGGCAAGCTCAGGCGATGGATCATACAAAAAAATGCTTAGGTGTCACAATATAGGTCATTTCAAGATCCAAGTTTGAGTGCAAATATTTCTAAGGTATTCATTATGACATCAACCTAATTATGATTTCAGGGATATTAATGGCGAAGATATGCGAGATGGTGAAAAGCAAGAAGATGACAACTCAAGTTCCCATGAAAATCATGTTGAAGGGATGTTATCACTAACGTAATTATGAATTCTTATCTTTTCAAAAGGGGCAAGTAGTTCATTTCGCTTGGGCGAAGGAGCTAGTGGTGCATGCCGAATTAAATAAAAAAAGGCAATCGTTGTCTACCGGTTGAAGGTAGGAAATCAAATAAAAACTAAGTATCACATGCAAAAATAAAAAAGAGCATAAAAAATCCTTGAGCATGCAAAAAGACTTAGAAAAACATAATTGCAAAGGACCAGGTGTGGTGCAATTTGCAACAAGAAAGTTGAAAGCTGAGGTAATTGCAGAGATTTCATTGCCCCGCTGTGGATTGAAAGTCGTCTGGTTGTAAATTCAGAGCTTTGAATTTTGTTTTAGGTGTTATTCATACCATCTTAGTATAGTGTCTGGGGAAAGGATTCACTGAAGGATGGAAACTGCTCAAAGTTATCAAGCAGATATGCAACAAGGAGAGGCCCAGAGTTTATTTAATATCATGTGTGTGACACCAATCACCTACGTCTTCGAGGATGTCTTTTATGCTTTGCTTGGAATTCCATAAAATCCAACCTAGGTCAATACTTGGGTTGTAGAGAAGAAGAGCCCTCACAAAGATAGGAAACAAATTAAAGAAGAATGGAAAAATATTCATGACCCCATTCTTGCAAAAAAACCCAAATCACTTAGGGAGGCAGCCTGTGAAAGGATGAAAAAGAATACTAACCTAGATTTCTTGGTGCAAAAATGTTGGTACAATGGGCTTCCATAATATATGGTCTTGTTCATACATTACTACCCTGAATTAGTAGATGAGGCCATCAAACACTTCAACCCAGACACCAACAAAATTGAGGGCCAATAGGTGAGTGTGGTTATCTACAAAGAAGATATCTAGAATATGCTTTATATCCCGGAGCAAAGCTCTAAAGTGCCTCAAATAGAGAATTTCACTCTAGCAAAAGGAGATACCTATTAACGGACTAGAGATATTGCAATGAGTTTTTATAACATGGAGACACAAAGACTTAGAGAAGCTCAAAATAAGCCAATGCAAATCCTAGTGACACATAAAGGTTTCAAGGATGATATGAAGGATGCTTTCTCGATGATGGAATTTTTTTACAACCTAGACATTGACAAGGAGGTCTAGGAATTTCAACTCGGTTTGGGTTTTCAATTATGCAAGCAACATTTTTTTTTTTGGTATGATTTTTCTGAATTCCTCATGCAAGAGATGCTTAGCCAAATAGTAGAATACCACATTCAACGGAGGTTCAGGTTCCCATCCTTTCTCGCCCATATTTTCTTGCATCAGAATCCTGACTTCTTCCAGAAGCATCTAGGGTTGTCAATTTTTGATGAAAATCAGAGGAGGAAGCCAGTCTCCACATGGACTCGCCTCCTCTCTATGACATTTGATTATTACGTATATTTGGATTATCTCTTATATTCGATTTTTTAGGATTTAAGAGGAGACAACACTATCTTATGGTTCAACTTAGACCAAACTAATTTCATGCAGAACATCACTCCAAGGTGTGACTGGTTTCTAGGCGAGGACTTCACTTTCATTTGATTGTGTGGCTTCACCGGAGAGCCATTTTGGCTTTCGGTATGTCTTACAGACCGGGTATTGGTGCTTGAGGTATTCTGCTAGGTATCAATTATCGACACCACCTTTTGTGATGGAAAGGAAAAGAAGAAGGGATTTTTCAGATGCCCGATGAGCTACAAAATGATAGTCATGGCTAAGAGAAAGAATCACAAAATTTTGGAAGCAAAGCTAGCTCATCTGGGGTTGGTATGGATTTGCGATAAATTGAATTACAACCCCAATGATGACTTGCCAAAAAAATATATCAAAGTGACACATTAACCCTGACCTTACTAGGAGAAGCATAGATATTCGATGTCTAATGCAGATGAATTTATTGTTGACCTAGCATAGATCCCTATGGAAGGTGGTTGGCCTCCATGGCTCAAATTCTACCACTCAACTGGGAAATATGATAAAACGAGAAAGATGGGTACTACTCTCCACAAAAATTTGATAAAAAACTACGACCCTGGAAGGAAGATAAGGTAAATGATTTTTGGATATATCGTTAGGAGACCTAACCCACTGAGGCCCCTTATGATATCGAGGAAATGGATGAAAATTTTGAAAAATTATGGAACAATGAACATCTAGATTTTGATGTAAGTGATGAAAAAGACTCTAGTTCAGAAGAAGCTGAATCACAGTGAAATGAAGGTGCAAAACCATAAAAAGAGATACAAGATGCCTTGATGCAACAAAAGGGAAAAGCTATGAAACAACCCAACAGGGTATCCTCTAATGTGCGAGTTAACATATTGTGTGCAAGGTCTTCACTAGCACCTGGCCTGCAAGGAGGACCCGGCCACCCCAACCACAACAACTTGAAACCATAGAAGTAGACGACTCACCACCAACAAAGAAAAAACAAACCGAGGCACCATCTAGAGAGATTTCATAGGACCCCAATGCAAGCAAAGAGCCAACAACAGACAAAGGAGGAAAATCAACCGCACTGTAGGTATCTTTCATTCCCTCTTCTCTGGTTTCAAAAACCTTAGTTTCCCCTCTTGTGTCTGCAACACCTCTTGTTTCATGCATTGAACAATGCATTTTGACCTCTATTTCAATGACTGCAGGGGGTTTCACACAATTCTCTCATGCAACCCCATTTTCCCTTACTCCTTTGCAGAACCTCACACCATTCGCTTTGGCCTATTCCACATCCCAGAGCCTCTCACACTCTACGTCCGCTACCTTCATCGATGTATCTTCCACCATCGCAATATTGGAGCTGATCCACTCTTCCCAACAAATAGAAACCGTTACAAGCATGCTTCCTTTGAGTCTTCCTACTGGTCCACAACTAGATTATTGGGTTATCCCTCATTTCTCACCTCAGATAGTTAGTGTACCAAAGAGAAAGTCTCCTGTTATCGCCGCCCTTTCATTTCCTTTTGCCCTTCCTCCCGGTGCACCTTTAACAGGCGGACTCACTAGATCAACCTCTATATTATTATCGAAAATTGATAAAACTAGGTAGGCACAAGAAATTAGAGCCCAAAAGAAAAAGGATAAAATTTCTAAGAAGTCGGCAAAGCCAAGGGTACAAATGATTTTTAATGAGGCTCAATAGTCACTATATTTTGCAACTATGTACCTAAATGTTAGCAAGCCATGAGAAGAAATGTAGCCAGATGACTACAACATGTACGCCATGGGGCTCGATTTAAGTATAGCCCAACCTCAAGACAAGGTGGAGCTCATGGAGGAAAAACAGTGGGTGGTGACAACCGGCTTTCTTAAGTCTGATCGCCAGCTGAAGAAAAGGGAAGAAGAGCTGAAAAGAATGAAGGATAGATTCAAATTCTTTCTTGCCAAGGAAAAATCTAGGGAGGTTGAATTTAGGCACTTATCCCAACAAATGAAGACGGAACAAAAAAAACTCCGAGAAGAACTTTCAAAATTTTAATCCCTCGATCCTAACTTGATCACTGAGTTGTAGAAGAAGAACCAAGAGTATCAAGACCAGTTAGCAAAGTTGGTGAAAGAAGTTTGACAAAAGGATGAGGATTTTCATCACCAACGCACTCAACTAGAGAAGCAATTGTAGTAGAAAGATGCAGATTTTTATATCCGCCATGCCCAATTGGAGAATAACATTATAGAACTAAGGTCTTCCCTAGAGCAGGAAGTAGAAAATATGGGGCAAGACAAAGCTAGTTGGGTCACAGAATCATAGATCCTACAGGGACAACTCATGACAACAAATGAAAAGGTTGCGGAGCTAGCATATGATATAGAGCAAAGGAATGCAGAGATTTTCCTATTGAAAGACTTCGCCCCACCTCCTATCGATCAAATTGACCTTCTGGTAGCCCAATAGTTATATGTCTCATATTGGGAAAGAGTAAAGGCTTCCTGCCTAACTCTACAACCAACGCTCTAATTTATGGTAGAAGCAATAGACTTGGGCAAAGAGGTTTGTGTGAATATTGAGAAATTTCCTTAGTACATCACTGAAAGAGTTCTAGAATCTAGGAGATTATTAGACAAGCTATATTAGGTCCTATAGGGAGTCTTGGCAAGTGCAAGCATTGAGGAACGAAGGGGTGTTGCTAAAACAGCTAACAGGTTCATCCATTGCCATATAGCTATCCTTCATGCCAATGAATGTGCCACCAAATTGGATTAGATCATGGAAAGCATGTGGGCCAGGTTCTGTCACTTGACACAAATAGGCTTACCTTCTCCATTTCTTGATGATGCGTTAGTGGCCATGATGGAGCATATTACAACAAAGATCAAGGAGAAGCAACAAGATGTGTCTACCTTTCAGAATTTTAGTCAGTCCCTTGTTGTAGGAGATATTGAGAGCATCCCTCATTTGATCGCACAATTTTTTTTTTCAACCTGAGTCCTGGGCCGGTATATTTTTGATGCTTCCTTACAAAGAAGTTATCGATTTGCATGGAGCGCAAGAAGGTCTAAGTGACATATTGACTCCATCTGAAGATGAATGGCTATCTCTTCAGACTGCCCTCTCTAACCTTTGATCACACCACCTAATAGATAAGTCTCTGGTTTACAAGCTAGAAATTTTTGGGTTCCTCATTCCACAAGCGAAATGCCCCTAATAATTCACCAAAAGCTGTGAAAATAAAATTCCCAAGCTCCCTTCTGGTGATTTTATTTTTCTTATGTACAAGCCATGCTCTCCCTTTAAATAATAAATATCAGGCTCCTTTCGCAAATGCTCATTATGAATACCGCCACTTGTCAGTCGAGTGCTCCTCGCAAGGTTTCCTTCTCTCGCTTTTCAAAAGCTTGCGTCATGCTTCCACGTATTAGCAGTTCGCAATCTTTGGTCTCCCTTTACATTGCTCTCCTTTCGGGCCCCAATCACATGCCATGTAGCATTAGTCTACGTACATTCCTTGGCAGACCCCACCTTTGGCACACTATTTTTTGAGACCTCCACGTGTCTTCACAGCACAAGTTTTTTATCGCTTAAGGGGGAGAACGAAAGATAGCCCTGATTTCTTGACACGTAATCTTCTAAAAGCTTCATCGTGAAGGTGACAACCTATCACCAACTTCTACATTTTGTAACTGCTGCCATGAGTAAATTGCACATTTCAACACTCTAGTCTGTTTGGACCACTACCATCACTCATAGGGGATGCATCCGACTCTATGGCATCCTTGTTCATGGCTTGAATCTTTTTGATTGCAATGGAAAGGGGAAATCATTTCTAAATACATCATTTCTCATGATAGGAGGATCTTTTCTATTATTGGCTCACCGAGATAGGTTTCATTATAAATACTTCTTCTTCCATCGAAGCAAGAGTTCAGATTTGGATAGGAAAAAAATGGTTAAAGAACCAAGCCTTTACCACTTTTAGATTATTGTAAAGAATTGCAGACTATGTCATTGTTTGGCCTTTCTATTTTCTTGAAAGATTCTTGATAAAGTTTTACTATGCCATTGTGGTGCTAAATGTTTCATTTGCAGGACTTCTATAAATTTAATGTAAGTTTGCTAGTTTAGATCATATCTTTGGCTCCTCTTTTCAGCAAATGTGTATTAATATTATTTTGTCATTGAGTGGATCATTTAGACTTTTATCTTTATTTCCTTTCATTTGGGAACATAGCAGATTGTTGAACGAGCCCTTAGATTGCATCTACAAGATAGATATATTGTGGCTCACATCTAAACCCTGGTGCATTGCCCTAGTTAGATCCTTTTATTTTATATTTTGTTCCTTTTCCCATTCTAAAACCCCAGTTATAAAAGAGTCGACTTCTTTAAAATCTGGAGGTTACTTAGTTTAGTGCAATAAGTCCTCCCTTTAGCTAAATTTCTGACAAAGGACTGTTACCTTGTCATTTTTTGGCATCTAAAAAATCCATCTGGTTGCTCAACATAAAATTCTTCTTCTAACTCACCATTCAGAAACACTCACTTCACATCCATTTGATAGATTTTGTAATTCCTAAAACTAGCATAAGCAAGAAATAACCTTATAGCTTTGATTTTGGCAACAGGGGCAAAGGTTTCTTCAAAATCAATACCTTCCATCTGTGAGTATCTTTTACATACTAGTATTGCTTTATTTTTGACCACTTCACCTTGTTCATTCAACTTATTCTAAAATACCCATTTGGTTCTAATCACATTTTTACCCTGAGGTTTAGGAACAAGAATCCTTGTATCATTTTTTTCTATCTGCATCAGTTCTTCCTTCATCACTTCCATCCAATATTCATCTTTACATGCTTCAATGACATTGCTAGGCTCAGTTTCGGAAACCAGGCAATATTCTTCTACAATTCTTCTTCTAGTCTACACACCTTTGTTGTTATCTCCAATAATCTGATTCTCAGAGTGATTTATCTTTACGTACCTTGGGACTTTGGGATTCTCTCTAACTTCTAGTTCTTCTATTCTCTCTTTTGCATTTCCACTAGCTTATCCTTCATGATTCTCTTGATTCACAGGAACAATTTGAACTTGAGTTTGTATTTGCACTTTCTTTCCATTATCAGTACTATCTTGTTGGTCATTTGAATCATATCCACAATATCTAGATAATCTAACAGTGTCTTCATCAACTCTGAAATTTGCACTTTCAACCATTTTCTTCAATCTTCTATTGTAGCACCGGTAGACCTTGCTCTTAGTAGAGTAACCCAAACATATTCCTTCATCACTTCTAGCATTAAAATTTCCAATATCTTCATCTCTCTTGATATAACATCGACTTCCAAATATTTTGAAATACTTAACAATAGGATTTAACCAAACCATAGATCAAAAGGAGCCTTACCAGAATTACCATTAACATTTACCTAGCTGATAGTGTATACAACAATTCTTACAACTTCTCTCCAATAGATATGAGGAACACTACCTTCCAACATCATAGTTCTAGCAACATCTAGAATGTTTTTGTTCCTTCTCTCAGCAACTTTGTTCTGTTGAGGGGTCCAGGGAGCCGATAGTTGTCTTTTTTTTCCCATGTTCTTCACAGAATGAATTGAAATCCTGGGAAGTGAACTCACCACCTATGTTTGATCTTAAGCATTTAACCTTCAACCCTATCTCATTTTTTTCCATAGCTTTGAAACATTTGAAATTTTCTAGTGCTTCATGTTTTTCTATCAAGAAGTCAACCAATATCATCCTAGAGTAATCGTCAATAAGCAACATAAAGTATCATTCTGGATGGACCATATAGATTAGTATGTACCAATTCTAGTACTCCATTAGAATGATGTTGTTTTCTTTGAAAATAAATTCTTGTTTTCTTTCCCATCTAACATTCCTTGCATACAGTGTTAGTAGGCTTCACTAACTTTGACAATGTTATAAAAATTCACATGACAAAACCTCCTATGCCATAACCAGGTTACATCAACTTGAGAAATTAAACAACTTTCACTAGCAGCACTTAAGTGAAAATTTTTACCTCTTGTCTTTGTACCTAAAGTAATTATATTTCCAGAGTTTCCCAATATCCTGCATTTTCCATCTTTGAACTGAAGATTGTATCCCTTGTCTACCATTTTTCCAACACTCAACAAGTTATGCTTCAAACCTTCAACATATAGGACATCATCAGTATTGTATTTACCACCAAGAGAAATAGTGCCTCTGCCACAAATCACACCAGCATTGTTATCTCCAAATCTTACAACACCACCGTCATATTTTTCCAAGCTTATAAACTTTCTTTTGTCATGATTCATATGATGTGAGCATCTGTTTTCAATCACCCACTCATCGTTTTCATCAATTTTGGCTACAAGAGCTTTCTCAATATTCCGATTGTTAGCAGATTCAGTGGACACCATAAAATTTTCCATGATAGTAATAAATACCCATCCATATTCATTTTCAACTTCTTTACTAGATTCATCATCAGTAACACCTTCTTCAACATAATAAAATTTCTTTTGAAATCTAGACTTGTTAGGTTTGTACTTAGAGACTCTTTCAAGACACCTTGATGCAAAATGAACTATCCTACTACAAGAGAAACATTTAATAGGCAACTTTCCTTTATACTTACCTTGTCCTTAGGCTTCTCTTTTCACAATCAATGCTTCCATCTCTTCTAGCTCTCTTTCTTCATCTTCAATCTGTTTCATCTCATCTTCATATTTGAATTTTTTTTCTAGAACTTTCTCCCAGATCATACCTCTATTGGATTTTTCTGGATACAATAGCTTGAAATGTAGATTTTGTCTTAGGAGTAGACTCACCAAATTCTATTAATTCAAAGGCAGTTATTTTACCAATCAACATGTCTCTTGTCACATTTGTTACTATTTTGAGTTCTTCAATAGCATGAGATTTCGTTTTGTAAGAAGTAGGCACTAATATGAGCACTTTAGCCACAATCTCATCTTCTTCCATAATTCCACCGACACACCTAGTACCCATCACTAGTTCATTTACCTTCTGCATGAAAGAAAAAATGTTTTCATCTTCACTCATCTTCAAGTTCTCCCACTTGCCTTTCAAACTTGTTAGCTTAGCAATCTTCACCTGTGCATCTCATTCATACAATAATTCCAATTTCTTCCAAAACTCATGTGTTGTCTTTAGACCTATCACATTTGTCATCTCATAATCTATCAAAGCACTTAATAATACTTATATAGCCCTGATATTAGTTTCAGCTTCTTTGATCTCATCAGAAGTAGAGGGGCCATTCTGAGGAATATTATATTTGTTCTTTGTAATCTTATAGAAAGGTTCACCAAATCACTTCAAATGACACTCCATTTTGACTTCCATACAAAGTAATTTGTACCATTGAATCTAGGACCATGCTTCTTGTATGATTCCATCTCGGATCACCTCAAGTTGTTAAACTTCTTTAGAGGAAACTACTCTGATACCAATTGTTGGAAAAACAAGGATAGAAAACTGAGAGGGGGGATGAATCAGTTGTCACAAAATTTAATAATTATTCAACCGTATTAACCTTTAATCTTGGATTTGATAAATAAAAATGAAAGCATGAATCAACAACACATCAGAAACACATGAACACAGATATTTTATATGTGGAAACCCTGTTAGGGGAAAAACCATGGTGGATGTTAGTCCACAAGATTATACCCTGTTAGAAGTATAATGAAATATGAATCAAGAATGCACATGCATTCAAACACACTACCTAGAGATCATTGCTCAAAAGGGAAGGGTCACTGCCTTACATAAAACAATCAGATTAAATCCATCTAATGAGATTGAACTGAGAAATTAGCTTCTACAAAGGCTTGATGACAGTTCCGATTAGGCACAAAAACAATTCTTCACACTTTGCTCTAAAATTGAATGATTTGATCTTTATTCACACATTTGGCATTCACACTTCACATACATTCACCGAACATACTCGAAAATGAGGAAATAATCGCTCTTAAATATATCTTCTATATAAATTTTCATCAACAACTCTATCAACCACAAATAAAGAATAAATGAATTACAAACCGTCGGCCCAATAAATGAACAAATCTCAATGCGTACCAACCTAAGTTGGTCACAACACAATGAAGACCTAAATCAACATCCTCGAATATGCCAAGCGTTCAAAAATTAATCCATAAGGATCTGCAACGCGCTACCACCATCATGTCAGCCAAGAACATGATAACTCTAACACACAAAGGAAAAATATTAGATCACAAACAAAATGATTATTGTGGACATACCACAATGATAGATCATGATCTATAAACATAACTAAACATCATAGGAGCATACACAACAACTTAATTTACTAGAAATGCAGTCTATTCTTCCAAAAACACCTACTACAATAACAAAATAACTATAGGAACTCATAAACTCATAACTTTCTCCAATCTTGATGCACACCACTGAAACTTCCAGACAACATACTTGATAGGATCAACAAAAAACCCTTTAATTTGTGACTTCTGATTACAAAATTACAAAAATTTCCACCATTCTGATCATCACAGCTTCATAGATTATCTACAACATATTTATTCTAATTTTCTCAATATCTTCAACATATACAGCCTTTAGAATCATCAATGCTAATAGTGTTGACATCAATGACAACCACATATCAAAAAAACAACCATAACATCCAATAGGCGGTACTATACATGACTTACATTCTTGTTGGAGATTGAGGATGAGACATACTAGTGTGAGGAAGTATAAATTTCTAACAAAGAAAAGGAAAAGGGTGGAGGTGTAGTGAAAGGGACACCATAATGAATAAATTTGATACTCCAACATGAAAATAAGAGAAATAAATTTGTGTGGAAAGGCATGTTGGTATGATAAAAATGAAAATTTTGGTAGGAATTAAGGAGAAATTAAACATAAAAAAAGGGCATGCCAAAATGATGAAATCTAAAAGATTGATAACTTATAGATACTTAGAGATAAACCAAAAGCACCCTACTTTGAATTTTTGAGACATTTCTACTTCTAACACATTGACAAGCATTTAGGGATGAAAAAAAACTATACTTAGGCCTTGGCATAGCTCATTAAAGATATGGTTTGGCTCTTTGTTCCAAAAATATAAATCTGTTAAAAAGTGGACATTGCAAATCACATTACCACTTAAAATCAAAAGTGCAAATGAAAAATATTTACCTATTCTCAACTTCCAATTATTGATCATGTTTGCATCTTAGATAGGTTTTGTCCCATTCTCTTCCACTATCTTGAGAAATTATCTATTCAATAAAATTATCTCCATCCAAGCTTCTAGAGTTTGAATCCAACACCATCAAAATATTCTATAAGCCTTGAAGGCTCTAGAGTAATATGTAGCCTTTTCTTTGACTTTTGGTTTTAGAATTGTAGAAAAATATGCATTTTTAGATGTACTTACTTTGATAAAATTGTTGAGTAGAATTGACATATATGAAGTAAAATAAAGTTATTTTTAAAATGAAATAAATAAAGAATTGATTAAATTTTCCTATATTGTCTCTTGATTTCTTATTTGATATGAATTGGATGAGTTGTGACTTCATGCAATAAACTAATAACTACTAAAATAAACTCTAATAAACTATGCATACTCTACTAATCTACCTGTACCTATTTTCCATCAATAATTACATGCTTTATTAGTGTAAGGGTAAGAATACCTCACATGAAATAATCTAGGCAATCTAAACATGAAAGTAATAAAATAAAATAAAGCTAAATTAATTAGATCTAAGAAAGATAATTAAAACACAAATTAAATGAGTAGGATAGATGTACATAGCTCTCAACTTGATGAAGAAAGAAGAAAGTTGACGAATTGTGACAATGGTTTGCCATTGTTGAGAAAAGTATGTTCTTGGTATGCATGTTCATATAGACACCTAAAATTGCTTAACACATCACACATTCATGTAATTCACCATTTTTCATCATTTCACTCACTACTCTGATTTTAATTAAATAATTTTTAATTATTTGATTAAACTAACAATTTTATCTCTATTTATTGAATAATTTTGATTATTTGGTTAATTCATCACTTTGCCTCTATTTCACCTTAATTAAATACTTTTTATTAAATAATTAGTTGTCAAAGTTCCCTCTTCCCAGTTTAATTAAATAATTTTAATTATTTAATTAATTCTCCATTTTTCTTCAAACCCACTTGAATAAATAATTTTTCATTATTTAATTAGCTAATTTTCTTTCATAATTAAATGAATTATTTAAATTCATTTAGTTTTCGCATTCCCTCCAAAAGGAATATTCCCAAATTTAAATTCAAATTGATTTCAAATTTGAACTTATCTTCCTCCAAAATATCCCAAAATATCTTCCTAAATTTTAGGGAAGAGCTTCAGTTAACTAAACCTCTCCTCTCCATGCATGGCTCATCACCCCTTAATTCACTTGCATGCATTGATCTCAAGTTTCAATCTCGATCATTCATCAAATATCCTACAATCTATAAAATAAACCTTAAGCCTTCATTCAAACTACCTCTCTCTTTGCAATTTTGATCTCCATATTCATCTTTTGAGATTTTACACAATTAGGTTATGCAAGCATTGAGTAATCCAACATATCAAAAGCATAATTCAATAATGGAGTAAGGACTTGCATTCTTGGGAGAGGTAAAAGTGGGGTTTGGTTTAGTTAATTCATTTGTTTCTTGTTTATTTCATGCAATTCTAGCTTGTCACTTCATTGGTAATGGGTGCAATTCCTTCAATTGGGTCTTGGTTTATGATTTGATCTAACCCTTGTGTTTTTTTCTCTCTTGAAAGACCTTCTCACTTATCCCTGATCATAGTTCACTATCTTTAAATTAGAACAAATTTAAAAATTCTTAGTGAATAAAATCTCAAGTGGTTCAAGATCAATCCTAATTGGCATGAATTTGGCCTCTAATGTATGGATTTGATATGACATACAACATAATTTTTTGAGTTGACTTGTTGTAGCCTTTGATCTAAGTGTGTAAGGATGCCATTATTTTAAAATACTTTTGGGGATGCTATATATCACTAGGGTCAACTTCCCCTATTCCAACCCCCTTAATGGAATTTCTTTAAATCTTTGGGTGAATATTCAAAGACAACATACATGAATGCAAATGTTCTATACCTAAATTCTACTATTATGGATTCTTTTTAAGCTACAAATCTAAGTGTCCCTAGAATGATTATTCCTTGGTAATCAGATTTTCTTTATTATTTCTAGATATATTTAATTGCACAAATGAATTCATGTAAGTGCCAAGACATAACAATACGTTGCATACACATTTACCAAATCGATTTCATCATTTAATAGGAAATGATCGGAACTTGGAAAACTGAATATAAAGATCATTCTTGAATACCTTACTCAATTAACCCTAAGTATTACAAAATTAATCTAAAACGAAAAAATATAAATATTTAAATTAAAAATAAATACAAAGAAATTTATATTAAAATAAATGTAAATAATACATTTAAAATCAAATCAAATATATAAAATTATGTAAGAATAAATAATGAATCAACTTTATTATAAAATAGCTATATTAAATCACTTTATTAAAATAGCCCAAAACTAAAAGGAAATTGGCATGTAGGTTAACTTCCAATTATAATAAATCCATCGTCGTCCAAAGTAAAATCCACATTATACTGTGGAAGCATGACTTTTGATTACTTCTTTCTGAAGATAATGCCTCAGCTGTGATGATAAATAAAGGAAAGTGAACTCAAAATAAGGCAGCCATTAAATTTCTAAACGATTAGAACCACCCAGGCAGTCATTTATTCAGACAGAAAAAAGTGCAAGTTTTAAAGAAAAGATATTCATCAATACCCTACTTTTAGCGTATCCAACATGTATTTTTATCATTGGATAAACATCAACAGCTGACAGAATGAATATAAATACTGAAACCCAGAGAAGCAGTTCGAACAAAAAAACTCCACAAAATCTTCCATCCAATATCACCCAGAGAGGAAGAATATGTCTCGGAAGGAAAAGATTGCAGCATTGGCATTTGTCTTAACTTTGGCATTGATAATGATATCGACAGGTAACTGTTCGCTATGGTTTAATGTTAGTAACATATACTTTTTAGTTCCAAAGTGCTAAAAAGTTCTTGTTCTTACTGTGTTTCTGTGCAGATGTTGATATTGGAGTTCAAGCTTTAAGAGATCCCCATCTAGGTTAGAAGGAAGACAAAATTTCCTTTGCTTTCTTAGATTTGTGTTTCTTATGATTTTTATTGATGAATGTTTATGTTGGTTGAAACATGAGCAGTGGAATGCATAAGGGACAAGCCATGCCCAGCAGGTACAGGAGTAGAATGTGAGTTTTATAAAATAACCATTCTACCCTGCAATTGCTCTATAGTAAGTGAATGCGATCCTTATGCCACTGGATGCAGTGAACACACAAACGCAGGCCTTCGTTCTTGTGGCTTCTGAGCAATGAGCCCAGTAAATAAATAAAATGTTTGGCTTCTTGCCAACATGGTCATGAATATTATGTAAAGATTAATAATGTTTTCCAGTTGAAGTGTGAATAAATCAGTCGAGTGCACTGGTTCAGTCAAAGCCAACACTTGCTGTGATTATGTTGCAGTCTATGTACTGTGTTAAAAGTAGGTAAATGCGAAAACAATTCCAATGGACTTTCTTTTCGGTTTGTAAGATGGTGTAATACTTATCAATGGTAAATTCACTGCTAGCAATTTATCGACATGGAAAATTAATCACATTGATATTTTTAATAAAATCAAAGTTTTCAAAATATATATTAAAAAATATTAATGTCGTTAATGAATTGCTGACCGTGAATTTTACTTGACTTCCATCCATGAATTTTCTGTGAGGTGAATTGTTAACCGTGAATTTTCCTAAAGCCCTTATCAATGGAAATTATAAATTATATTATAATATTTTATTTGATGTGTGTGTAGAGTAATAAATTTTGCAAAGGTGATACTATAGTATTAATTGATTGATTACATGAAGATAATTTTAAGAATTTAGACAAGTTAAAAAGCTATAAATGATGGAGTGAAGAGTTAGTGATAAGTGATTATGTTTTGGATGTTGTAGGATTTAATTTGTGTATAAAGAGGATTAAAAGTAATCTTAAAATGGAAACTAATTTTATTTTATAATGATTATTTTAATTTAGAAACATAATTAATAAGTAGATCACATTTAAATTAATATAAGAAGCTGATTTTAACATACATGTTAAGATGCAATTAAAGTAAGATAGTTAAGATGGTTAGTATTTATAAGTAGATGGTGTGTTAAAAAATGATTGTAATTAATTAGTAGATGCAATTTTTTATTGGAATCTTATTCTATTACTATGTCACTAGATTCCATAAATCAATTAGAACAAATCACTATTTCATTTCTATTTGCCAAAAATATAATTATGTTCATGTTAATACTTCACCTCAAGTTTTGCTCCTTTTACTAGTCAACCTATACTAAATGCTAGGGTAGTGTTTATGACCACCTTTAAAGGACCTATTATGTTATGGTATAGAAATATGTTAACTTGTCCCTTAAGCCTTGGCTGAATCGATTGTTTTATTTTGACATATGTAGTAAGATAATTTGGAAGTTGAAATGGAAAGAGTTGAATACAAATATGTCCATGATTTCAAGATGCTCCTTATATACTCTTTACTACTCTAGAATGATATATAAATTCTCTCTATGATGATGCTATGAGATTCTTAGAGAGTTCCCAATGGTGCCTTAGGGTTTATCTTTGAATAAGTAATCATATGTACATAATTTAAAAGTTTTGCATTTAAGTCAGTTAGAAATAGTTTGATTTTTTAGCAATGTCATCTTGTGACTTATAAAATAAGTGGTAATCAAGGTGCACAAAATCACACTAGCAAATCTATCCAGTGACAATCATGATACCAATGACATCTAGGATAGGAAAAGACTAGGGTCATAAATGGGTTTGGTCACTAGGATTCTATAAAGGTTAATTTATAAGGTTGAGGCTGGGTTTGTTTGAATTATATATATTGTAACTTTCAAATTTAATCCTAGGATGACACAATCATTGAAAAATATAAATTGAAGACTAACAAGACAGGGAAAGAAAGAAGTATGTACTTATATAGCTCTAATTTTTACTCTCAATTTAGTATGCATGTAAATTTATCATGAATCATACATGTTAAATTAACATTATTCCAAATGATACAACTTGACTAGTAATCCTTTATTTTCTTCAAGTTATTTTCATGGGGATGTTATTCAAAATTTGTACATACATAAGAAAAAATGCATTAGTACCACATGTTGTCATTGTAGATTTATGGAAACGATTCTATCATATAATACATGAAATAATTTCATTAATTCAAGAAAATGTGCATGAGAGGTATCTATAGACTGTTATCCTGATATGAGTGCAAAAGAATAGAAAAACAATAAGAGAGATTTTCCTCAACAAAGATAATCCACATTACACCTTGAATAAGTCTTTTTAAAGAAATAAATTGATAATTCTAGAAGAAACAAGCCTATAGAAAAAAGAATAAAAAACATAGTAATACTCAACTAAATATTATAACTAATTAGAATACTAAAATCTAATCTACTAACTAATTAAATATTAAGTATAATAAAAAGGGTGTGAAGAGGCCAAGTCTTATCAATTCTTCCTTGTTTAGAGGAAAGTGTCCCCACTCTTTCCTTAATATGGTAGAAATATTTCTCAAAATATTCCTACGAGATACACTTGCCTTGGGTTGATAATGTGTCCAAGTTACAAGCAACCAAGTATGTAGTGGTAGTCTTGTGCCTAGTAGAGCATGTGAAAATCTTAAAAAGGGTATTTAAATCCAACATCTAGGCTAAAAATATAGAATGTTATATGCTTAGGATTAGATAGGGGAGATTCATCTTCCAAGTGAGACCTATATCATATCCCTTCAATTGATTAACATTAACCACATCATAGATTCAAGGATAGGATGGAAGATCAATTTTGAAGGCATTATCTCCTATCTATTGGGTAATATATAAGGCTCATATCTAATAGGTTTGAACTTGTGATTTTTACCTTTGAACCTTTTTTATCCATATAAATCCATACTATATCCCCAAGTGGGAATTTAAAAGGGATGCGATAATTATCATAATTTTTCTTATACTTAACCTAACAGGTATGAAGAGTTACCTAAAATTATTCTTGAATATTTTCTATATTTTGAATAAATCAAGAAGATTTTACCTATTATTTTTGTTGGTGTGGTGAAGAAGCTAGAGAAGAGAAACAAGAATCTCATATGGAGAAGTAGGTTGATATCTATAACATACCTCAAAAGGAGAATGGCTTGTGGTGGTTTGTGTAGTTTGATTATAGCTATGTTGCAAAGCATGAAGATAGTTATACTATTATTTATTCTTGTTGTGGTAAATCCTAAGAAACTAAAAGAAAGTATAATTCACCACTTTAGTTTGATAATCTATTTTTGGATGAAAAGTTATAGAATACAAAATTTGACACCACACAATCTTGTAAAATGGTACCCAAAAGTGACTCAAAAATTTAGAATCAAAATTAGAAATTATATAAAGAGAAACAAAAACACCACCATACATTATTGAAAACTAATTATATAGCCTTATGATTATCAATAGTTTTCTTTTAAGAAACAGAGATGGTCATCTTTCAAAATTAAAACATGGCCACAAAAATACAATCATGATATTTAAAAATAGTAGGCAGCCCACTGATAAAATCAGTATAAATAGACTTTGATGGCTAAGAGGGCATAGAAGGCAGTTGATACAAACCAAATTTGTGATTATTAGGATTATATTGGATAGAAAGATAGAATTGATGAATGAAGTCTACCACTTGATTCCTCATGACAAGCTAATAGAAGTAATACTATAAATATTGTATAGTTTCGGTAGTGCGAAAGTGTACCTCATTAGAATAATAATCATCCTCCTTAATTAACATCAATCTAGTAGAATTAGTAGCAACACATGATCAATTCAATTTAAATAACAAACCACCTTTAATTGTGTAGTCAAAGAAAGGGGTTCAGTTAGTAATAATGGAATGTTACAAATAATATATTTGGTAAAAAATATACATCATAAGAATGTGAACATTTCTAATCCTCATACGAAACAAATCTAACATCTAAGGTAAGTAATTTTTTGGTAGGAGGGTGGCTCAAAAAATCCACAACTATATTAGTACTTCCCTTTTTATATTTAATGACTAAGTGAAACTATTTAATAGATGAGGCCCATTTCAATGATTTTTCTCTTGAAGCTTTCACTATGAATTCAAAAACATTAAGGGTTTGATGATCAATATGAAGAATTATTTCATTACCAAGTGTGTATTGCCTCCATTATTTTAATCCTTGGATCAAATCATATAAATCCTTATCATTAGTGTTTTAAATAAGAATAGATGCAAAGAGGCCTTTAAAATAATAGGTTATTAGATGTCATTCCTATTTAAGAAAAACTCATATAGCATAGTTTGAAAAGAATTGACCAATTACTTTTTTAGGATTTGGTGTTGTTGTAGAAGATCTAAAGTAGTTTGAAGATGTTTTTTATGGTTTTCTATAAGATATACTGAACATAATATCATATGAATAAACAATGATAAAATTTCCTAGGTGAGAACTAAAGATATAATTATTAAGTCACATAAACATAGTAGGAGAATTTCTTCATCTAGAAGGCATCGCTAACAATTCATAAAGATCAATTTTAGTTTTAATTTTACAATGATTAGTAGGATCTATTCTTACCTAATTTGATAGCCTAAAGTGATATTCATCTTTGTAAAATATCAATCTCCCTTAACATGATCGAGAAGGTCATCAATCCTTGGCAAAGGATTTATGTTCTTTATATTATTATTATTTAAGGTTATATGGTTAGTTACCATTTTGCACCCATCCCTTTACTTTTAAGGAATGATAGAAGCTAGAGATCCACAATGAGAGGTATTAGGCTTGACCTCCCCTTCTTCCATAAGCCTTTTGATTTTCTTCTCAATTTTTATAGTTTCAAATTTTTGAGAGGTGGTATGCTAGAATATTTTTCAAGAAAGGCCATGAAACCAAATCTATAAAATTATTGATAGTTTTAAAAGGTATTAGAACTTTGGTATTGTAAAATCATAAAACTAGCTCTCCACTAAACTGTAATAGTGAGAGGTGTAAATTTATCCTAATTATCCACCTTATCTTGGTGAGTGATACAAAGTGTTAAGTATTTGGATAAGTTGACCTATTTAACAATAGGATTACCTAAAATGAAACATGATTTAGTACTATAGGTAGAATTAATCTTAAAAACATTACCATATTTTTTTATTTGGTAGTTGTCTAGGTTTCCATCATAAATTGCACTATAATCATATTAGAATAACCACCTAAGAAGGATATTTGAGTAATCTAATAGTTTTACATCACATTTAACTATATCTTGGAAAGTCCCAATAGAAAATTTCACCACACAATCCTTGTTGATTAACTTATGAATCTCATGTTACTAAACCCAACCTATATGGTATGGTGGTGGATGATCATACATGGGGAGTTGAAGAGTGATGAATAATATCTAATTGACCAAATTATTTCCACTTCTATTATCAATAACCAAAGGATTCATAAAATTATTGCTTTGATTTTTCTATTTGAAAATAGACTCAAAAGAGGCCTTAGATAAAGGTAAGGTCAAGATTTATTCGATTATCAACCTCCATTATGGGTGGATTCTCAACCTTTTCTATATCTCATTGTAGCTCTTCTGAAATGAGTTTCTTTCTTATCTTTAACTTTATAATACCGTACACTCCTTAATGGAACAATCCCTTTTCTTATGATATATATGGAATTATTTCTTTCTACTAGTGGTAGTGGAGAATGAATTATGTGGAAATTATGAATGGTCACTAAGGTGAATAGAGGATTTAGAGGTGCCATGTTGCATCCCCTATTTAAAACTTAACTTAGTTTCTATACCCATTACAAATTTAGAATCACTATCAAAATATTTCTATCTCCTTACAAATAGAAGGATCTATGTAGGTCATATACAAATATAAAAAATAATTTACCCCTTCTATATTTTAAATATTGTGTGATTTGAAGTTTGGAGTTATTAATATACTATCACATTGTTTGACCTTGAGCTTGATAAATTTGTGTAGCCATCGACATAGCATGTTTCATAGATATCTAGGGAGATAAAAATGCCTATGAGATTCTTGTAATTTTGACCACTTAGCAATCTCTTTTCCTCCTATGATATAAATATTATGTAATGATTTATCCACCAATATATGGCTAAATCTAATAGATAGACCTCAATAATTTTCACCTTTTGGGGTTAGTTAGGGTAGGTCATATCTTGAAATATGCCTTCATACTATGAAGCCAAGAGTCAAAATTTTCACCATTAAAGCTTCCATTAAATTTGGGAATTGAAACCTTTATTTCAAGTTGGAATCTATGGGTTTGAGTGACCTACCTATTGTTTATAGGGTGGTGTAGTTCCATTTGAAAATTTATGATCTATTCTTGTATAACATAATTTTGGACCTCTATTTGATTTTGTAGGGTTTTCTAAATATCACTAATGCTTAAAATATATTCAAAAGTCTCTTCTCAATATGTCTATCATTTAAGGGCCACTCAACTATAGATTGTCAAAAGCAATATTTTTATCAAAGGATTTTCAATAGAGTACCCTCTAGAAGGTGTAAACTTTTATCCATGACTTTAAATTTTTGAGTTTTTTTTTTTAAATTAAAATTATCAACAAGACAAACACATTAAAATGATTGAAGACTAGTTTGGTGCTTGTTAAAATTATCAAAAACCACTTAGTAGGCCTTAAAAATGAGCTACAAATTTGTGCAAAGTAATATTTAAGAAAAATATTTAATATGGATCTAATAGCCCGGTTAAAGAAAGAAACCCTTAAGAAGAGTAGATTTTGGACTAAATATAAAGATATAGAAAGGAGTACTAAAAGAAACCATAAAGGAGTTTAGATCTATGACAACTAAAATGGGAGGAATCTAGTAAAGGTTAATTAAAAATTTAAGGAAACTAGATCCAGGGACATGATAATTTGGTTTAATATGTTGAATGCACAAGAAAACTGAGAGGGGGGTGAATCGGTTGTATGTTAAAACATCAATACCCTCATTAACATTCAAAGCTTCATTAATCCTTAAACCCTTAACAACCTTTAAACCCTTATCATGCATTAGAAAAATATAAACATGAGAAATAGTAATGCAAACACATCCATACACATGAGAACACCATATTTATGTGGAAAACCCAAGAAGGGAAATATCAGGTGATGATTATCTCACAATGTAAAGTAATTTCAATACTAAATACAATAGGCTCACTTCCCAAACAAAGAAGGGATCACTACTAGATTAGAAAGAAGAAGATAGAATATTGTTACAGTGGTAAATCCATCTCTGAGAAACAAAAAAGATCCACCATTGCCTCACCAAAAAATTCATACTCTCTCTATATAATGTAGATATCATTTTCTCACTGCTTCTAGTAGTCTTAGGCATCTAAGCTCACGCTGCATTTCACACTTTCACACTTTACATCACCTACCTTACACACCTTCCTCCATCAACTCATCACACATATATATCATCCTAAACCTTGAAAACAATCTACAAGGATGGCTATGCGCCTCAAAAAAGTAAATTCAAATTAGGTTGACACCAAAACATTCCTACAGTGGAGAGGAATGAAGACAGACCACATCACACCTTTACACAGACCTAAATCCACATATACACACCACACCAAACTTCAACAAACACCAAATCATATATCTACAATTAGTGTAAACACCCAAGGTCAATCGAACTTGTGTTAACACCATTAAACATTTAAGTAAACACCTCCTCAAATCCAAATATGAGTCATGGACCACACACAACACTTAGAAACAATCTAAAATATTCCATTAACACCCTAACATCCAAAAAATCCTTCATAACATCATACACCTAAAGAACATACTCATTTTGTACACCTAGCTAACCTCCCACACACTATAACACATGAACCCAACCTTACGGAGCACAAAAACATGAACACCTCAAATTGAAGATAGCTACATACACTAAAAGAACACTTCTAGATCTAAAAAACCATAAACCACAAAGTAAACACACTTTACCACACTATTTTATCTACCATACTGAACACACTTTACCACACTAAACACACTTTTCCACACTATTTTCTCTTTTATTCAAAATTTCTCCAAAGCACCTAGAAAATAAGCACCGCAAACACCATCTCAACATTTGCAACACTTTCTCAGCATCTCAACCACACAAGAGGTTGAACATCCACAAACATATGTTCATCATAGCAACACTAAAGGTTAACATCAGTGAGACTACTAATGACAACATAGTAAAATCAATCAAAGAATCTCCATAGGTTGACAACAATGTAAACAACAAAGATCTATTAAGATCAATGACACCACAAACTTCCAAAAATCTTCCCCTTTTCCAATGATGGAAATAAATTATATGAAAAACCATCAACAACAACTAGCAACTTTGATCAATAACATATACTACACATTGATCCCCCTTATACAAGCATCAATACTTTTCAACACTTCATTTTATAGGAATTTTATCCCATTTCATCATAATTCTTTCCAACACTTTCTCTTTTATAGGAATTCTCTCCCCCTTTCTTTATATGATTTTTTAGTTAAATCTCTCCCTCTTTTACATTGAAATGGAAAAGGACAAGAAATATTTTCTATTTTTTGCTTCCCCTTTGACATCAATCACATATACTTTCTCTCCCCGAAAGGAAAGAACTATAAGGGACAAAAAATGCTCTCCAACCTCATATTTCACCTCATTTGAGAGCACCAAAATATAACACAATGACAAAACTTACTACCTTTGACTGCAATAATCAACAATGCAACTACTTACTCCCCCTGAGAGGGAGACACTAGCATCATTCCATAAAAAAGAATGGATTTTTAAATCCACTAAAGTGATGCATAACCAAGACACCAACCTACTTCCAAGGAAGAAAGCACCACCACTTGTACTTCTCTTATCATCCACACAACCTACCCAATATGCATCTATCTAAGCACTTAGAGAGAAATTAGTATCCTTTGGATACCATAAACCATGTTCTGAAGTTCCTTTCAATTATTTGAATATTCCTTTTACTTCTACCACTGATCTATACTTCCTTTGATTAGCCTTTGGAGATTATTCATTCTTACTTAGCTGCAACTAGTAACCATAGGAGTACATACCAATTTAGAGTCTTCCATTCCAAAATTCTTCAACAATTCCTTTACATACTTTGATTGTGAAATGAATATACTTGTCTTTGTCTAATTGATTTGAAGTCCAGGGAAGAAATTCATCTCCCCAAACATAGACATCTCAAACTCTTTATGCATCTCATCTGCAAATCTCTTGCACATACTTTTATTTCCTCCAAAGATTATATCACCAACATACATAATGATAATAAATATTTGATCTTTCTCAACTTAAAAATAAAAATTGCTATATGTGATACCTTTATTGAATCCCTCTTGCAACAAGTATCTATCCAATGTTGCATACCAACCTCTAGGAGCTTCCTTGAGTCCATATAATATCTTCTTCAATTTCTAGACCATATTAGAATCTTTTGACAATTGAAAGCCTTTTGGTTGTTCAATATAAACTTCTTCCAACTCACCATTAAAAAATGTAGACTACAAATCAATCTAATAAAATTTTAAATCCTTATATGCTACAAAATCCAAAAATATCCTAATAGCCTTCATCCTTTCCACTGAAGAAAATGTCTCTTTAAAGTCTATTCTTTCTACTTGTGAGTAGCCTTTACACACAAGCCTTTCCTTGTTCCTAACAACTCCATTCCCATTTAGCTTATTTTTGAACACCCATTTAGTTCCAATCACATTCTTGTTCACTAGTCTTGGGACAAGTTCCCAAGTCTGGTTCTTTTCAATCTACATTAATTCTTCTTTCATAGCTTTCATCCAAAATTCATCTTTTCATACCTCAATCATTGTCTTAGGTTCAACTTTGGAAAGTAAACATAGATTTACTTATTCTTCTATTGCAACAACATTTCTTCTTATCAATACACCTCTATTTTTGTCACCATTGATCTAATCTTCAAAATGATTCTTCTACACATACTTCTGAGGGTCTTAGGGATCCTTTCTGGAGCTTCTTCCTCTTCAACCTACACTTATTTTTCTGTACCATCATCTTTCTCTTCTTCTCTGAAAAAGGACTCATCTAATTCATATCCTTCTATCAACACTAATCTCCTATGTGTCTTCATCTGATTTGACACTTGCACTTTCAAAAATCCTTTTTATCATCTTGTTGTAGCACCAATAAGCCTTTCTCTTTGTAGAGAATCCAAGGAAGACTCCTTCTTCAAATCTAATGTCAAAATTTCCTAAGTTTTCTTCATCTCTTCTAATATAGCTCTTACTTCCAAAAACTCTAAAATATTTGATAATAGGAGTTCTTCCATACCACAACTCATAGGGAGTCTTTGAAATGGTTATCCTTTCTTGTGCTCTACTAAGTACATAGAGTATAGTATGAATTGTTTCTCTCTAGTAGACATCTAATAGATTTTCTCCCTTCATCATTTTCCTTGTTTCTTCTTGAATAGTCCTATTCTTCTTTTCCACCACTCTATTCTATTGAAGAGTCTTAGGAGTTGAAAAATGTCTATTTATTCCATGATCTTCACAAAAAATATTGAACTCATTGGAGGTGAACTATCCACCTCTATCAAATCTTAAAAATTTTATTTTCATGTCTATTTCATTCTCAACCATAGCTTTAAATTCCTTAAAATTATCTAGAGCTTCTGATTTTTCTTTGAGAAAAGTTACCAAGTCATTCTAGAGTAATCATCAATCAATAACATGAAATACCTGTCACCTTGAAAACTTCTTATTTTTTTAGGTCCCCAAAGGTCTATATGCATCAACTTCAACGGTCCTATGGAATAATATTCTTTGAAATCAAACCTTTTTCTTGTTTTCTTCCAAACTTGGTGTTCATTAAAAACTGCATTTATAGGCTTTGTAATCTTTGGTAGATCTCTCACAGCTTGAGCATATCTAATTTTAACTAGGCTATCAAAATTAATAGAACACATTCTTATATGCCATAGCCAAATTTCATTGATTTGAGTCTTAAATCACATACCATTAGCACCCTTACGTTGATAAACATTTCCATATGTCCTTCTTCCTACAAAAACCAGAGTTCCAGATCCTTTCCTAATCTCACAATCACTATCTTGAAATACAAGATTATATCCTACACATTTTTCCTACACTTAGAAGATTATGTTGGAGCCCCTTAACATAATGAACAACATCTATATTATTCTTTCCATAAAAACTAATTGAACCTTTTCCACATATCTTAGCAAATGTATCATAACCAAACTTCAGAAGGCCACCTTCAAACTTATCTAGTTTAAAAAACTCACTCTTATCACCTATTATGTAATTTGAGCATTTGTTGTCAACAATCCAATAGTTTTTTTCCTCTCTAACATGAAAATAAATCAACATAGTTCCATTATGACCTTATTTCATAGCAACATACATCTCTCAGAGTTAGCAGAATTAGTTCCAAAATTTAGAGCCATGAACAACCATTCATCATTTTCGTCATCTAGGTAATCAAATTCATTATCGGCTATATTGACATCTTCTTTAACATAATAAATTCTCTTAATTTATTTACCTTTATTCTCCTTAAATATATTTTGAATCTTTGACTGGAAATCTTGAAGAATAATGGCCTATCTTTCAACAATTGGAACATTTGAAACGTAGCTCACCTTTGGATTTTTTAGTTCCCTTTTTCAATCTCCTCACAAAGTTTGCTTCTATCTCATCAAAATCATCTGGCTCAGATTCCTCATTCTTCTCTACTTTTCCAACTTTAAAAGTAGTCTCTTTTCTTGAATCATTTGGACCAAACTCTCTCAATTTAAAATTTGTTAAAGCATAAAATAATTGATCTCTATAATAATGATCTCAATTTTGAGCTTCTTCAATAATAAAAACCATATGCCTATAAGATTTAGGAAGAGTTCTTTACACCTTCTTTACCACCTCATCTTCTTCAAGTTTTCCACCAAGGCCTCTGATGGAATTGACAACTTTGTCCACTCTATGCATGCAGTATGTAATATCTCCATCTTATGTCATCCTTAGGGTTTGAAATTTGGTCTTCAAATTATATGTTCCTTTTCTTGCTTGACCTTATCATCTCCTTCATAGATACTTTCTAGCTTTTTCCAAATCTCGCCAACAATTTTAAGACTCATAACTTTCACAAGTTTTGAATTAGAAAGACCACTCAAAAGAGAATAAATTTATTTGCCATTGTTCTCATGTACCTTGATCTCATCATCAGTACTTGGACCATTTACATGCATTGTATATCTAGTTTCAACAAAATTCCAAACTCCAAACCCTAGAGAAACAAGGAAACCTTCCATGCAAGTTTTCCACAATGTATAATCAAACCCATCAAATAGAGGAGCTTCCTTCTTGTGAACCATCCTAGATCTACCTCAAGCAATTAAGCTTTCTTCTAAGGAAACTTGCACTGATACCAATTTTTGAATGCATAAGAGGAAGAGAAGTGTCTTTCCTTACCTTCATCTTCGTTCTCTTTATCTTCTTCCTCATATTCCTTTTCTACCTCAACTCTCTCTTCTTTAGTATCTTTGCTCACATTTTTTTCCTCTAAAAATTGATTAGTGGTATCTAGAGGTGGAGTTTCAACAATTTCTTCAAGCACTAGAGGAAGAGAAGTGTCTTCCTTTGCTATTTCTTCTCTAGTGATAGTCACTCCTTCCACATTTTTTTCTGCTTCTACATATTCCTATGTCATCTCTTCTATTTTTGGAGGGGTACTATCTTGTATATGCTCATAATTTGTCACATACTCATGATGAGCATCAATGTTCTCTCCTTCTACAACTTCCAAAGTGTGATCCTTTCATTTTGGGGTCATCCCTAGACTTTGTGCTAGGTCTACAACCTTACCAACACTCTCCTTTTAAAGTCTCTCATGATCATCCTTATCTCTTCTCATCAAAATTATTACCCATTATTTTGTTCTTAGTTAATTTGTGTGAAGTTGGGAAAATGTGGCCTTATTTTCTATAGATAGGGGAGCACTAATCACTTCAAGAGCATGAGCCTACATCTTGGCCTCTTGTATTCTATTTAATAGAAAATTCCAAAGCTCCAGGTAACTTCTTTTGTATATTCCTCATGTCCACTTCAAGCATTATGATTTTTTACAATGGCCTCAACTATTGTGGCCTTATTAGTGTCATTAACTTCTTTATACAAAGATCTAGTTTCTTTAATCATATCATGTTGAATTATTGCATTTACAAGTGCATCTACCTTCATAGAACTGCAAGGTCTTAGCTTTTACTTCTTCACTTCATTCGGAGTCTTCTTTGTTTCTACCTTCTTCTTTTTTGAAGATGCATTTTTGGTGGTTTTTTTATTCTTCTCTCTCATTTGTATTACAAATTATTATTTTTCTTTCTTTATCTCCACTTGATTGTCTATTTAAATAACATCACGTATTCTTCTTTTAGCACTAGCTTCACATTTTGAATCTTCACTCTTCCTTTTGCAGACCAATGGGGGTACTTCTTCCTCTTCTTCCTCTTCTTCTACATTTACATTTATAAACTTTTCTCTCATTGGCTTTTTCTTTTTTCTCTTCTTTGTAGTGGTAGAAGGTGTTGCTACATAGTAGCCTTCTTCTTCTCTATCCTTGTCATTTGCACAATTGGAGGGGATTTATCCTTCACTGAAGGACTGTCTATTGATTTTCTTTTCTCTCCAAAAGGTAACCTAGTCTTGAAGGACTTCTAAATATGAGGGGTGGTAGCTATCCTACCAAATCTTCTTGTGCTTTTGGATCCTCCTATAGCACTTGATAGTCCCTTAGATTTTTCTCTTACATATTTCATTTGTTCCTTTGAGATGCTTATTTCCTCTACAATATCATCAACCATATTTCTAACCTTCTTCATAGTTATTGGTTTATTTTTCTCCATTTGCACCTCCATGGATTTCTCTTCATAGGTGCCATATCTTTATTTAGTTGTATCCTTTTCACTTTTCAACAAAATGTTAGCTAAACTAGTAATCTCTTATTCAATAACCTCATATACAAACACAGGGATCCACATCTGGTCCTTGGTTCAACTACCTCCATGATGCATTCATCATTACTTAACAAAAATGTGATATCATTTTTATATTTCTCTGTCATTTGCCTTGGAATCCTATCTCTCTCGTGTATTTTTTTTGTAGAAACCCACAAAGAAGGCAGCAAGTGCCTCATCTTGTGCATTCCCATCACCAAGACTACTAATAAAATCTCTAATCTAATGAGAAATTGGTCTTCCTTGCAACCATCTCACTTCTTTGGTTCTAGGGATTTTCTTTAGAAAATAAAAATTAAACACATAACCAAAGTCCTATACTTAGATGCATACTTCTTTTCCTTGGTTTGCCTCAAATTTTCCATCAATTTTTTCCTTTGCAACTCCCAAATATCATATTCAACACCTTTTTCAACCATCTCATATGCCACATTGATTGTGGAGGCAAATATAGAACTATCTCTATTTGTAAAATATATTTTATAACCAATTAACATTGGTGCATACCTCATAGCTGGATTTTTGATGGGATCACTACTAGATCCCTCTTATCATACATTGCACTAGTGAGTTCCATAACCATTTCATTGTTAATTGATTTCAGTATAGGAAAAGGTTTGGTGGAGCATAGACCTATAACCACTGCGCCGTCGTCGGGGCCCACTATTGCCGCCACTGCCGCTCCGCCCGGCTGCCTCCACCTCCCTGCCCGGCCACCACCTCTATTGGCATCGCCGCCCACCAGCCACCACTACTCTGCTGACGTCCTATGATGGCCATACGCCCGTCAAATTATTTGTCGGGACTGTGTTTTTCTAGGGAGCTTGTTTTTGGGGGTACCTGTGGTTTTTTGGCCATATCTTGGGCATATGGTGTCTGTTTTTGGAAAATGAAATATCATCAAAAAGGTGTTTTTGAGCTGGAGGAAATTATGCTAGTCTTGTTTGCTGATTCAGCCATTTGAGCACCATTTTTTGGCATTGAAGTAGAGGCTTCATTTTCCTCTCTCTCTGCATCTGGCATTCAAGTTTTTTTTCCTCATTTTTTGTACTTTCAGTATTTGATTATTTGCTGTACAAGGGTTAGAATCATACATTGTGGGGGGGTACTTTTGCTTTCTATCATTTACTTTCAGAAAATGACCCTTCTACTTCCGTCTTTTTCTTCTCTCAATGTCAGACCCCTTTGTGGCTCGGCTGACACCACACAATTACCACACCTGTAAAGCACACATGACCAGGCTACTCATGTCACATGGCTTATGGTCATGCCTAGATGAACATCAACCTGTCCTATAGTTTCCTTTTGAGATTCTTCAGCACAAGAATAAAATGGATGAAGCCATGGGCTTGATTGCACTGAACATTTTCGACAGTCTCCTCTTTCACCTGGATGGTTTGACCACTCTTAGGGCCATTTGGGGCAAGTTTTCAGATTTGTTTGGCACTGTAAATGAATTCTAGGCACTATAGCTTGATGTAGAGCTGACTACTTTGACACCTACCAGCTTTCCCACCATTGTGGACTTCTTAATGAAGTTTAAGTCTTTGCGCTCAGTTTTGCAGGGATGTGGGAAAACCAAGACAAATGATGAAAGTATCTTCTTGATACTCTCAACGTTACGAGGACAGTATCAGATCTTCTCTTCCACTTTCTACTCCACCATGGATGCTTTGGGTGCTAGACACACCGTGCCTTCTTTTGAGACATTCTATGATTGGTTGACATGAGAACAGGCAAAGATCCAACAAATGGATGCTTCTGGCTCTTCTAGCCAAGTATTGGTTGCTCAGTCTTCACAGGGGAAACCAAAACAGAAAGGCAAACTGAAAAAAGATTTCGCAGGTAATGAGTCTTCCTCCAAACCTACATAGAAAACTAATTCAAAACCTCTAGCTAACCCTTCCAAGGGTAAATATTCTTCGAAGTCTACTGAGTCTACCTCCAAGACTAAGAAGAAATCAGTTGAGACCTGTAGCTTTTGTGGAAAGGAAGGACATCCCATTTCTTGGTGTTGGAAACGTCTGGAGGCTTTAGAGGAAGCCATGCAAGAGCATCACATTTCAGCTCCTCAGTCCACATCCTCCCCTGTAGGGAAAGGTCATGCTCTTACTACACGAGCTATGACTTCTGAGCCCACCTAGATTCTTGATTTCGGTGCCTCTCACCACATGACTCACACTTAGCAGTTGGTCACCTCACTTGCTCCTTGTGCTACTTCACAGATTGCTATCGGGAACTCATCTCATCTTTTTGTTTTGGGTTATGGTTCTGTTGCATTGGTTGGGGGTTCTCTTCAGGATGTTCTCTTTGTCCTTGAAATTTCGATGAACCTACTGTCTATCTATCAGATTTGTCACTCTGGCTCTAGTAAGACAATTGAGTTCTCACGACATGATGTGGTTATTCGAGACTTACATGATTCTGATATGATTGTGGCTATTGGGAGTGTTGACACTGCATCCCGACTATACAAATTTGATGGATTTGAGTCTTCTGCTAGCACAGGTTCCTGTCTTATAGCACATGCAGATTCAGTGAGCAGACTTTGGCATGAGTGTTTGGGCCATGTCAATTACAGATATCTTCAGCAGATGAGCACACAGGCACTTGTTCTTGGGCTTCCACAGATTACTTGCGCTGATGGGGTTTGTCAGGGTTGTGTTCTTGGCAAACAACATAGGGATCCTTTTCCTCAGGGATGAGCTACTCGTGCTTTGGCACCATTGGAGTTGATTCATAGTGACCTCATGCTATTTCCTACTCCTTCTTTTTCCGGTGCCAAATATGTGCTTACTTTCGTTGATGACTTCTCCAAGCGCATATGGGTGTACTTTTTGAAGTACAAGTCTGATTTCTTTGATTCATTTCGAGTCTTTAAGACATTTGTGGAGAAGTAATCTGGTCTTTCTATTCGTCGGATACACACAGATAATGGGGGGGAGTATGTGAACCAAGCTTTTAGGGATTTTTGCTTTGAACATGGTCTTTAGCATCAGTTTTCAGTGCCCTACACCCCTCAGCAGAATGGTGTGGCAGAGAGAAAGAACATAACACTTCAGGAGATGGCTAATTGTATGATACAGTCCAAGTCCATGGATTCATCTTTTTGGGCAGAGGCAGTCAATTGTGCCAACTATATTCAGAATCGGATGCCTCACAACGCAGTTCGATATATGACTCCTGAGGAGGCTTGGTCTCATGTCAAGCCTGATATATCTTCATTTCGAGTTTTTGGTAGTGAAGCATGGGCATTTGTGCCTGACGCTCAGAGGAGAGCGATGGATCAGAAGAGCCAACACCTCATTTTTGTTGGCTACTGCGAGGATGTTAAGGCATACAGGTTGATTGACCCTAATTCCAGAGAGGTCCTGTTTCGACGGGATGTCCAGTTTGATGAGCGCCTTCCTGCAGTAGATACCCTGCTTCCAGAGTCTACTTCACTTACCACTACTCCCTCCTCTCTTCCAACTTTGTTTTAGGATGATGAGGATGATGATCTTGGTGATCCCCATTTACCTCCACCACAGGATCCTCCACAGATGCCTAGATGGGCTCGTGTTACAGTTGATGCTACAGGATCTCTAGTTGGTGACCCTTCCACTTCCCGTCACACCCGGTCTCATATTGCGGGTTCTAGTCTTCTGAGTCATGCTATTTGTGGTGATCCTCAAACATTTGTGGCAGCGACAGGACATACTGAGTGGGACAGTGCTATGGAGGAGGAGTATTCTTCTTTGATGAAGAATCATACTTGGGATCTTTGTTCTCTTCCTAAGGGAAGAAAGTTAGTGCGATGCAAGTGGTTGTATTGTACTAAGTTTGTTGTTGATGGTTCTATTGATAAGTACAAGGCACATCTTGTTGCGAAGGGTTTTTCATAGGTTGAGGGTATTGATTACACTGAGACATTTGCCCTTGTTACCAAGATGAACTCTATTCGCCTTGTCTTATCCCTCGCGGCTTCTTAGGGATGGCCCATTTTTCAGATGGATGTGAAGCATTCTTTCTGGCATGGTGATCTTAGTGAGGAGATTTACATGGAGCAGCCTCAGGGATTTGTGCAGGATTCCTCCTGGGTTTGCAGACTTCGATGTTCTTTGTATGGTCTCAAATAGGCCCCTCGGGCTTGGTATGAGAAGATGTACTCCTTTCTGGTTTCTACAGGATTCACACACTGTCATTCCAATCCTACAGTCTACATTCAACATCTTGAGGATGAGGTTTTGATCCTTGTGCTATATGTCGATGATCTTCTCATCACAGGTAGCTCATCTTCTATGATTCAGGATGTTCAGCACGCATTGATGGAGTAGTTTGAGATGACAAACCTGGGTCTATTACACTTCTTTCTGGGTCTACAGATTGTTCAATCACCTACTGGGATCTTTGTTTACTAGCAGAAGTATGCTCTTGACATGCTTTAGCGCTTTGATATGCTTGATTGCAAGCCTACTCCCACACCTTTTCAGTCGGGTGTTACTTTGTCTACCTCTTGCACTTCGCCTTCAGTGGATCCTACATTGTATCGATAGTTGGTTGGCAGTTTGTTGTACTTGACACACACTCGTCCTGATCTCTCCTTTGCAATTGGTCTAGTCTCTCGGTTCTCACACGAGCCTCATGAGAGTCATTTGCAAGCTACCAAGCGCATTTTGAGATACATTCAGGGCACACTTATGTATGGCATTCATTACACATCAGGGGCTCCTCACATTGTTGGCTACACTGACTCAGATTGGGCTGGTGATGTTGATGATCGGAAGTCTACTTTTGGCTTTGTCTTTTGTCTTGGCTCTGGTCCTATCACATGGTCGTGCAAGAAGCAGAATGCTCACGCACTTTCATCTACAGAGGCTGAGTATAGAGCGGCAATGCATGCTAGTCAAGAGATTTTATGGCTTCGACAGTTGATAACTGAGTTTGGTTTTCCTCCTGATCGTCCCACTATTTTGTGGTGTGATAATCAGAGTGCTATTCACATTTCTCGCAACCCGGTGGAGCATCAGTGCACTAAACACATTGAGCTTCACATGCATTTCATCTATCAGCAGATTTAGGATGGTGTTCTCTCTTTGGAGTACATCCCCACTGACATGCAGGTTGCTAACATCTTCACCAAACCTTTTGCATCTCTGCGCTATCTTCAATTGTGTTCTATGCTTGGGGTGACGGAATTTGTCCTTGGGGGGTCTTGTTGAGGCCTTCTTTCCTTCATGTTTTTTTTCAGCATGTTGTTGTATCTCTTTTTGGGGTAGAGTTTTTCCCTCTGGGTTTTCTCTATTTCCCCATTTTACAGAGATTTCTTTGTTGTTGGGTACCTGATCAGGCCTTGTTGCCAGGACCCATTTTTCCTGCTTTCTTAGCTGTGCTAGGTTTTCTTCCTCTTGAGCTTCGCTTAAGGGGGGGTGTTAGAGTAATAGTTCATTTGCCTTTATAATTAAATCACCTCGGTTTAATTATTAATGCTAACTATTATTCTATTCACTTAAGCTTGTCATTTGTAGGTGCATAATAATTAATATGTTTATTAATTATTAAGTGCACAAACTTAGCTTTCTCCGGCTTTAGGGTTTCTCACCTTATATGCCGCTTTTGTAATTATTGTAATTCACCTTTTGGGAAATAATAATTTTGCTCTCACTCTACTGAGATTTTCCAAACCCTTGCTTCTTTCTCTTTGGTTTCTATTCAACATCAGGTATTTGCATGCAGGTGTTCTTGGCGAGCTGTAGATTTGCATTTGTCAAATCCTACATAAAGGTCCAATTTATTTTAACATGGATTCTGCTTAATGTCATTCTAACCCATTTTCCATCAAAACAAAAATTTGGAAACCATTTCTATGCATCCAATTTTCTCACAACTAGGTTTTGATACTCTAGTTTTAGGATAAAGTTGTCTCTAGTCAATTTTTTAGCCCATAAATCTCCTAGCTTAGTGTGATCAAATTATTCCATATTTCCATGAATGTAAATCCTTATATCTTGTATTGGAAAAAACCCCATATGGAACATGCAAAAATGCACCTAGTGGGTCATCTTCAATAGATTTTACAAGGTACTTCTTAAATTTGGGTTGTGGCTTCTTGGTAACCTCAATAACCCTCAGTGTAGCCACTACAAAGAATTCAAATTTCTTTCAAATAAAATTATTTTGAAAATCAGGGAAAAGTTCAGATTTTAAATATCTTTTCTTTCATTTGTCGAACAAGGTTTTTAATGCACCAGATCACAAATAGCTTTGATCACTCCAAATCACTTCCCCACTGCTCTGCTTCTTCTCAATGCTCATTATGAATGAAATTTGCTAAGTAAAATCACTTTATAACCCTTGGAATTTTACCTAATTTCATAGTTAATGCTTCAAACAATAAAGTTTGTAAACCTTTATTTGTATGCATAGTCAACTTCTGATGCTCCACAAACTTTCACACTGACATATTTTATTTTACAATCTTCACCAAAAGATCAAGCATGTTGATTTACATCACATAACTTTGTGTTGAGGCATCAACACATATTCTTTGGCAGAGGATAAGAGATGTTCATTAAAGCTCCCCCTAATCCAAAGCTCACAACTTAGTTCTTAGAGGAATTATCTACACTAAAATCTCATGCAAATTCATCCTTAACCTCTATCTATCCCTTCTTTCTCCAAATATTTTCCATCTCCTTTGTTGTTTATGCTGGATAAACCTTTTTTATCACTTCATTCTTCTTTATCAGATTATCCTTCCTTATAATTTTGCTTCTACAAAACTTAGCAATGTGTCCAGGTCTATTGCAATAGTAACAAGTGATATTCTTCTAACCGATATTCCTTCCATTCATTTTGGATCTGCATTAATTAGCTTTATGCCCAAATCCATAACATGGATAGCAGTAGCCTTTGAAGATTGAACCATTCTACCATTGTTATAGCCATTCATTATTTGACTTCTACACTCACCAACTCTATGACCAAATTTTTTGTATGTAAAACATTGACCAAAAGAGATGGAACATTTTGATTCATTTTGCTTCTACATTCCATTGCCTTATATCCAAATTTATTATAGGAATAACACAAAACAATAAAATATGGGTACCTTTATGTATTTGGTTGTCTGAATGTTGGTATTCTTTGATTTTGGATCTACTTGCATTATTTTTTTCTTTTCAAGTTGATTTGTAGTTTGATTTTCTTTTGAACTTTCACCCTTTTCAAATCCTAAACCTTCTTTATCTTTAGAGCCTTTTTTATTTGAAAACATCTCACCAAGCTTTATAGAACTCATCTTAAATTGTCTTCATGAATCCTTTCTTTCTCTAGATCTGATCCTAGGTTCACAACTTCTTGTTCAAGCCTTCTACATTCCTCATATTTTCTTTTCACCATTGCATTTAGGAATTCCTCAATTCTCCTCTTTTCTTCAACTTGCACTTTCAGACTAGTGATAGTTTCATTTGTTTGCTTTAATTGTTCACTAACTTCCTTATGCCTTTCTTTGAACTTCTTGATTTGTTCCCTTAATTTTTTGATACATTCATTTAATTCTTTGACATTTTCTTTTAGATCTCTATTTTTATCTTGGGTGATCCCACAATATTGGTTTACAATTTTTGGCCAAACTAGACATTGAACCAATTTTTTAAAACTAAATCTTCACTTTTGGGCACCTATAGCTACTAAACCATGAGAAATTTGAAAATGATGCAAACTAGTGATTTGTAACATTTTGTGTAGATTCTAAATGTATATTTAAAAAAAAAAATTGAATCAAATTGCATTTATTTTTCCATCTCCTTCAAAAACTAGTTTTTAGCAGTAAACACCATTTTTAAAGAGTGATGCTCACCGTAAGCAACATAAATTTTTCTATGAAGGATAAAATTCTAATTTTTTTTAATATAGCTTTGTAACTATGATATCTAGCATGTTCATTTAGTTTCATAGTGTTTTATTGAATATTTTTTCTTAATCAAGTTTTGAAGTCAAACCAATTACAATTTAAACATAGGAAGACCGTAAACAACATAAAAAATTTTGTATGTATCAAATTTTTTGTTTTTTTATTGGATCAAGGACATCAATGCCTAGCCATAACATAGTTTTCAGATTTTTTTTATAATATGCCATTTTTTGACATGTACAGAACAAAGAGCTTGTTTTTCGATGAAAAACCTACATTCACAAGAAATAAAAATAAATTATATAATAATGAAATGAAATATATTTAAAATTATACATTTTGGGAAGCTTAGAATAAGGACTACATGCTTATAAATAATAAATTTTAAATGAATTCATTTGATCACCCAAAAGTTAAATCAAAAGTGGGTTTTTATACACATTTTGATAGGTGTAAAGGAGACTTTGTTATATGTATGGTTTAAAACTAGCGGGGTTCTATCTAAGGGGGTTTGATATAAAGTGGTTTGATCAAACCATCTTTAATTAGAATACTTTAAATGGAACTTTTCAAGGCTTAAATAATTATATTTTCTAAAAATATGTGATTTCAAAAAAATCAGCATGTCCCAAAAAGTGTAAACCACTATTGTGGGATCACCCTCTCCAGTCTTTTCAAGATCTTCAAGGGAAATTTTGAGTTCTCCATCTTTTTCAAGCGTGAAATCTTTATCTATGGATCCAACAACATGAATCTCTTCTAGAGGGGTAGGTAGTCTTCTAATACTCATGTGTTCAACATCCAAGATCTTCCCCATGCAATTAAGCTCTTTTAAAGGAACCAAGCTCTGATACCCATTGTTGAAAACACAAAATACTAAGAGGGGGGAGTGAATCATTATTATTTTAAACCATTCAAACATTTTAATTAATTGTGAAAAAGGGGCATATAATGTCACTCTTCCTCCAACTAATCACTCAAGGATGTCCTACAAGTCTTAATTGGGTTGACTATCAACCTCACAAGGTGAGTCAATTCACAATGAGGAGGACCTAGGAGGGGGTTCTTTCAGCTTTAATGGGTTCACCACCAATAAAACACTTTGAAAAGACAAATGAACATTCAACCTACAAAACCTAGTTACGCAAGCTAAATGAGAGATGCAAATAATGAAATAATGCAATAAGGAGATAGGATATGTGTACTTAGGAAGTCTAGACATGTTGTGAGGATTCCAAAAATGCAAAGAAGTTTCCAAAAACTTATATGGAGGACTAAGACATCCTAGGTGGCGTATTAGTCCCATTATGTTTTTGGGGGGCAGATGCAGAGTCTTCAAATGTTAGAACCGGATCTGAAGGAACCTCTGAAAAATATGCCTAGGAGGACTAAGACACCCAAGGTGGTGTATTAGTCTCGTTCTCAATTTCTAAAAACTTTGAATGTGATCTTGAGCTCCAAGGTCTGCACTTGCTTCCTTTCTTATCTCAAGTTTTGAAACTTCTGGATTCAGCCTATAGGTGAGTTTTCATGAAGATGACAAATTTGTAATGCAACTTTGCAACTTTTACATCTTTTCACTCCAAATGTTCTTCAAGGCTTCAACCTAAACTTGCAATCACAAATATGCAAGATGGGAAAAACTTGTTGTTTGTTAGTGAATGGGGGTTTTCCTTGGTCAAACCCCTTGTTAGTAATTAAACCTTGAAATGAAATAAAATAATGAAGGGAAATGGTGAATGAGAAACATGCAATACTACAACTCACCAAAACCTTGTAAAGTCTGCAAACTTGTGTGAAATGGTTACAATGGATATGGATCTTGAACCAAATATATGGACTTGAATTGCTTTCTTGAATCAAAACCCTACATCACAAATGTTAGCACAACAACACACATGATGCAAGAAGCTCTTTGATATGATGTTTGAATCTTGATGATGGCTCCAAAATGCTTGATATAATTTCTCTTGAATGCTCTTGTGAACTCAATTTGACATTATGAATGCTCTCACAAAAGATTTGATTAGAAATTAATGAATTAACCTTGTATTTATACTTATGCTTAATTTCCTGAAATTACATCAGATCAAGCCGACATATGAATTCATTAAATAAAGGAGGCTAAATCCCACCAGAATTTGAAATTAAATCTCTACAATGACTGAAGGAGGACGAAGACATCCTAGGTGGTGTCTTAGTCCCAAGTAATGAAACTTGGGGCACAAACACTAAAAAGGGGCCCAATTAAGATGCCTCAAAATCAGGGTCCCAAGACCTTTGGGGAACAAAGATGCCTTAAGTGGTATTTTAGTCCCAACCCAAAAGTTAGGGACACACATATGTGATCATTAGATTATCATTTATGCATTGGAGAATGTCAAGATTAGCTAGAAAAAAGATGCAATTCATAGGGCTTGTGGAAGAAAAATAGAACCAATTAAGCCATAAATAAGGATAAATAAATCTACAAGGAAAGCTCAAAGAAGTTTGAAAATGCAAGGGTATGCATTTTCCTACACTACATTTAGCCCCCACTTTAGTGAGAGGATGAACTTAATTCAAAAGCACACTAAAGTATACAACCACACAATCAAGAGGGATTCTAATGTACAAATGTTAGTAAGATAGAATGAAAATAATCAAGAGGGTGGCCAAGCCCCCAAGATCAAGATCCTATGGAAAACCAACATAGGCACAAAGAAACATACATGCAGATGATATATGAAGCCAAAACTAGATCGCAAACATACACCATCAAAGACAAGAAAAAGGTAAAAGGAAAAGAGAAAAATTGCAATGGATCAAGCTTTAACTGGCCATCTAACGTGGTGGACCGGGTATAGGTTGTTTTTCCAAAAAGGGAGTTTAGAAGTGGAACGTGTTGTCCACTATGTAAACAAAACGCATGCTCACAAGGGCTAGTGGGAGCTAGTTGTCCACTAGGTGAGCCCTAGGGGACCATATCAAAGCCATACCTCCATGAATTTAATAAGGTACAAAAATGTATTCTCACAAGGGCTAGTGAGCCTAGGTGTTCACTAGGTGAGCCCTAAGAGGTCCATATCAAAGTCATACCTCCATGACTTTAATAAGGATAAAAACAGAAAATGCAATGCAACAAGAAAGAGAGATGTTTGAAGGGATTTTTCTTAGTTCATGCGATGTATTTCTCTTAGGGGACATTGTGCTTAACATCTCCAAGAGAGGATAGATACAAGGTCACATCATAGGGAACATCATACCCAATGCTTCCAAAAGAGGACACGCACAAAAGGTCTCATCTTGTTTCTAAGAGAGGAAAAGTGTAAGGTCTCATCTTGGGGAACATTGTATCTCATGTTTCCAAGAGAGAAAAAGGAAATATCATGCTCTTCGAGGGAGTCAAACCCAAGGATACCACCAAGAGGAAAAACACATCGCATAAAGAAAGAAAATCACATCAAGGAACATGAATAATAATGCAAATTAAATCATACTAAAATAATGCCAATGTATAGCCCCACTTTAAAGAATTTGCTAACACCATACTGTGAGCAATTACTTTAAAGTAGCCAAAAGATGAAAAAGGAAAAGAGGGTTTCTCCTTAGAAACACATAAGGGATCTAAGGATTTGAGGTCAATATTTGTCTTTTCTGCAATAATATTAAAGAGCTTATAACTTTCATCATTCCCCAAATACACATAGAACAAGAAGAATGACACAAAGAGAGCGAAAACAAAGAAAATCCTTTTGGGTCAACATGGAAGAGACATAGGGTGTCTCGACACCTTGCATCATCCCCAAAAGGAAAACACCAAACAAAAAGGAAAATGAAAAGCAAAGATAAGGAAAAGAAATCTTTTGGGTGAACATGGAAGAGACATAGGGTGTCTCAACACCTTGTGTCATCCCCAAAAGGAAAACACAAGAGAAAAAGGAAAATGAAAATAAAAGGTAAAAGATCAATGAAAAGGAAAAAGTACACGACATATAAAAGAATGAAGGTACAAATAGAGGAATGCATATAAAGAGAGAAACATCAAACAAAACATAATGGGGGATCACGCACACACAAGAAAAAGAAAAAAGAAAGTGAAAAAGGAAAGATAAAAGAAAAATAAATATAAAAGACTAGTAAAGCATATGTGATTCAACCATCCAGCAAGTCATCCACATACTAGTCTTGTTTAGTATATGTAGAATGTATATCACTAGTGAGAGGGACAACATCAAGTGTTGTACTAGGAGAATCACCAGGTTCAACACATGGTGAATTGCTCGGTTTAGGAGGATCACCATGGTTGTTATCATTTAAGCTCATGGATGAGGAAAGTAATAGACTCAACTCATTATGCAGTTCCTCATCAATTTTATCTATTTCCTCATCATCATCCAAGTTAACCACTACAAGAGGATGAATGATAATATCCATAGAAGGTTTTGGTCCTTGTTGTGTAGAATTTATGGGCTATGGTAAGAGAGGAGGCTCATCATTTATTGCTTCTGTCAAGTTCAAATTTTGATTTTCAATGTTGTTCTCATCACTCATCTTTCGAGCAATAGCAAAATGCCTATGCCTACACTTTCTAGCATTGCAGTTCCTTTTAATATGGTTTTCAAGTTGTGTTTGTGTAGGAGCGGGTTTATCAATCATAGGCTCATTTTCTTCTTATGAGGGAAGAATGGAAGAAACCATGGAAGGTTGTTCAACCACTTTTTCTTTGCCTTTATAAATTTTCTTAGGAGGTGGATTAGGACTTGTTTGGTTTTCTCTAGGTCTCATGTAGGAAACAGGTAAGGTTTTATTCATGGTTGGGTCTTGGTCTGTTGGAAGGGCTTTAGTCTCAACTTTTTTTTGTTTAGGTGGTGAAGGTTCAAGCATGGGTGGAGGTTCGATCATAGGTGGAGGCAAGTTTTCAAGGGATAGTTTGGCTATGCATTTTGCTTTGAACTTTTGGTAAGATAGGAAAAGGAAGTCTTCACGTGGTCTTATAGGGTCCATGGGCTTAGGCCAAAAAAAATCTAAGGACAAATTTCCATGGGAAGATGGGGGTCTAAAGCCACTATGGCTTACGATGAATATTCCATTACCGACTGGAAAATTTAAGCACTTATGGAAAACGAATGGGACCAGATTCATGGAGCGAAGCCATTTTTAGCCTAACTTCACACAAAATTGATTTGAATTAGATATAATAGAGAATGATATATTTGATTTCTTTGGTCCTACTTGTAATGGGAGTGTGATCAAGCCCATCGTAGCATGAGAAAAACCATCATGAATTTTAATCCATTCTTTTGGTTTATCAGATCTATCTTGAGTGATTTCATGCGAATGGGTACATGCAGGATCATCATGGAAAGAATGGGCCCTTAAGTGGCAAAAAAATTAGGAAAATCAGAGTTAGGCAACTTGACATAAAAATTTGAATAATTTATCCATATTATTTCAAAAATATGTAAGAATAGAATCTGTATCAAATTGAATGTAGTTTCTAAACCACTACGTTTATTTAAAAGAAAAAATATCTATTTGGTCAAAATTTGAAATTTCAATGCAGTAGCACTTAAAGTTCAGGAGAAAAATAAGAAGTACATGTTTGTCTGACCACCCTAACCACAATAAAATGATAATAGTTTTTTATAAGATTTTAGATATAAGTAGAGGACTCATGTACTAATGTGATGCATACTTTTATGTAATTTTTTTCTAAGTAAATAATTAATTATTATTTTTTTATTACAAATTTTAAAAAATATAAAAACTTGTATGTCTGACCACCTTAACTTGGTCAAAACTTCATGAAATTCATTTTTTTTTAAAAATCCTATAGTATGTGAAGCATATAATGTGATGCATGTTTTGGATACAAAAAATGTGATACCATTTGAAAGATATAGATGTTTTTCAACCAGACTATCAATTAGGACTTTACTTGTAATTCAAATAGAAAATGAATAATAATTATTTATTAAATTCAAAGTAAAGCATAATTTATATTGGTGGAAAGTTGAGAATCTCCTTTAAAAACCCTTTTTGTTTCATCAATTTTGGGTTTAAAAAAAGTCATCAACCACATACCCATCATATCGCCACTTTTTGGCCCATCATGATTCTACACATACCCGTATATAAGAGTTATTTTATGATCGCATTCTCTCAACAAACAGAATCAATTAAAATCCTATGACTAGGCTTGTTATTGATTTTTCCAGCTATGTAAAGAGGACCATTAGGTGCATGTTTGATTGTTTCTTCTGAAGAGAAAGTAATAATAGTAGGCATTATAGTTTGTTGTTTACAAGGCTCGATGTCAATCAATCCTATAATTGTATCAATAGGAATTTGTTCATTAGTATCCATAGGACTCTATTCATCATCATCCATAGTACTTTGTTCATGATTTCTCATATTTTCATCATTTGTGTCATCATTCATCACATTGAGCTTAGTTTCACTAGCCTTAACAAATGAAATATTATGGTTGGGCATGGGATTGACCTAAATATTTGCAAGTTTTGGTTGGGAGGAGCCACAAACTTATTACCTTTTTCACTCACACCTCGAATTAGGATATGATTGGAATCAATGAGGTTTTGAACAAGATGTTTAAGACACTTGCAATGTTTTGTATCATGTCATTTTTGTTGGTGATAAGCACAATAGGCATTGTGTCTAAAGCTCACAAGTAATGGCTTGCTAGGGTCAAGGGGTCAGATAGGAGGTAAGATAAGCATGTTTTTGTTTAAGAGCTAGGTCATGATGTTGTGGAGTGTGTCGGGTAAGGGAGTAAATTTCCTTTGTAGATCCCCAAAGATATAAGGATTACTCTTCGTTATAGTGGCTACTTGGGTATCAACTAGTTGGGTAGGTTGAGAGGTGGAATTTCGTTGAAGGAAAATTTTAGTTTGTCTTCTGAAAGGTTGATAAGTGTTTTGGTTTGAAGCTTCAAAATTTTTAGGATGGGTAGGGGTAGCTTTTGGTTCACTATCACTTGTACAGAATTTTGATAGTCTCAAAGGGTAGTGCATAAATGCATGAAGGTTGGGAGTTTCATCATGGTGATCTTGTCGCATATTTTTCTTTGTAAATTTTCTATGAACATCATTTGGACGTGGGAATTGGGAATCTTCACACTAATTTGGGAATAAAGTGATTGGTAGCATGAAATAAAGTCGGAGACTTTTTCACCCTCATTTTTTTTGCATTTCATCAAATCAACTAATGCCATTTTAGGAACTATGTGCACTTGGAAATGGTTAATAAAGGCCTCAGCAAGTTCACTAAATGAATGAATTGAGTTATTCGGTAATGCAGAAAACTAGTCCAAGGAAATGTCTTTCAAGGATCGAGGAAAAAATTTAGCCAAAATTTTGTCCTAAAGGATAAAGTCACTACACAAAGCAGCGAATGCATTAACATGATTAGCAGGATCTATGTTTCCGCCATATTTCTCAAATCTAGGGATCTTTATACCTTGTGGCACTAGAGTTCTCAATATCTCCAAGGATAATGGGTTTCTTTTTATATAGTACGAAGATGGACCATTTTGATTTTGATTTATGGTAGAGGCTTGATGTTGAAGGGATGAAAAGATTTGTAAGAGGTGGTTAATGATAGGATCATTGCTTGTGGTTTGGGATGGAGGTGAATATGGTGGTGGTGTGTAAATGTTGGAAGGAAAAATGCATGGATTGCGTATGGGAGGAGGTATGAGATTAGATACCACATAGGTATAAGGAGCACTAGTGGAAATGTGTGAGGTAGGAAGGATATTGCTAGTAGGTTGCATCATTGTGGTCACTTGAGGAGTTGTATAGGTGGGAGTTGAGGTGATGGTTGAAGAGGGAGGAGTTTGATTTCCTCCTTGGATTTCAACATTGTTTGAAGTTTGAGCACCATTGGTGGTGGAAGGGAGATGATTTCCAAAGATTTGAGCTATGTTACGTACAACTTCCAATCCTTTATCACTTTCCATCATGTGGTGAAGACTATCTATAACAGATATAACAATGTTGGAAATGTTTTCAGTACTCACACTATCTTGTAAATGGGCTAGGTCTTCATGCATTTTAATTATATTTTCTTGAGGAATATGATCAACCATTATTTGAACACTTGGCATAATGCTTGTGGGTAAGGTAGGCATAGCAAAAGAGGTGTCACAGGTATGGTCCATACCTAGTAAACTAATTCCAACACTAGAAGTAAGAGAGCTTGATAACCCAAGATCCATAATGAGTGTCTTATCATGGGATGCCATGAGTCTTGCACTTTTTATAACCACAGTATTAGCAGTAGAACACCAAGTAGTACAACTCCTAAAAGGAATAAACCATGGAAAGTGCAATGAACACAATATCATATGCTTGCAATTACAATTGAAATGAAAGAAATTGGAATAGCAACAATTCTAGAAACTGAAACAAAAAATTGAAGGCATCCCACAAAAACATAGAAAATAAATTTCAAACCTTGAAAACTAGAGAGTCAAATCCAATAGGGACTAAGATTCCAGTAAGGACGTCTTGGTCCGCCTAGTGAGACTCTGAAGTTCCAAGGAGTGAAACAGACAACAAATAGTAGAGAGAGGATTCTAGAGCAAAAACCTTGAGAGGGACTAAGATGCTAGGAAGGGTGTTTTAATCCTAGTAGAGGTTTTTCTCAGTAAAAACAATAAATTTTGGATTGTCTACAGTGTTTATAGATTTCCTATTTAGGATATTGATGTTTAGAAATAGAAAAATGTGCAAATGAGCGCAAGAAAAAGTAACTAGGAACAAGTAATTGAATGCAATGTTTTTCAATTTGGAATGCAATAAGAATGTTTCTAAATGCACTTAAGAGGATGAACAATGCACGTTTTATTTTTTCAATGAAATGATGCAAGAAAGTAAAAATGCAACCTATATGCGCTTTCACTAATGCAAAGATAGGAAAACCTAAATATAATTTCACTAGTGCAAAATGCAAGAAACCCTAGATGCACTTTCACTAATGCAAGAATGAATGCAATCAAGATCTAAGGACTTTAATGGACTCCAAAATTACAAATGAATGCTCAACAACTTTGGGTTCACCAAAATTATTAATGGTGAAAAAGGGGCATATATGTCACTCTTTCTCCAACTAATCACTCAAGGATGTCCTAGGAGTCTTAATTGGATTGACTAACAATCTCACAAGGTGAGTCAATTCACAGTGAAGAGGACCTAAGAGGGGGTTCTTTTAGCTTTGAGGGGTTCACCACCAAGAAAATTCTTGGAAAAGACAAATGAGCATTCAAACTACAAAACCTAGCTATGCAAGCTAAATGAAAGATGCAAATAATGAAATTATGCAATACAGAGGTAAGATATGTGTACTTGGGAAGTTTGGAGATCTTTTTAGGACTCCAAAAATGCAAAGAAGCTACTAAAAAGTGTTATGGAGGACTAAGACGTCCTAGGTGGTGTATTAGTCCTGCTACTAATTTTTGGGGCAGATGTAAAGTCTTTGGATGTCGAAACTGGATCTGAAGGAATCTCTAAAAAATATGCCTGGGAGAACTAAGAAACCCAAGGTAGTGTATTAGTTCCATTCTGAATTTTTGAAAACTTTGAATGTGATCCTGAGCTCCAAGGTCTACACTTGCTTCCTTTCTGGTCTCAAGTTCTAAAACTTTTGGATTCGTCCTGTAGGTGAGTTTTCATGAAGATGACAAATTTATAAATTTTACAACTTTGCACTCCAAATGTTCTTCAAGACTTTAAACTAAACCTCCAATCACAAATATGCAAGATGGGAAAAAATATTTTTGTTAGTGAATGGGGTTTTTCCTTGGTCAAACCCCTTGTTGGTAATTAAACCTTAAAATGAAATAAAGTAATGAAGGGAAATGGTGAATGAACAAAATGCAATGCTACAAATCACCAAACCTTGTAAAGTTTGCAAACTTGTGTGAAATGGTTGCAATGGATATAGATCTTGAACCAAATATATGGACTTGAATTTCTTGCTTGAATCAAAACCCTACATCACAATTGTTAGCACAACAACACACATGATGCAAGAAGCTCTTTGATATGATTCTTGAATCTTGATGATGGCTCCAAAATGCTTGATAGAATTGCTCTTGAATGCTCTTGTGAACTCAATTTGATATTATGAATGCTCTCACAAAAGACTTGATTAAAAATGAATGAATTAACCTTGTATTTATACTTAATTATTCTTAATATACCAAAATTACATCACACCAAGCCAACACATGAATTGATTAAATAAAGGAGGCTAAATCCCACCAAAATTTGAAATTAAATCTCAAAAATGACTCAAGGAGGACTAAGACACCCTAGGTTGTGTCTTAGTCCCAAGTAATGAAACTTGGGGCACAAACACCAAAAAGGGGCCCAATTAAGATGCCTCAAAATTAGGGTCCCGAGACCTTTTAGGGACAAAGACACCCTAGGTTGCGTTTTAGTCCCAACCCAATAATTAGGGACACACATATGGGATCATTAGATTATTACATTGGAGAATGTTGAGATTAGCTAGAAAAAGATGTAATTCATAGGACTTGTGGATGCAAAATAGGACCAATTAAGCCATAAATGAAGATAAATAAAGCAAGGTGAGCCCAAACAAGTGTGAAAATGCAAGGGAATGCATTTTCCTACACTACACATTTAAACATCCAAACCACATAGCACATTTAAATGTAGTAATGAAAGAAACCATGAAACATTCAACAAATACTCATAACACATGAAAACCATAATTTTTATGTGGAAAACCCAAAATGGGAAAAACCAAGATGAGGATTAGCTCACAATATATTGTACCTAATTATATTATATTTACAAAAGTGCTCACTGCAAGTGGACTCACTATCCAAGTGGAATCATTTCCCATAGAGGAAAAGATAGAAGAGAGATTATTGATCACAACCTAGTTTGAACTATTACAATTACATCTATCATATGCATGAAATATAGTTCTAATGAAGCTTGATAAAATGACTTTACACACTTCGTTTTATTAAGATCTAACAATCTACTTCCCTCTACATTTGCATAACTCTAATCTTCTACTCAACATTGATAACTTAAGTTTGCCTTGCTTTGATAATATTCACATCACATACATGTAGAACACTCACAACATCCATCACTATCTTCAAAACACTGAAAAATATCTAGCATATATATCCACTTCAAGCATAACATCAATTAGGTTGGCCTAATTAGATGTAACATTCAAAATATAACTTTTCGGCTTCAACTCTTTACATACACACCTCATAAAAAAAATCATATCTCAAAATAAATTGAAATAGGTCAGCATAGACCTAAAATAGATCCCATATAAGACTGCAACACTTATTTATCCTTCACATACCTTCAAACTTATTAGGTCAACATCGTAGAAGACCTAATACCGAAATTCTTCAATTGTGTATCCACATTTGGACATGTGGACCTCAAAATTCAATGCCAACTATAACTCAAATACTAATGCCATCTATCAAATTATCCTCAAAAGTGCAAATCCAAAAACTTATCTGTGGAGAAGTGCAGACTCTCCCACTCAAATGCACTATACAAGAAATAACTATAATCTGCTAGACTGAGATTATGTTACTTAGATCTCTCAAACCAAAATCTAAAACATGATGAAATTCTAGAAAAAAAATACTTCTAACAGCCAACAAAATAATATTATAAGCATAGAGTGAGAACTTCATTTGCAGACCAATGTGGACCCAAAAACTGGATGCTCTATTACACAAAATTAACAAAGCTGACACTTAGTCAATTCTCTATAACAACCAACTTTACCGAATCAAACCATCTTGAAAAAATGTCTTCCAAAAATACTTCAAAACCTATTAGAACCAGCCCATATTATCTACACCAAGATCTCCACATCAAGATACAATGTTGACATCAATGGAAATACTGCAACACATCGTTATATACCTTTGTGCTTATTTCTCATGCTCATGTTGTCAACAATAGCATCAATGACATTCTTCTGACAAATATGGGCATAAAACCAAATATTCCAAGTACCTAATGAGTTCTATAGTTTGAGGTCAATAAGGAGGAGAAACTTTGACTATGTGAGGAGTGAAAGTGAATGATGACATGGAAAAATATTGAAATTTTAAATTCAATGCTTCTATGGAATAATCGAGGTCTAAGAGGAGGTGGAAATTAGCATTAGTGCATGGGTTATATTAGGAAAGATACTTCAAGGTCATGTGTTTGAAACCTATGATTTTTTTTAGATTAAACAATCTACTCCATGTATGTAAAGAAAAAGTTGAAAACAGAAGAAATAAAGACCCTCCTTATAGCAATTTAAACCTAATTTTAAAAAACTAGACTGTAAAATAAAAAAAGACCCTACTAGTAAAACCATAAGCCAACCATGACTATAATAAAATGATTTATCATAAAATATACCACCATAAACTACTAGAAAAATAATGACCTTAAAAGAAGAAATAAAGAAAATATAACTTTAGTCTCATAAAATTGCATACCCTTGTGATTTCACCTACACTTTTGAATCCACTTGTGTGCTCACTCCCTTAGTATTTGTGTAGGCACATTTCAGCCCTTGCATCAACCATTTTACCTCTAAGGATGCTCAAGACCCCTTTTTAGTAGCTACATTCTTATGTCAGCTTTGCGTTAAACCTTATGTTTTCCTTGTTCTCGCTATTTTCTAGCATGATTTATCTAAACACTAGCGCACTTCATGGACATCTGTATGCCATGCTATCATCTTGCAACATTTCAACATTCAAATAACTATTTTTTAGCATGTTTCCACTTTTCACCTACCTTGGTTGGTGGAAATGGCTTAGGATGCTTTGTAATAGCTTCAGAACCTTGTTTTCCCTCCCCTTCTCACTTTTAAATCTATCTTTTCACTCCTCTCTTTCTCTCTTGAAAATTCCATTCATCTTGATCTCTCTCACACTTTCTCTCTTCGACATTCTCTCCTCTCTTTCTCTCAAGATTGCATAACTCTCTAAAAATTGCTATAGTGGTATCAAGTTCTCACAACACTCTTTACAACTCTCTTGGATCTCATAGCTTTCTCTTTCTTTCTCTCTCTTTGGCTTCCTTAAGCCTTGCGGTTAATTGTATATTTCTTATCTTATGTCTTTGAGCATCTTGGGATTTATCACATCCCTTGTCTATGCATTTCATTATCTCATATATTTATCTTTCTTTCTATCTATCTATTTGGTTGTCTGTGGAGGTGGAAACACCGAAATGAGGGTTTGACTGAGGCAAGCCCCTAAATAGTGTCAACATTGTCTTTCGATCTTATGTGTGTAGGTGTTGGAGATATTTATTTGTTGGAGGCTTCATTACTTGGAGTTGTTATGATCATTTTCTTTCTCCTCCTTATTTTTATCATCTATATTCCATTTAGTCATATTGCATTTAGTTTACATTACCTTAATTCTATTATTTTCTATTATCTTCTCGTATTTCAAGAGTTCCTAGTAAGTTAGAATAAAAGTAGTCATTTGGTTGGTTTTTGAGATAGTCTTAGATTTTGGTTCATACAAGACTTTAGTACACTATTGAGATGTGAGTGTCTTGTGGGGTCATCCTTCAGTCACATTTTCATCCTTGGCTAAGAGTTTGTTATTTTATCCATAAAACCTTTATGACCTACTCTTTTTGTTTCTAGAACTTTCATCATTTTATCTTGTCACCATAACTTTGTTCCTTGAGATAGTTGAGGACCATTTTATCATTTTAGAATCTTCTTTGTCCTAGAGACTCAAGAGTAGAAAATTTCATCCTCTACAATTACTTGGAGATGAAGAAAGAATAATCAACCTATTGATGGTTGAGAGTCAAGGAGAAAGAAATGGTGAATTAGGGACATTAGGTAAATACTCTCCACATGTGGGTAATGTTCCAAGCATATGTCTCCAAGATAAATAAATTAAAGTTTGCAATAGTTTTGGGGAGGTGAGAAGTAAATAAAACCTTTGAATGCAAAGGTAAGGGTTAAAATGGAAGCAAAAAAAATTATAATCATCAAGGAACCTACACTATGTAGGCTTAAATACATGGTACAAGGTGCCTGTGTCAAACATCAAAATGAAATTGGAACTTGGAACCTAACTAGATTAAGGTTTGTGGTCCACAAATTAAAAGCTTTAATGAACAAATATTGCAAGGGAGAGGAATTTTTGAGAACCTCAAAGGTTTTGAGACCTAAAGTGGTTCTGGGGTTATTGAAAACTCTAAGACCATAAGGGGTTCTTGGGTTATTTGGAACTCTAGATCCTCTTGCAAAAGATAATTTTTTAAAGGGAGGAGAGATAACAAAACAAAAACAGGAAAATATACTATGAAGATGATGAAAAATTTACAAAAGAGAAAAATAAAAAATGGGTCCCCAAATTTTCTAAGTAAAATGATGGGGTGTGTATGCAAGGCATAACAAGAAGGATTCCATAATATAATATGATTATGATAATCGATATGATCATTAAAAAATATTATATTAGGACATTACTTGGATCCATATTAGGGGTTTGGATACTTTTTTTAATGTGGATATATTTTGAGAGCTACTTCCCTATGCTATAATATGATTGGATTTATTTTTGATTGATTATGTTTGTGATAATTTCTATGTTTAAAATTGATTATTGAAAAACAAGTAATTTTTAGTAAGAAACATTGGATGTAGTAATTTACGTGTATATTTCTTAGGGATTAATGCTAGATGAGCTACATGTGACTTTGTTCTAGTTTGGAAGTTCCTATGTGGGTAGTTCTTAGGTAATGGGTGCCCCTATGACCCAAGTGTTGTGTTCTCTCATAGAAGACCCATTTTTTTCTCATAGAAAAATGAGGACCCCTTTTCTTTTGCTTTAAATTTTTCTTGTGTTGGCGCTCTAAGGCGAAATTCCCCAAAATTCCAAAATTTAAAATTCTATTTTTCCTCTTGATTGAATATCTTCATAAATCAATAGAACATTGAAAAATAGAAAGTGTTTCAATTTGTACTTTTTTTTGTATATGTTAATACATGCAAGATAATAGTTTGTGCATTTTGTTTGTCCATCCAACTTAGAACTAGTTCACTAAGGTTTCTCTGCATATAGCTAGTTCACATGGGTTTTCTTGCAAGTATTTATTACTTTAATCATATTATTCCTTAATAGTCCTATTTAAATATTCAAATTTTTGGTCTTTTAATTATTTACAATATCTTATATGCTTGTGTTAGTTTGTAAAAGGTTTTAGTTTTAACTCATAGGAAATATCAATTCCAAACTAAACTTCCCTTTGTAATTGCAATTGAATATGTTGAGTTCATATGTATTTCTTTACAGTTGTAGGAGTTTTTCTTGCTAATGCATTAGCCTTTTGTGGCTATGTGTTCCTTAATATGTTATAATTTCTAGACCTGAAAGGTCTACAAAGGTGATTTAAATAATGTTGAAATTCATCTCTTGATGTGAACTCCACTTTTCAAGATAATTTATGGATCACATAGCTTTCTCTATATAGTCAACTCAATAGGTTGTTTATGCAAAGTTCACTTACAACTGAACTTCCTATATGTATATGTGAAAGGATCATATTAGTGAATATTTTATTTATAGAGAAACCTCTTCCATCTGAACCTGATCCTAAAATGGTGTTTCTTCCAACTCCTTTGGACTTTCCTGCATGGGATTAACCACATGTAATCATTTGCAAAATTCCAAACTATATTGAACCTAATCTTTCCCAAATAAATCAATAAACCAAATCACTTGAGAATTCTCACAACCATACATTGGTGGCATCGCCATGACATCATGATTATGTCATAAATCTAGAAGGCTAAATACATGACCACTTCCAAAAGGATAATGTCATCTTCCCTTTTGATGACATCACTATCAAGATTTCCCATATGAACCAGACCTTCAATAGAATATACAAGTCACTCAAAATAACCTATATTTATAAAAAAAGTTCCTCCCATATGAACCCAATATATTGGAACATTAGATTTTTAGTTCACTTAGTTTTAAACACATGTCTTGATGTAATTCAATTTTTCGTATGCTCTCTTCATTTCCATAAATGCATATCTACCACTATTTGAGCATTAGATGCAACAAAAAGTAATACTAATATAAGAAAGAAATTATATCAATAAGTAAAAAGTAATGAATGAAGACAAAAAAACTAGAAAAATAGTAAAAAATTAAAAATTAAGGAATGATATATATAAGATAATATGGTTATTAATATATAAAAGAATATTCATGGGATAAATAAATATCAAATACAAGAGGAAAGAGAAATGTCTTATAATAAGGATTGAATATAAAGAAATTAGACAAGTTAAAAATATGTATTGAACTATATAAGTATGACAACAAGAAGGAATATAAATGTAAGAAAAAACTAAGGGTAAATCTAAATACAATTATTAAAAATATTAAAAATGATGAGGAATATGGAGAAAATTTGACAAGGATAATGACTAAATCTATAGAATTCTAATACTATTTCTAAAATCAAATGAATAGATATAAACACGAAAAAGAATTACAATGTTGAAAAAGTGAAATATGAAATCCTAAATAGATAGGGATGCTAAATAAATACAAAGAATAAGCAGCTACTTTTAGAAAGTAATTATATTACTCTTGAAAAAGAATGAATATGTGGATGAGGGTGTGAAAATGATTCAAATAAAATATGTAAATGATTAAAGGAGAAAGTAATTAAATTAATACATAAAACTAACTAAACCAAAGTTAGGAGCAATAAATATAAATATAGTTAACAATTTTAAATTTCAAATGAAATATAGATATGATAGGTGGAAGTATTGCTAGGATAGGAGAATAAATATGACAAAACAATAATAAAAATGAACTACTGAATAGGACAAAGACTAGGACAAACAAGAATGTGGACAATATAGTATAAATATTGAAAGGTCATATGCGAATATAGTAAAGAAGATGACTAAAAAATTTATGACTAGGGAAAGAACCATAGTTGGAGAGAGAAAGGTTTAGGGAGAGTAAGATTGAAGAAAGGAAAGAGAAGGAAAAATCCAAGATGAAGGGAAGGCTAGAAAAGAGGGAGGGAAGTAGAGAAGGACAAATAGTTAAATTGCAAAGGTAGAAAGGGGGAAGACATTGGGGGGCCAAATGGAACAAAAATAAATAAAAAGAACTCGAGAGATAGGAGATACTGACTTGGGGAAGTGCTCATGGTAGAGCAAGAAAGGACAAGAAAAAAAAAGCCTTTGAGGAGAGGCTTACTTGATAGATAGGTTTGGACGAAAGGGGGGGGCAATTGGACTGAAGAGAGGAGGGAGTAAGATGAAGTAGAAAGGGTGGGCAAGAGAATAGGAGATGGTAAAGAGGTATTAGGGGAGAGGTTTAAGAAGGGATAGAGTAGTTTCTAAGGAGAGATAGAAAGGGTTGACAAATTCGATTTAGATTCCAATCTTTGTCACGATTGCAATTGTTAATTTTAATGATTTCTTTAACTTTTCTAAGATTTGAGCATCCTCTACAGAATATAATGTTTAGTTTTGGAGGAGTGTTCAATTAGAAAAGATTTTAGAACATGATCATACTTCATGTTTACATAACAGCCTATCTTTCAAATGTACAAAGTGCCACAGAAACGGACGGCTTTGTCGACACCAGAGTGGAGAAGGGGATCCTAGGATCTTTGGCAGAGGGGATGCGATCTTTTAGACTGCAAAAGGAACCGAAGGTACAGCAGAGGCCCTTTTTATGAAGGATTGATCTTAAATTGATCTCTCTACTCAAATATTTAAAACACCACGACCAAAAGATGATCCACAAAATAAGCTAAACAAATTGTCAACACGATGGATCAACGCGGTAAAATGCTAGATTGAGAAAAACAGAACGTCCCAGTTGCAAGCATTGAGGAGGTGATGGCAAGCGGCTGCCAGCTGTGTGAGCAGTGTGTGCAGGCAGAAGGGCCCACGTAAGGCATTTCCTGGCAGCTCACAACTTTGTTTGTCAGACGACCTATCCACCCGCATTAAATGTTCATCATCATCCGTTTCTTCTCCGGTTATAATCTTTGGGTCAGCTAAATATTCGGAGGCCAATGTAAAGCCCACGGTTAAGAAATCATGGAAACATAATTCCGGATGTTTCATAAAGATGATTTAAACCCTGGGTTTTCAGGAAATTCGATTTTAGTGTTGGTGTAGACAGTGGAAGCGTAATATAGGCGGCCTCCGATATATTGATATTTCTGTGGATCGGAATGCGTGTAGCAGCTCCACATCAATATCATGCCCAGATTGAAATCAGAAGCGACCACCTCGCATTGACAGGGTATGAAGTCAGCTTAACCGATAATAAAAGCTTGTAGGCAGCATGTGTGACAATTTCCAGTGGGTGTACTGCCACTGATTATCTTTCTGCCTGCTCCCTCCATGTCACACATATAACCAGTGCCAGTACACCCACTGGAGATTATCACACACCCACTGGAAATTATCACACATCCTGCCTACAAGCTTTTATTATCGGTTGAGCTGACCTCATACCCTGTCAATGCGACGTGGTCGCTTCTAATTTCAGTCTGGACATGATATTGATGTGGAGCAGCTACACGCATTCCGATCCACAGAAATATCAATTTACTAGAGGCCGCCTATATTACGCTTCCACTCTCTACACGCATTCCGATCCACAGAAATCAAACAAAGTTGCGAGTTTGCCAGGAAATGCCTTACGTGGGCCCTTCTGCCTGCACACACTGCTTACACATCTACAATGAAAATCATACTACCAACTGATTTCCATATTAAGAAAATGAATATACTTTAGAAAAAATCGCAACAATGCCAAAATATAGAAACTGTATTTTGATAGTGCAACTTATAGAATTAGTAAATGATCTATCATATTTTTAGCCTAGCCATATGCAGAAAAATACTAGCAATCCTATTGCCTACAATTCAAAATATACTAAGAATATATTAGAATACGAAGGATTTGTTCAAGGCTTGTCAATGTTAACAAAATAGGTATCAAAATTCTACAAACCTATGGTGAATAAATGTCGATAATCAAGTTGATCAAATCATAATGTGTGGTAAATAAAACTTGATTGAAGGCATATAATCATCACATGTATTTCTTTAATGCACTAAGTTTTCAAAGTGTTGTCCAAAAAATAAATGAAAGTAGACAGGATGGCCTCAATTAGATCACAATTGTACCCAATGAAATATTTTTAAAAGAATAAGGATAAAATCAAGATAATCATTCAACTTATAATGCAAAATATGAATTTCATTGGATGTTATTTTTTAAAATTATAGATAGATTGCATAATTCATCCAACAATCTAATGATTTTATAAAAGAATTGGCCCCCAAAATTGAAGAAACCAATGGATATCAAATCTCATAACTAAATGGAAATAAATTTTCAAGATAAATTATAACTTTGGGTGGAATACTCAACCTACATGACTCTTGTAGAGGAAAAAATAAGATAGTAGAATCCAAAGAAGATTAAATAAATGTTTAGATGTCCCCAAGAAAAAATATCAAACTAGCTAAGGTATGCACTAAAAAGGAAATGGAATGTCTAATCAACCTCGACATCGCATATGGCCATGTCACGACCTTGAGGAATTGAAAGAATAGAATAAAGATATCAAGTAATACACAATCAAACTCTTCTCTTAGCAATGTAGTGTAGAAAAATGTATCCATTTACATTTTCACACTTAATTTGAAATTAATGTTAATTTGGACTTAATTTTGCCTTATTTTAGTGTTGTAAAGTGTACCCATTTACACTTTCACACTTATTCAGGGCTCCTTTAATTAGTTAAGCTTAATTTTCAATAATTGACCACTTAATTCACTTACAAAACCTAATTTATTACATTTTCTAAAAAGAAAACCTGACATTCATTAATGCTTTAACATAACACCTCATTGAGCAATGTGTGTCCTAGGGTTAGGGACCTAGGACCCATTCGCCCATGGTTCCTCCCTTAGACCTAAGACCTAAATTTAAATTATGTTTTTAGTGGTATTTTAATGTTGTCAAATCTATATTCAAATGTCGGCCTGTGATAATTGAATTTTGGGAAATTGATGATACATATCTATAAATATAAGGTCACTTCACTATCTTTCATCTAAGATTTTCAAGATAGCAATTTTCAAGATCTAAGAGAGCACTTTCAAGAGAAAATTTATTGAAGATTTATTGCAGCAATCAAGATCCAATTGTCACATCAAAGTCTTCTTGCATCATGCATGTTTTTGGAATTAATATGATTATGTAGGTTTCATGATCCATTCAAGCATTCAAAGAATCATTTCAAGTCAATATCCAAGGTTTAAGATCCACATCCATTGAAGCCATTTCATGCAAGTTTTAGATTTACATTCCAAGGTTTATTCAAGGGCTTGGTGAGTTGTGACATTCATCATTAATTTCATGTTATTTTGGGTATGTACAGGATCATCATGGGAAAAATAGGCCTTTAAGTGGCGATAAAATTCAGAAAATAAGAGTTAGGCAACTTAACATAAAAATTTGAATAAGTTATCTATATTATTTCAAAAATATGCAAGAATAGAATCTGTAGAAAATTGAATCTAGTTTCCAAACTACTAGGTTTATTTTAAAAAATAAATCTATTTGGTGAAAAATTGAAATTTCAATACAGTAGTACTTAAATTTCAGGGAAAAAATAAGTAAGTGTCTGTCTGACCACCCTGACCACAATAAAATGATAAAAAAAATTATAAGATTTTAGATATAAGTAGGGGACTCATGTCTCGATGTGATACATATTTTTTTGTAATTTTTTTTCAAGTAAATAATTAATTGTGATTTTTTAACTACAAATTTTTTAAAATATAAAAACTTGTATGTCTAACCACCTTAACTTGGTCAAAAATTCATGAAATTCATTTTTTTTTTAATCCTATAGTATGTGAAGCATAGAATGTGACACATGTTTCAGATTCAAAAAATGTGATACCGTTTGAAAGTTACAGATGTTTTTCAATCAACCTATCAATCAGGACTTTAGTCGTAATTTAAAAAGAAAATGAATAATAATAATTTATTAAATTCATAAAGCATAATTTATATTGGTGGAAAGATGATAATCTCCTTTAAAAACCGTTTTCATTTCATCAATTTTGGGCTAAAAAAAAGTCGACAACCACATGGGTCATCATATTACTTAGGTATCGCCACTTTTTGGCCCATCATGATCTTGCACATACCCTTTTATTTTATTTCAATGTTTGATTACCAAAATGGGGTTTGACCAAGGAAAACCCCCATTCTCCAAAAACAAAACACTTTTCCCTCTTGATTTGGGATTTTAGATTTACATGGAAGAAATCATGAAGATCTCTTGAAGATTTACATGGAAGAAATTATGAAGATCTCTTGAAGAGAAAAATTGAAGAACTTTTCAAAGTTGTAAAAGTTATCATAAAAGTTGTCATTTCATGAAAACTCACTTATAGATTTTATTTTCAATTTTCTGAACTTGAAATATGGACAAATTGGAAGATTTGGATCTGTAGCAAAGGCTCCCAAAAGTTGTAGACAAACCCTAACTCAAGACCCATTCGCCCCTGGGTGAATCAGTCCTAGATCAACTTCAAAAACTCTTCGGTGATTGGTACAAACCATTTTTCCCTTCTCTGATCTATGATCTAATTTTTGGTTTTGCTTATTTTGAGTTTCATCTAGCAATTCCAAGTTATAGATTGTATTTTGGTCTTGATTTACTATTTTTAATTTTTCTCCCCAAAGTATTGTTTGACTAGGACCCCCATCCTTGCAAAAAAAAGATATTTGTAAATTTACACTTTGACTTGATTCACCTAAGGGTTGATAATCATTTTATGGTGTGGATTTCATTTTATAATGAATTGAGGAAGAATAGGTCCATAATACCCCACATTTGATACATTCATCCCCCAACCTATGTTGTCTTCTTTTCATTTTGGTGAACCCAATGTTTAATAATTGCATTTTTTTGATTTTAGAGTCTATTTTCACCCTAGATCTAGATCTTGCATTCATTTTCATTGCATTGTATTGAATTGAATCTAATTTATGGTTGTTTAACTTGCATTAGTTTTCATTTAATTTAGGGTTTTAGGAGTGCATTTTTACATCTCTTAAAATATGAAAAATGCAAAAAATCAATCATTTACATAACATTTCACATTTGACAATTGAATAAAAAATGCATTTCAAATTATATCACCTAGATTATCATTTAGTCATATTTTGCATTTGCATTCTTGAGCTTAATTTCACAAAAAACTAAAATTGTACCTCACTGTTTGAAACCAAAATCTAGAAACCACAAGAATCAACTCAGAAACCTGCAAAAAAACATTTTTAAAAACCCTAAGCTGGGACCCATTTTCCCTTGGGTGAATGAGTCCCTAATTAGGGTTGTTTCCTAAGTTTTTGGACATTAAAAAATTTATTCCTACCCTGTATTCTATTTTTCTATTCTCGGTTTGCAATTTTTTTGTTACTTGGAATTGATCATATTAAGCTTGAACATTTGATAAATTTAGCACATTGGGTGAATTAAAAATTACATTTTACAAGACATCATTTTTATATTTTTACATAGAATAATAAGAAAATTATCTTGCTTAAGATTTAAAAATCTACATTCAAAATCATTCTTTTCTAATGGACATGTGCACTGGTAATATATTGAAGTCTATACTCTCTTTGGTAAATGTTTCATTTTTTATTTTTGGAAATTATCCCAATGCAATAGAACCTAATCATGCTCAATCAAATCCTCATGAAGTTGACATCATTAGAGAAGATGAGGATAGCATGAACAATTTGACAAAAAAAATCCTTAACAATCTTGATAACAATTCATCCTTTTACCCTTTCATGCAGCAAACAACACCCCTTACTATCCCACAACTTGAGATGTTTGGTCTTTTACATCCTAAAATTGAGTTAAAAAATAAGCCTAAACCTCCAGTAATGAGTGAACCTAGTTCTTCTAACCAAGTGCATATTCATCCATCTTATGTTAATAAAGTGACCAACACACCCATCAACCTAGAAGAGACTTATGGCCAAGGCTTTAAGATCTTAACTAAGCAAGGATGTGACATAACTAATGAGCATGAAATTCACAAACTCTTAAAACAAATCCTAATTGAAGATACTAAATGGCTAGGATATCAAGATCCTTATCCCTCCACATCTTCTAAGGATACAAATGTCCTCCCTTGAATAATGATGAAATAATGTTTCACAAAGATGATAGGTTCACTTTAGGTCCTCCTTCGAATCAACCTCAACAAGATCCTCAAACAAGAAAGAAATTCAAACCTTATAAACTCAAAACACTGTCATTCTTGCATACTAAAAATCAAATTGAACAACAAATGGAGCACCTCCTTTATTTAGGATGGATTACATTACCACCTCCTAGTAAAGGTAACAAGCCTAAGAACATGAATTATTGCACATATCATAGAAATATTTGGAATCTTACTAATGAGTGTCGTGCATTAAATCTCATATTGAGTGATTTTTACACTCTTAACATTTCTAAAATGATTGGATAGAAATTACATGAATTTTTCTCCTTGCCATGTGATAGTTGTAGGATCATAGCATACTCACTATTGCATTCTTTACATTCATTGCACATCATTTTCTTTATTTCAAGTGATGGGTTTGGTTAAATTAGTATCTTTTTGTTGCTTTTCATATACTGCTAAGAAACTTTACCTATGGTTTTAAAGTATATTTTAAGACACTACTTCCATAATAGGTTATCCTTTCATACATACCTTGCAAATTTTTAACCCATTTTGTGGAAATGAATATGGTGAAAATACTTGTAGCATTGCATGATTTAAATTTGAATATATATGTGTACATGAATGAAATGTTGTGATTTAATTATGGTAGTTAGTTGCATATGTATTTATGTGGATCAATCTCCTTTCATCTCTGCACATGGTGACAAGGGAGGACTATTTCTAGCAAGCACTAAAGTAGTAGAATAGGGGATTAATGAAGTTGAAGTCGTATGTAAATGCAGGAAGATTCGGGCTGAGCGTGACCATTATGGAAGGAATGAAAGGAATAAATGCTAGAAGATATCTATTCTTGAATTTTAGACATTTGTATATGTCTTTCACATGCAAACTATCCTTGTTCAAATAGGTCTATGTTTCCTCTTTCAGTTAGATGAATAAGTCAATCATTCTTCCATTTCCTCATATCTAGGAATAAGATTTATGGTTGCAGTTAGTTAATTAGTTCGAATAAGACTCTCCTCGTTTTGTATAAAGCCAGGGGATGATTTCATAGTTCAGTTAGCTTCTTTTTGTTACCTATACCAATATTTAGTCATTTTCCAATTTTTTAGTTATTCAGAGATATGTTGTTACATTGATATTATGAAATAAAATCTACAAGAATAATTTTGTCTAATATCTAGTGTTATGCAATGAATTTGGTTATATGGTTTATGGATGCATGAGGATCTTAGTTAGTACTATTTTTTAGTTAAGTGAACCAGTCATCTGAGCTAGCCTCTCAAGTACTGTCCTTCACTTCAATTATCTCGTTGTTATTTATGCATTCCCAGTGATCCTATTTTTCATTATTTTACATGAGTAATGCAAGTAGAATGGTTTATGGTTTGTTAAGATTGTAGCTATTCACGAACAAAGATAAATCATAGTTCTCTAAAGATTAGGAATAGTCATTTTATTATTTAAGAAATTTGGATTAGTTTTACACCCACATATTTTAAATAGTCACCTGCAACTTATGCTCTAGGTACTTGTAGCCACTAGATTCTGTAAATACTTTCACTATTTTTGTAATTCTATCAATTTCCATAAAGGTAGAATAGTTTAAATAAGTTATTATAGAGTAACTTAGGTTGATACAAGCCCGTGAAGGCACATATAGTGTTGTACCATCAAATGTTTATGCTCCTTGGTTGATAATTCAATGTAGGCTAGCAATGTCAAAAGGACTGTTCAGCTTGGCACACCCCTGAATTGTGTAAAATTTACCAAGTCCATAACACATTAGTTTTCCTCTACATTTTTGGTATCGTTGTCATGGATGGTGCTACCTTCATAGGCCTATCTTTACTAGTTTTCATTGTTAATTTTCTATTTCTACATTTAGAACTAATAGATTTCATCATCAAAACAAAACCCGGAATATACTAACATTGTGTAGGGCCATTTCCATACAAAGACAAATCTACTATATGTGGAGGCAGAGAGATAACCAAGGAAGATTCATCCCTTCTAACACCTAAGATAGAGAAGATACTCATGGTTTTGTTTAATATACTATAAAGATTTTTGAAACAATAGACACAACCTTTCCATCATCATCGTCATCATTATCTTCCACAACCACTGAAGGGACCTTCTGAACAATGGGGGGGATGCACCAAGGGATGACCCAAAGCATGGTACCTTTGAGTTGCCTATTGTTGACCAAGCTAGAGCTACTATGTTAAGAAACATTCCACCATCAACATTACCAATATTTTATGGCTTGGTAATAGAGGACCCAAACACCTTTCTCTTTGAGTTTGAAATTTTGTGCAAAAGTTATGATTACACTGTTGATGCCCTCTAACTCAAGCTCTTTCCAACTACTCTTAAGGATGCTTCCCTCTGATGGTTTATGGGGCTTAGCAAGGATGTCCCAGATTGGGACACAATGAAAAAAAAGTTCTTGGAGAAATACAAGGACTACCACAAAGGATTAGACCGGAGAAGAGATGATATCTTCTCAATGTCTCAAAAAGAGGATGAGCCATTGGAAGATTATATAGAAAGATTTCAATTTTCTTTGAAGAAGAACCCACAACATAAACTATCAGAGGAATACCTTAAATTAGTGTTCTTAAGGGAAATTAATGAAGATTGCATGGATTATCTCAAGCATATTAGGGGAGGAGACATTTCTACAAGTCCATTTGAAGATATTTATAAAGTCTATATAGATTATTCAAGGACTCTTTTCATGAAGTCAAGAGGGGAGAGATCATCCATCACAAGTAAGTCCTCTAATGGGGTCTCCAAAGTTTAGATCAATAATTTTTTGTCCAACATGAAGTAGGATATAATCAATCTTCTAGCAACATAGTTGGAAACCCTCCATATCAAGAAGAAGCAAGAGGAGGCAGAAGTAATTCTCATTGAGTATTGTCCTAATTGTAGGCAGAGGAAATCTAGTTGTAAGTGCAAATGAGTGGCCAGTATCTAGCAAGAAAAGATTGAGAAACTAGAATTCCAAGCAATGGAAAGAGATGATGGAAAAATATTCTACATAGCACAAAGGAGGCCTTGGTAGTAGAGAAAAGGTATGCCACCATACCCGCTTGCTTTTAATCCATCTTTTCCTTTAGGCAACCAAAAAATTTCTGCTTGGAATACCTAGCCCTGACAAACAAATCAAAACTAGTGGTAGAGTCCTCAATAGTGGCCTATTTCCCAACCAAATTGGAACCAACCACCAAACCCATGGCCATAGTAAAACTTTCAAGGTTCCAATTATAATCAAAAGTGGCCAAATTGAAAATATCAATGGCAGCCTTAGTGGCAGAAAGGTCAACCATGGCAGCAACATATGAATTACCAGTAGCCTATACTACCACCTCCTCTACCTTAGCAAAAAGCTCTAATTCTGCCATCAAATCCTTAGTATCAACTACCTATACCATCTCAGATACCTGCCCAACCTGCACCAAACCCTAACACTAAGCATGTTCAGCAAGCTTACACTAACAAAGTTGTTTAATATCCCATTTATGGGGTAGAGGTGACTAACCTTCATCTCAAATTAGGAAAGAATATTGCAAGACATTTATCTCCCAAAATTATAGAACTAGATGAAGAACCTACAAAGGAAGCCTCAGATAACCAACCTTTGGAATCCTAGTCCAATCAAGGGCTTCAAACCACATTAAATTTGAAGAATCCATTCCTGAACGTCTAGTTATCCATTAGAAACACACTTAGGGTGAAACAGACCTTCTAAGCCAGTTAAAGGATGTTACCATTAAAATTCCTTTGATCCAAGATATTAAAGATATTCCTATCTACATTAAGACTATTAGGGATCTCTGCATTCAAAATTCAAGAAGGAAAAGAAAGGACCCACAAACAGTCCATGTTTTGGGTAACCTTGTTGATATAATGTTGGGCAGTACAACTGTTCCCAAATATATAGATCTTGGTAGTTGAGTTGTGTATGTTAAAATCAATGGGACCCTTATTAAAAATTACTTTGATAGACCTAGGTGTTGTAATTAATGTGATTTCCAAGGAAACCATGTAGCTACCATAGTTAACCAATCTTAGGTCTACTTAGATAGTTTTACAATTCGCTGATAGGTCTACAGTTAAGCTTGAAGGAGTTATTGAGGACCTTGTAATTGCATTAGATTATTGGGATTACCCTATTGATTTTATAGTATTTCATCCCAAAGTTAATGTTGATGGTTATCCACTGATCCTAGGTCGACCTTGGTTATCCATAGCTGATGAATTTATAGGTTGTAGGTCAGGAAAAATGATCATATCCAACAGAACTATAACCAAGAACTTAGTACTTTATCCACCTGTTCAACCACACCAAGAACTTGAGCAGACCATTTGGACACATCTAGATGATAAAGACTACTCATTACAGACCTTAATGACCATTGAACGCAACCCTCTATTTGATATTCTAGATGAAGATAATTTGATTTCTCATATCATTCAAAAATGACTATGGAAGGCACCCGTAGCAGTAGGGTTGTCTATCTTGTTTGCATGATCCTTTGGAAAGAATAATACCTACTAGTTCCATACAAGAAGTATCCCAAATCATGCATAATTTATTGCCCTATCAATGCTTACCAATAATACCTAGCCTTGATCTGTCCTTTGTACAAGACATGTCTATGCAATTTGATATCAAGCCTGGAAAGATGTTGAATGTTAATAATGCATTGACTAATAAACAACATAAATCCTTGCATGCAGTGTTACAAGAACATGCAACAACTTTTTCCTAGGATTACAGTGATATGGAAGGCATTGATCTATGCATGCACAATATTTACATCAATGAAGGTTGTAGGCCCATAAGGAAACCACAAAGGTGCATGAATCCAACCCTCAGAGAAATTGTGAAAATAGAACTACAAAATCTTTTGAATGCAAGATTTATATATCCTATCTTAGATAGTGAATGGGTTTCACCATTGATCATAGTACCTAAAAAGGGTGGTAAATGGCGAGATTGTGTTGACTATAGGGAACTCAATATTGCCATTATGAAGGACCATTTTCCATTGCAATTTATTGACCAAGTTCTAGATTCTTTGGTAGGGAAGAAATATTTCTCTTTTATTGATGGTTTTAGTGGTTATAACCAAATTAAGATTGCATATGAAGATTAACATAAGACCTCGTTTACCTATCCCTGGGGTACCTATGCATATTTTTTTTTACCTTTTGGTTTGTGCAATGCTCCAACAACATTTCAAAGAGTAGTGCTTAGTATATTTTCTGATTTTGCACATGATAAGATGGAGATTATATGGATGACTATACCACATATGGTGAAATATTTGATGCAACTTTGCAAAATTTAGAACCGGTCTTGAAAAGATGCATTAAAAACAACTTATCATTGAGCAATGAGAAATGTTTTATGTTGATGATAGAGGGTATTGTCTTGGGACATTTTATTTCTAGTGCAGGGATACAAGTTGACTCTAAGAAGATTGAGATTATATCTACATTGTTAGTCCCTCAGTAATCAAAGGATGTGAGAAGCTTTCTTGGACATGTGGATTATTATAGGAGATTCATTCAAGATTATAGTAAAATAGTTTCTCCTTTGTTTACTTTGTTGAAAAAGCATATTGAATTTGAGTGGGCTCCAGACTGTCAATAATCCTTTGAAAAGTTGAAAGGACCTTTGAATAATGCACTAATTTTAAGAGGTTCAAATTGGACATTGCCATTTCACATTCACATTGAGGCATTAGACTTTCCAATTGGAGCTATCCTAGGACAAAAAGAGGGGCTTAAGGAGTATGCCATATATTATATTAGAAAAAACCTCTAGGGAGCATAATTGAACTACACAATGACTAAAAAAGAAATTCTTGTTGTTTATGCCATTAACAAGTCTAGACACTAAATTACTAGTTATCAAGTATTCATAAACACAAATCATACAAAAATTAGATACTTGATGAATAAACTAGTGATAGGTGGAATAATTTTATAGTGGTTATTGTTCCTATAGGAGTTTGACATCACAATAGTTGATAAACCTGGAAAAGCTAATGTAGTTGTTGATTTCCTCTCTAGATTGCATACTCAATCATCTGAAGGGGTAGTTGATGATTCTTTTCTTGATGAGCATCTATTTTATCTAAATATACACACCCTATGGTATGTTGATATAGCTAATTTCTTGGTAATAGGGAAGATTCATGTTGGAAAAACAAGAATAGACAACTGAGAGGGGGGTGAATCAGTTATCACATAGTTTAAACTTATTTAACCTTATTAACCTTTACTCTTAGATCTGATAAATAACAGTGAAAGAATGAATCAACAACACATCAGAAGCACACATAACACCAAGATTTTTGCATGGAAACCCTGTTAGGGGAAAAACCATGGTGGAGGTTAATCCACAATTTATACCCTATTAAAAGTATAAAGAGAACTAAATAAGGAATGCACATGCATTCAGGCACACTGCCCAGAGCTCACTGCTCAAAGAAACACTATCTTACAGGTATGTGCAGGATCATCATGGAAAATTAGGCCCTTAAGTGGCAGTAAAAATTCAAAAAACCAGTTAGGTAACTTGACCTAAAAAATTGAATAGGTTATCTATATTATTTAAAAAATATGTAAGAATAGTATTTGTAGAAAATTTAATTTAGTTTCTAAACTACTAGGTTTATTTTTATTTTTTTTAAATCTATTTGGTGAAAATTTGAAATTTCAATGCAGTAGTACTTAATTTTTTAGGGAAAAAATAAGAAGTAGGTGTCTGTCTGACCACCCTAACCACAATAAAATGATATTATTTTCTTACAATATTTTATATATAAGTAGAGGACTTGTGTCCCGATGTTATGCATATTTTGTTATAATTTTTTTCCAAGTAAATAATTAACTATGAATTTTTTATTACGACTTTAAAAAATATAAAAAATCGTGTGTCTGACCACCTTAACTTGGTCAAAACTTCATGAAATTCAATCTTTTTTTTTTTAATCCTATATTATGAAAATCATAGAATGTGATGCATGTTTTAGATTCAAAAAATTTGATATTGTTTGAAAGATATAGATTTTTTTCAATCAGCCTATCAATTAGGACTTTAGTCGTAATTCAAAGCAAAAATGAATAATAATTATTTATTGAATTCAAAGTAAAGAATAATTTATATTTGTGGAAAGTTGGGAACCTCCTTTAAAAACCCTTTTTGCTTCATCAAATTTGGGTAAAAAAAGAAGTCGTCAGCCATATGGGTCATCATATACATTACATATTGCCAGTTTTTGGCCCATCATGATCTTGCACATACCCTTACATAGAACTTTCAGATTAAATCCATCTAAAGAGGTTGACTTAAGAAATTAGCTTCTTCAAAATCTTGATGGCAGTTACGGTTAGGCACAAAAATACTTCTTTACACTTCGCTCAAACTTCTTCACACTCTACTCTGTAATTGAATGATCTAATCTTTATTCACACATTTTGGATTCACACTTCTCACACATCCATCACACACTTTTCAAAATGAAGAAACAATCGCTCTTATATATCTGCTTCATGGAATTACATCAACAACTTTGTTGCCCAAAACTAAAAGAATAAATGAATTACAAATTGTCGGCCCAATTCATGAACAAATCTCAATGCGCACCAACCAAAGTCAGTCACAACATAATGAAGACCTAAACCAACATCCTCGAATGTACCAAGCATTAAAATATTAATCCACAAGGATCTACAACACACTACAACCATCATGTCGTCCAAGAACATGAAAACCCAAACACACAACAGAAAAATCTTCGATCACGATCACACCGATCAACGTGGACATGCAACAAGGATAGAGAATGATCTAGAAACGTCAAAAAACATCACAGGGGCATAAACAACAACTAGAATTACCAGAATCACATTCTCTTCTTCCAGAAACATCAGCTATAGTAACAAAATAACTATAGGAACATAAAAACACACAACTTGATCCAATCTTGTTACACACCTCTGAAACTTCCAGAGTATAAACTAGATAGGCTTAGCAAAAAACCCTTTAAAGCTTAACTTCTCAATTCCAACATACTGAATTATCCACCATGCTGAACTTCACAGCTTCACAGGTAGCCTTCAACATATGTATTATAATTTTCTCAATATCCTCGACATATACAACCTTTAGGAAATCAATGCTAATAGTGTTGACATCAATGAAAACCACATATTAGAAACACAACCACAAAATCCAACAATCTCCCCCTTTGGCATTGATGGCAACACATAATGTGAAAAGTACCATCAACACAACTTTACACATTACTCTTCTCAAACTGCTCTTATCCCCCTTACATTACTCTTCTCCCTCTTAGTTTTTACAAGATTTTTCATGTTACACTTCTCCTGCTTTGAAATCAATGGAAAAGGTAGCACAAGCTCTGAACCACATATCTGAATCATTTGACTACTCCCTTTGAGTAGCAACCATCACAACATCAATCTGGATCAAGATATGATTGTAAGTGCACAGATTGATGCAAAGACTTGCATCTTAGTTCAGATTAGGAGGGGAAATCACCCCTAAATTCTCTCTGAGATACTCAAAATTATCCTTAGGAAATGGCTTAGTAAAGATGTCTTCAATCTATTCTTCAGTAGGCACATACTCCAGTCTGACTTCTTTATCACTCACTTTGTCTCTCAAAAAGTGATATTTGATAGATATATGTTTTGTCTTTGAATGCAACACTAGATTCTTATAAATGTTTATGGCACTTGAATTATCATAAATATAGCAATAGGCTCATCATACTAAATTATGATATCTCTTAGCATTTGTTTCATCCATGGGTGATCCCACAATAATAGGTTACTCTTTTTGGCCAAACTTGACATTGGAATCAACATTTTTCACTAGATCTTCACTTTCTTATACCTATAGAAGCTAAACCATTAAGAATTTGAAGATGAAGAAAACTAGTGATTTGTGAGATTTCATGTTTAGATTCTAATTATATTTTAAAAAAAAATTAATGAATCCTTTTATGTAATTTTTATCAACTTTTTTTTTACTAAACAACATTTTCAAAAAGTGATGTTTACTTTTAGTTGCATAACTTTTTTTTTAGAAAGGCTAAAATTCTAATTTTTTAAATACAGTTTTTTCACACCAATATCTAAGGTGTGGATATTTTTTCATAATTTTTTATTGCATACATATTTTTTAATTAATTTTCTAATTCAGAGTAATTATAATTTGGATATATTATACTTTCAGATGCATAACTTTTTTTGTATGTATTTGAATGAACTATTTTTTTTTTTTGTTGGAATAAGGACATCAATAGCTAGTGGACATGTATTTTTTAGAATTTTTTTTCTCTCTTTTCCTATTTTTTCTATATGTGGGAAACAAAGACCTTGATGTTCATTGAAAAACCTACATTCACAAGAAATAAAAAATAAATATAATAATCAAATTAAATATATTTAAAATTATACTTTTTGGGAAGCTTATAACAAGGACTACATTCTTACAAAAGATAAATTTTAAAGGAATTCATTTGATCCACCAAAAGGTAAATCAAAAGTGGATTTTTATCAACATTTTGACAGGTGTAGAGGAGACTCCAGTATAGGTATAGTTTAAAACTAGCGGGTTTCTACCCAAGGTGGTTTGATTTAAGGGGCTTTGATCAAACCCTCTTCAATTAAAATCCTTTTAATGGAACCTTTGTAAGGCTTAAATCATTATATTTTAAAAAAATATGTGATTTCAACAAAAATCAGGATGTCCCAAAAAGTGTAACCCATTATTGTGGTAGCACCCCCATATTACTTGAGTACAATTGTTTGTAGTAGCAATATATTTTGCCTCAATAGTAGATAAGGAAATGGAATTCTACTTTTTACTTAACCAAGACACCAACTTCTTCCCCAAGAAGAAGGCACCACCACTAGTAATTTTCCTGTCATCCACATCTCCTACCCAATTTGCATCAGTAAAGGCACTCAAGGTAAGATCATCATCTTTAGGATACCAAAGACCAAAGTCAACTATCCCTTTCAATTATCTAAAAATTCTCTTCACAACAGTCACATGAGATTCCTTCAGATCAACTTGATATCTAGCAAACATATATACAACATTCATGATGTTAGGTCTAGTCTGAGTCAAATAAAGTAATCCACCAATCATTGACCTGTATCTTGTTTGATTTTCCTTGGGAGAATCATCATTATGTGTTAACTTGCATCTAGTTACCATGGGTGTACCAACTAGTTTTGAGTCTTCCATGCCAAAAAATTTATATAACTCTCTTACATATTTAGAATGAGATATAAAGATTCCATTGTCTAACTGAATAATTTTCAATCTCAAAAAGAACTTCAGCTCTCCAAACATTGACATCTTAAACTCACTTTTTCTTTCATCAACAAACTTCGTACATAAGTCATCATCACCTTAAAAAATGATGTCATCAACAAATAATTCAATAATCAACTCTTTATCCTGATGTATCTTGAAATACAGATTACTATCAACGATACCTTTATTGAATCCAAGCTTCAACAAGTATTTATCCAGTCTAGCATACCAGGCTCTAGGGGCTTGTTTGAGTCCATACAGTGCTTTCTTCAATCAACAAACCATATCTCCTTTATCAGTTACTTGAAATCCATCTGGTTGATCAACTTATACTTCTTCTTCTAACTCACCATATAGAAATGTTGAGTTTACATCCATTTGATATACTTTATAGTTTTTAAAAGGAGCATAAGCAAGAAACAGTCTTACAGCTTCAATTCTAGCAACAGGGGCAAAGGTTTCTTCAAAATCAATACCTTCCATCTATGAGTACCCTTTACATACCAACCTTGATTTATTCCTAACCACTTCACCTTGTTCATTCAGCTTATTTGGAAGACCCATTCAGTTCCAATCACATTTTTATCCTGGAGTCTAGGAACAAGAATCCATGTATCATTTTTTTCTATCTGCATCAATTCTTCCTTCATTGCTTCCATCCAATATTCATCTTTGCTTCATTGATATTGTTGGGTTGAGTCTTGGAAATCAAAAAATACTCTTCTACAATTATTCGTCTAGTCTACACACCTTTGTTCTTATCTCCTATAATCCGATCTTCAAAATGATTTAGCTTTACATACCTCAGAACTTTGGGATTCTCTCAAATTTTTGGTTCTTCTATTCTTTCTTTTGCACTTCCACTAGCTTCTCCTTCTTGATTCTCTTGATTCACCAAAACAATTTGAACTTGATTATGAGTCTAAGCATTCTTTCCATGATTAGTACTATCATGTTGGTCATCTGAATCATATCCATAGTATCTGGATGATCTAGTAGTGTCTTCATCAACTCTGACATTTGCACTTTCAACCATTTTCCTTAATCTTCTATTATAGCATCTGTAGGCCTTGCTCTTAGTAGAGTAACCCAAAAAAATTCCTTCATCACTCCTAGCATCAAACTTGCTAATATCTTCATTGCTCTTGATATAACATCTACTTCCAAAGATTTTGAAATATTTAATAGTAGGATTATAACCAAACCACAACTCAAAAGGAGTCTTACCAAAATTACTATTGACATTTACTTGGTTAATAGTATATACAACAGTGCTTACAACTTCTCTCCAATAGATATGAGGTACATTACCTTCCAACATCATAGTTCTAGCAACATCGAGAATTGTTTTGTTCTTTCTCTCAACAACTTTGTTCTGTTGAGGGGTCTGAGGAGAAGATAACTACCTTTTGATTCCATGCTCTTCGCATAATGAATTGAACTCCCAGGAAGTGAATTCACCACCTTTGTTTGACCTTAAGCATTTAATATTTAAACCTGACTCATTCTCAGCCATAGCTTTGAAACTTTTGAACTTATCTAATGTTTCATGTTTTTCTCTCAAGAAAGCAACCCATATCATCCTAGAGTAATCATCAATGAGCAACATAAAGTACCTTTCTCCTTGTAGACTTCTGATTTTGGAGGGACCACATAGATCAATATGAACTAGCTCCAATACTCCATTAGAATGATGTTGTTTGCTCTAAAAATAAATTCTAGTCTGATTTCCCATCTGACATTCCTTGCATATGGTGTTAGTAGGCTTCACTAGCTTAGTAAGATCTCTAACTACTTGAGTGGAGCTTGTACTTTGACAATGTTATCAAAATTCACATGACACAGCCTCCTATTCCATAACTAGCTTACATCAACTTGATCAATTAAACAACGTTCACTAGCATCACTCAAGTGACAAATGTTACCTCTTGTCTTTGTACCTAAAGCAATTACATTTCTAGAACTCCCCAATATCCTACATTTTCCATCTTTGAACTGAAGATTGTATCCCTTGTCTACCATATGTCCAACACTCAAAAAATTATGCTTCAATACTTCAAAATATAGGACATCATCGGTATTGTATTTACCACCAAGATAAATAGCACCTCTACCAGAAATCACACCAGCATTGTTGTATCCAAATCTTACAACACCACCATCATATTTTTCCAAGCTTAGAAATTTTTTTTTGTCACCAATCATATGATGTGAGCATTTTCTATCAATCACCCACTCATCCTTTTCTTCAATTCTAGCTACAATAGCTTTCTCAATATTCTTATCACTAGCAGATTCAGTGGACACCATACCATTTTCCTTGATAGCAATGAATACCCATCCATCTTCACTTCCATTTTCTTTATCAGATTCTTCATCAGTAACACCTTCTTCAGCATAATAGCATTTCTTTTGAAATCTAGGCTTATCAGGTTTGAACCTAGGAACTCTTTTAGGACACCTTGATGCAAAATGACCTATCTTATTGCAAGAGAAACATTTAATAGGAAACTTTCCTTTATACTTACCTTGTCCTCTGGCTTCTCTTTTCAAAATCAATGCTTCCAACTCTTCTAACTCTCTCTCTTCATCTTCAATCTATTTCATCTCATCTTCATACTTGAATTTCTTTCTAGAACTTTCTCCTAGATCATATCTTTATTCGGATATAGTAGCCTTAAATGCAAATTTTTTGCATTCACCAAATTCACTCAATTCAAAGGCAACAAGATTACCAATCACCATATCTCTTGTCACATTTGTTACTATCCTGAGTTCCTCAATACCATGAGCTTTTGTTTTGTAAGAAGTAGGCAATGATCTGAGCACTTTAGCTACAATCTCTTCTTCATCTAAGATTCCACTAGCACATCTAATACCCATCACTAGTTCATTTACTTCTGCATGAAATAAATGATGTTTTCATCCTCGCCCATCTTCAAGTTTTCCCACTTGCCTTTCAGAATTTGTAGCTTAGCAACTTTGAATTGTGCATCTCCTTCATACAATGTTTCCAGCTTCTTCTAGATCTCATATTTTATTTTCGGACCCATTACATTTGTCATTTCTAAATCAGTTAGAGCCCTCAATAATGCTTTTATAGCGCTAATATTTGTTTCAACTCATTTGATCTCATCAGGAGTAGAGGGACCATTCTAGGGAATAACATATCTATTCTTTGTAATATTCCAAAAAGGATCACCAATGCACTGCAAATGACACCTCATTCTAGCCTTCCACAGAGAGTAGTTTGTTCCATCGAATCTAGGACTATCCATCTTGTATGATGCCATCTCGGATCACCTCAATCTATTAAACTTCTTTAGAGGAACCTTCTCTAATACTAATTGTTGGAAAAATAAGAATACACATCTAAGAGGGGGGGTTAATCGGTTGTCACAAAATTTAAACTTATTTAACCTGATTAACCTTTAATCTCAAATCTGATAACTAACAGTTAAAGAATGAATCAAAAATACATCAGAAGCACACATGACACCAAGATTTTTGTGTGGAAACCCTGCTAGGGGAAAAACCACAGTGGAGGTTAATCCACAATTTATACTCTATTCAAAACTAAAAGAGAAATGAACAAGGAATGCACATGCATTCAGGCACACTACCTAGAGCTCACTGCTCAAAGAAGACACACTATCTTACATAGAAATTTTAGATTAAATCCATCTGAAGAGGTTGCACTGAGAAATTAGCTTCTTCAAAAGCTTGATGACAGTTCTAATTAGGCACATAAACACTTCTTTACACTTCGCTCAAAATTCTTCACACTCTGCTCTGTAATCGAATGATCTGATCTTTATTCACACATTTTGCATTCACACTTCTCACACATCCATCATGCACTTTTTAAAATGAAGAAACAATCACTCTTATGTATCTGCTTCATTAAATTACATCAACAAATTTGTTGCCCAAAAATAAAAGAATAAATGAATTACAAACTGTCAGCCCAATTCATGAACAAACCTTAATGCACACTAGTTGAAGTCGGTCACAACATAATGAAGACCTAAAACAACATCCTTGAATGCACCAAGAATTAAAAGATTAATCCATGAGGATTTGCAATACGTTATAGCCATCATGTCAGCCAAGAACATGAAAACCTGAACACAAAATGGAAAAATCTCCAATCACGATCGCACCGATCAACATAGATGTGCAACAAGGATAGAGCAGGATCTAGAAACATCAAAAAACATCACAAGAGCATACACAACAACTAGAATTACCAGAATCACATTCTCTTCTTCCAGAAACATCAACTACAGTAACAAAATAAATGTAGGAACACATAAACACACAATTTGCTCCAATCTTGATGCACACGTCTAAAAATTTCAAAGTATAAACTAGATAGGCTTAGAACAAACCCTTTAAAGCACAACTTCTGAATACCAACATACTGAATTTTCCACCACACTGAACTTCACAGCTTCATAGGCAACCTTGAACATATTTATTGTAATTTTCTCAATATCCTCGACATATACAACCTTTAGGACATCAATGTTAATAGTGTTGACATCAATGAAAACCACATATCAGAAACACAACTATAGCATCCAACAATTCCAACTTAATTCTCTCCCAGGGAGAAAAGATAGCTAGTTCATAAATGCTTTCCTCATTCCTAGATTTTTGGATTCATATTCTACGCTGGCCCAAATAACATTATGAGAAGGTGTCTTAGGGAGGATGAAGTGATTGATCTAATCAAATATTTTCATGATGAACCTTGTGGTGCACATTTTGTACCTAAGAGGACAACTTTCAAAATTTTAACAAGATATTATTGTCCAACCCTTCACAAAGATTATATTAAGTACACTAGAAGTTGTGACTGATGCTAGAGAATGGGTAGACCTACAAGAAGTGATGAAATGCCTTTGCAACCTCAACTTGCATTGGCTCCTTTTGACAAATGGGGGCTTGATTTTCTTGGTCCTATATCTCCCACTTCAAATAACAAAAAATATATACTAGTATGCACTAAATACTTAACCAAATGGGTAGAAGTCAAAGCATTGCAATTTTCTAGAGATGGTAATGTTGCAAAGTTTTTATATGAGGAAATATTCACTAGGTATGGTGTTCCTAAGGAGATAGTGACTGATCAAGGGCCACAATTCATATTAGACCTCATAGATTAGCTGGTGAAAGAGTATCAGATAAGGTACATGAAATCTGCGCCATATTATTGTTTAAATTATGCATGTGAATTTAATCACCATTAATTTTCAGAATTATTCTATCACCCTAGCCCAACTTTGTATGAAGTGTGGTCACTTCATTTTATGTTGGGGGGAGGGGTATCATTGTTATAAAAATTTGTTTTGATTTTGCCACCCAAGTTTGTCAGGCTACATTAATACTACCCTTTTAAACTAGAAAAACTTCTTTGTGTTTCTGATAAATGTGATTCCTTCCCTAAGATGAGCTAAGGTATAAGATTTTGGATACTGGACTGAATTGAGATAAAGGGGATTGCAAGTACTGGGTATAGAGAAATCATTGAGAAGCAGTTGAATTTGAGGGATTTTGGGTGGTGGAGTTGAATTTTGAGAATTTGAATTCTTAAAAGGTTACAAGAATCAACAGAACAATGAGAGGCGATGTAACTCATAGAGAACCATCTTCTCACAAAGAAATATTAGAGGATATAATTGTTATACCTCTTTTTACCAAAGTAGGATTACTGGATTATTTCTTGAAGTTGACAGAATATGATAATGAAATGGTCAAGGATTTTGCAGCCATACTAAAGTATGATGAAGCAATGGTAAATGGATTGGTGGTGGATGGACCAGAGATGGAAATCGCTCAAGTAATGAGGTTACCTTGCACAAACTCCAATTACCTAGCTCATGTTGATGTGATAGCAATGAGGGAAGCATTATGTGAATGGGGTAAAAATTTAGATTTGACCTCACAAGGTACTAAAAGACTTTCCCTTCCATTCTTTGGGGGAAAATGTGTTGCTTATATTATCAAATATCTTACTTGTGATGGCTGCCACAATCTATTATATACTATTCATTTCAAATTATTGAACCATTTATGGCATGACCAATTAGTTAATGTACCCAAATTTCTAGACAACATGTTGAAAAGAATGGCCTCTGAATATCAGAGGAAACAAACTAATACTACATTGTCTCATCATTGTCTCATAACATTATTGGTTAAGAGAAGCTTGAGAATACAACATCCCCAAGTTTATTGGGATGATTTTAAGGGTTGCAAAGAAATCATTGAATTACTTGAGGCACTTGAAGTAGAAGATGAATCCTTACCTGAGCCTGAACTAGAAGTTGGCCTAGAGCATGATGAACCTGAAAGAGAAGATTCCCCTATTGCACTATTTTTTGTGCCTACCCACAACCAAAGTGGGACTAAGAAACATCATGTGTCAGTTGCGGTAGTAGATGATCCCTTCATCTTCCCAAAACCCTAGGGTTAGGATAAGTACTGCATCAACATCCTCAAAAAGGAAAAGAAAGAAGAAAGGAGTTGACAAGAAAGAGAATGTTGTAAAGGAAGCAGATGAAGGTAGGAAGAAGAGGAATAAAAGAGGAAAGGAGAGTAAAGTTACATAGGAACCCACTACTCCTTGGCATTCAGAAAGGATAAGAAAGAAGAGCATTGAGAAGAGAGATATGGAGGAACCATTTTAGGAAGGCAATGTTGGGGACCAGAAACATCATATTCTATTGATGGTAGACACAAATACAAACAAAGGAGGAGATAACCTTGACAGTTTTCATAATGAAAATGTTAATGCACTTGCTAATAGGAGAAGATACATATCATCCTCCTTTAACTTTGATTTAGAAGATATCTTCATTCCCAAGAAGACCAGAACAATGGTTCCTAGTGACTCTCTTAGAGAAGTTTTTGATACCATAGGTGATGAAAATGATGATTTGAATTTAAGGGAATAAAAAGAGTTGCTAGAGGATTAAAAAAAAAGGAAGGAACTTCAATAAGCCTTAGACAAGATAAAGCAATTGGGAGAACAGTTAAAGAAGTATGACCAAAAAGACAAAGAAAATTAAATGAGAATCAAGGAGCTAGAAAAGAGAGTACTGAATTGTGGTTGTGGAAAAAAACTGGATTTAATGGCATAATTGGCCGAAGATAAAAGGGAACTGAAACAAATTTGAATTTACTACTCAATTCAAGCAGGAAAAAGAAAACTAGGAAAAAGAAAAAAAAATCTTGAATGAAACTAAGAACTTGGAGTTGAAAAGACTAGAGGAGAAATTGTCAGAAGTGGTGAATAGAGCTATTCAAATAGTTGAATGTAGACCTCCATCTAGGGTATATGTATTGTTATTAAAGGAAAAATTTATTAGTTCTCATTTCAATAATTTTTTTAATGACCAACCTTTTTCTTTGGATAAGAGACATAATTTTCTCACTTTCTTTAGTAAGGTCAGTTTAGAGGAGCAAGACCAATTATGTGAATATTATTTGCATAATTGTGTGCTGGAAAAAGATGTTGAATGAAATCCCTTGATGTATATTGGGGATTTTTAAGTGAGAGCTCTTGCATCAAACTTTAGAAATGAGCAACTCTATGGGGAATTAATAGAAAAATATGAGGAACAAGAAAAAATAATGGCACTACAAATTAGAAAGGAAGCAACAGATCTTGATGTAGTCATTACTCAATGGTTAAGACTCTTTTCTCATAAGGGGTTGGGGAAAACAATTATAGACTTAAGACTCATGGATTATAGAAGGATTCAAAAATTGGCAATGACCACTCTTTATAATTTCCTAATACATGTGAGGAAAATATGGGAAAGTTTGACTCCAAAATTGTAGAGGAAAGATCCTCACTCTCTTTACAATTTTATGAGCATGTTTGAGAGATTACACTAGTATATTGAGATCTCAGGAAGTAAGGGAGTAGAGTGGGTTCCACTAACTTTACATCCTCCTATCCTACTTCCCCCAATTCCACATTGGACCCGATATATTATTGATCATGACAGGAATGTAGAATTGGATAAGATAAATAGACTTGCATGCTATAATGGTTTCTACCTCAAACACGGACAGGGAATCAACATAGTCATGGACCTCAGGAAGATTACTTTGTTTTATAATTTTCACCCCTAGGTGACTTAGTTTGATATTTTTGCTTGAGGAAGAGAAAAACACCAAGTTGGGGGGAATGATGGGTTTTGTTATTAGTATCTTTTTGTTTCTTTTCAAATACTCTTAAGACACTTTACCTATGGTTTTAAAGTATATTTTAAGAAACTACTTCCATAATAGGTTATCCTTTCATACATACTTTGCAATTTTTAAACCCATTTTGTGAAAATGATTATGGTGAAAATACTTGTAGCATTGCATGATTTAAATATTATTATATATGTGTATGAATGAAATCATGTGATTTAACAATGGTATTTAGTTGCATATGTATGTATGTGGATTACTCTCCTTCCAGCTCTACACGTGGTGACAAGGGATGAGTATTTGTAGCAAGCACTAAAGTAGCAGAATTGGAGATTAATGAAGTTCAAGCCATACAAATGCATGAAGCTTTGGATTGAGAGTGGTCATTATGGAAGGAATAAATGTTGGAAGATATCCATTCTTGAATTTTGGATGTTTTTCTATGTGTTTCACATGCAAGCTATCATTGTTCAAGAAGGTATTTGTTTCCTTTTTTAGGTAGATGAATAAGTCAATCATTCTTCTATTTCCTCATATCTTGGAATGAGATTTATGGTTGCAGTTAGTTAGTTAGTTCGAATAAGACTCTCCCCATTTTGTATAAATCCAGGGGATGAGTTTATAGTTTAGTTAGTTTCTTTTTTACACATGTACTAATAGTTGGTAGTTTTCTAGTTTTTTAGTTATTTAGAGATATGTTGTTACATTGATATTATGAAATAAAATCTCCAAGAAGGATTCTATCTAATATCTAGTGTTATGCAATCAATTCAATTATATGGTTTATGAATGAGTGAGGATCTCAGGTAGTACTAGTTTTTAGTTAAGTGAAGCAGTTGTCTAAGTTGGCCACTTAGGTACTATCCTTCACTTCAATTATCTCTTTGTTATTTATGCATTCCCAGTAATTTTGTTTTCCATTATTTTACATGTTTAATGAAAGTAGAATGGTTTATTGTTAGTTATGATTGTATCTATTCATGAACAAAGATAAATCATAGTTCTCTGAAGATTAGGAATAGTCATTTTATCATGACTTAGGTTGATAAAAGCCCATGAAGGAACATATAGTGTTGTTCCATCAAAATTTTACACTCCTTGGTTGATAATTCAATGTAGGATAGCAATTTCAAAAGGACTGTTTAGCTTGGCAAACCCCTGAATTGTGTAAAATTTACCAAGTCCATAACACATTAGTTTGCCTCTACATCAAGGAGCTCATTCTCATCAATCATCTCATCTCATCCTTGTCCTACACTTAGTTGGGGCAAGGGGTTAGATAGCCTTGTCCTAGTTTGGTACTTGATGTTTTCCCTTTGGCTAGCTATCTTCCTTCCACATATACTGAACATGATTGGGATGCAGATGAGATGCTATAGGTTGACTCACATGTTCCTTACTAGTTTTTCTTTGTTTTCTTTTGCATGATATTTGTGTGATTGTATGTGCGTAATGTGGTCCCCTAAATTGTTTTGTTTGACGTATCTCTCTTCACGTGCATTCCTCTATTTGTATCTAAATTCTTTTATATGTTGTAAACACTTATCTTTCTATTTCTCTTGTTTTTTCCTTTTGGGGATGTCACAAGGAATTGACACATTTAGGTCTCTTCCCTGTTGACCTAAAATATTTTTCTTTTTTTTCGCTCTTTATGTGTCATTCTTCCTATTCCATGAGTATTTGGGGAATGATGAGTTTCTGAGCTCTATAATATCATTGTAGAAAATATATACTGACCCTCAATCTATAGATCCCTTATGTGTTTGGGATTTCATTTTGGGGGCAACCCCTTCCTCTCTTTTTCATGATGTAGCTTTGTTGGATGTTGTGGTTTTGTTTCTAATATGTGGTTGTCATTTATGTCAACACTATTAGCATTAATGTCTTTAAGACTATATATGTTGAGGATATCGTGAAAATTATAATAAAATAAGTTGCAGGTTGTCTATGCAGTAGTGAAGATCAGTATGATGGAAAGTTTAGTATGTTGACTATGAGAAGTTGTGAATTAAATGGTTTTTTCTCATGTCTATCTAGTTCATCCACTGAAAGTTTGAAAGGTGCATATAAAGATTTGAGCAAGTTATGAGTTTCTATGTTTCGATAGTTATTCTGTTACTATAACTGGTGTTCCTAGAAGAAGATAATGTGATTCTAGTAATTTGAGTTGTTGTGTATGCTCCTGTGGTGTTTTTGGATGTTTCTAGATTGTGCTTTATCTGTGTTGCATGTCTGCATTGATCGTCGTGCTCGCGGTTGATGATTTTCTCTTGCGTGTTCATGTTTTTCATATTCATGACCAATAGGGTGATTGAAGCGTGTTGTGGATCTTTGAGGAAAAATATTTGAAGGTGTTTTGTGTTCAAGGATATTGTTTTGGGTCTCTACTATGTTGTGGCTGACCTTGGTAGATTCACATTAATAATCTTTATTATTTTGGGTTGACAGTTTGCATTCATTTTATTATTTATTTCAATCCAACATGAAGCAATGTAATTACTTGTTGCAGATATATATGAGTGATTGCTTATCTCATTTGAGGTATGCATGATGCAAAGTGTGTGATTGATATGTGTGAATAAAGATCAGATCATTCGAAGGCAGAGCAGAGTGTGAAGAAGAGTGAAGAAAAGTGAAGAAGTGTTCATGTGCTTAACTAGAACTGTAATAAGGCATTAGCAGATGCTACTTTCTCAGTTCAAAATCTTTAGATGGATTAAATTTGAATGTTTATGTAAGACACTAAGTCTTCCCTTGTATCTGAGTAGTAAGCTCTAGGTAGTGTGTCTGAATGCATGTGCATTCCCATTTATTCTTCTTATACTTTAATAGAGTATAAACTTATGGATTAACCTCCACCATGGTTTTTCCCCTAACAGGGTTTCCACACAAAAATCTTGGTGTTATGTGTATTTTTGATGTGTTGTTGATATATGCTTTCATATTTATTAATCAGATATGAGAATAAGGGTTAACAAAGTTAATAAGTTTGAAATTTTGTGACAACTTATTCAGCCCCCCCTCAGTTGTTTTCCCTTGTGTTGCCAACAATTGGTATCAAAGCAGGTTCCTTGGAAGAAGTTTAACAACTTGAGGTGATCTGGGATGGCGACATATAAGAAGGATAGTACGAGATTTGATGGAACAAACTATTCTCTATGGAAGACTCAAAGGGAGTGTCATCTGAGATGCATTGGTGAATCTTACTCGAACATTACAAGTAATAGGTATGTTATTCCTCAAAATGGTCCTACTACTAATACTGAGATTAGTGATATTGAATACAATATCAGGGCTAAGGAAGCATTGTTGAGTGCTTTGATTGATTCTGAGATGTCAAATGTTATGGATCTGAACACTGCTTATGAAATTTGGAAAAAGTTGGAAACTTTGTATGAAGGTGATGCTAATGTGAAGATTTCTAAGCTATAGAGTCTGAAAGGGAAATATGAACTATTGAAAATGGGTAATGATGAGAATATTACTACTTTCATGCAAAGAGTGAATGAACTTGTGTGTGGTATTAGATGTACTAGTGGACAGTTGGATGAATCAAAGGTTGTTGCTAAAGTGCTTAGATCCTTGCCTGATGCATACAAAATCAAAGCTACAACTATTGAGGAGCTCCAAACTGTGACAAATGTAACCAGAGATATGTTGATTGGTAAACTTACTACTTTTGAGTTGAATTCAATGATTCCCTTCCTAAGATAGAATGTACATTTAAAGCTACTACCTTCGAAAGAGACAAGCAAATATATGATCCGGGTGAAAGTTCTTCTAGAAAGGTATTCAAGAATGAGGAAGAAATGAGACAGATTGAAGAAGAAAAAAGAGAACTGAATGAGCTTGAACCACTTATTGTCAAAAGAGAAGCTAGAGGAGAAGGTAATTATAAAGGAAAGTTTCCTATTAAATTTTTTTCCTACAATAAGATAGGTCATTTTGCATCAAGGTGTCTGGAAAGAGTCCCTAAGCCAAGATATAACAAGCCTAGATTTCAAAAGAAGTGTTATTATGTTGCTAATGAAGGTGTGACACATGATGAATCTCATAAAGGGAATGTAAGTGAAGATGAGTTTGTGTTTATTACTATCAGGGAAAATAAACCTATTTCTATTGAATCTGCTAGTTGTACAAATGTGTAGAAATACCTAGTTGCTCAAGTTGAAGAGAAGGATGAATGGTAATTGACAGTGGATGTTCACATAACATAACAGGTGATAAAATAAAATTTGTGAGCCTGGAAAAGTATGATGGTGGTGTTGTAATATTTGGTGATAACAATGGTGGTGTAATCCATGGCAGAGGATATATTTAATTTGATGGTAAGCATAATACTGATGTTCTTTATGTGGAAGGTTTGAAGGATAATATTTTAAGTGTCGAAAAAATGGTTGATAAAGGATACAATCTTCAATTCAAGGATGGAAAGTGTAGAATATTGGGAAGTTCTGGAAATGTGATTGCTTTAGGTACAAAAACAAAAGGTAAATTTTTTCACCTAAATGCTGCTAGTAAAAGTTGTCTGATTGCTCAAGTTGATGAAAGATGATTGTGGCATAGGAGAATGCGTCATGTAAACTTTGATAGTATTATCAAGATAAGTTCTACTCAAGTAGTGAGATATCTTCCTAAGTTGATAAAACCCTCTAATGTCATATGCAAGGAATGCCAATTAGGAAAACAAACTAGAATATCATTTTAGAGCAAACATCAATTTTCAAATGAATTGTTGGCGCTTGTGCACACTGACTTGTGTGAACCTGCTAGAATCAAAAGTTTGCAAGGTTACAGGTATTTCATGTTGCTTATTGATGATTATTCTAGGATGATGAGGGTTACTTTCTTAAGGGAGAAATTTGAAGCTCTAGAGAAGTTCAAGATTTTCAAGGCTATGGTTGAGACAAAGAAAAATCTAAATATTAAATGTCTAAGATCAAATAGAGGTGGTGAATTCACTTCTGGCGAGTTTAATTCTTTCTGTGAAGTGCATGGGAGAAAGAGATAATTATCTGCACTACAAACCCCTCAACAAAATGGAGTTGTGGAAAGGAAGAACAGGACAGTTCAAGATGTTTCTAGAACTTTGATGTTGGAAGGAAATGTTCCTCATAGCTATTGGAGAGAAGCTATGAGTACTGCTATTTATATCCTCAATCAGGTAGAAATCAAAGGTGATACTGGTAAGACCCCTTTTGAGCTATGGTTTAGTCATAAGCCTACTATTAGATATTTCAAAATATTTGGGAGTAAATGCTACATTAGAAGAGACGAAGATATAGGAAAGTTTGATGCTATAAGTGATGAAGGAATCTTTCTTGGTTATTCTACTAAGAGCAAGGGCTACTAGTGCTACAACAAGATATTGAAGAAAATGGTTGAAAGTGCAAATGTTAAGGTTGATGAAGACATTGCTAGACCATCTAGAACCTTTGGATATGATTCTAATGATCAGAATGATAGTACAAACAAAGGTCAGACCTCAAATCAAGTTTAGATCATTCTAGTGAATCAAGAAGATCAAGAAGGAGAAACTAGTGAAAGTATAGAAGAGAGATCACAAGAGCTTGAATTTCAAGAACAACCTAAGAATCCAAGGTACGTGAGATTAAATCATTCAAAAAATCAGATTATAGGTGATAAGAACAAAGGTGTCCAAACTAGGAGAATAATTGCAGAAGAATATTGTTTGATATCAAAGACTGAGCCAAGTAATATAAATGAAGCATGCAAAGATAAAAATTGGATTGAAGCAATGGACGAAGAACTACAACAAATTGAGAAGAATAATACATGGATTCTTGTTCCTAAACCTAAAGATAAAAATGTAATTGGAACTAAATGGGCCTTTAGAAACAAATTGAATGAGCAAGGTGAAGTTGTCAGAAAAAAAGCAAGAATGGTATGTAAAGGATATTCTCAGATGGAAGGAATTGACTTTGAAGAAACTTTTACCCCTATTGCTAGAATTAAAGTTGTGAGACTGTTTCTTGCTTATGCTACTTTCAAAACCTACAAGGTTTATCAGATGGATGTCAAGTTAGCATTTCTAAATGGCAAATTGGAAGAAGTGTACATTGAGCAACCTAATGGATTGCAATTGATTGATTAGGAAGATATGGTGTGGTGATTAAATAAAGCATTGTATGGACTCAAGCAAGCCCCCAAAGCTTGGTATACCAGATTGGACAAGTATTTGTTGAAGCTTGGATTTAACAAAGGTACCACTGATAGTAATTTGTATTTCAATATTGATAATGATAAAGATTTATTTGTGGAAGTCTTTGTTGATGATATCATTTTTGGAGGAGATGATGGTTTGTGCATGAATTTTTCTAATGAGATGCATAATGAGTTTGAGATGTCAATGATTGGAGAGATGAAATTATTTTTGGGATTGAAAATTACTCAGTTAGGTAAAGGGATCTTTATATTTCATTCCAAATATGTGAAATATTTGCTAAAGAAGTTTGGTATGGAAGATTTAAAGCCAGTCGATACACTGATGGTGACCGGATGCAAGTTGACAACAGATGATGATTCTCCGAAGGAAAATCTAACTAGATAAAGATCAATGATTAGTGGATTGCTTTATTTGACTCAAACTAGACCTTATATCATGAATGTTGTATGTATTGTTGCAATATTTCAAGCTGATCCTAAGGAATTTCATGTGGTTGCTATAAAAATAATTTTCATATACTTGAAGGAAACAGTTGATTTTAGCTTGTGGTATCCTAAAGATGATGATATTACTTTAAGTGCCTTTACTGATGGTGATTGGGTAGGAGATGTGAATGATAGGAAAAGTACCAATGGTGGTGCATTTTTCTTGGGAAAGAAGTTGATTTCATGGTTAAGTAAAAAGCATAATGCCATTTCTTTGTCTACTGTAGAGGTAGAGTACATTGTTGCTACTAACAATTGTACTTAAGTATTATGGATGAAGCAGATGTTGAAAGATATCAGAGTTCTGTATGATGAACATATTAATATATTATGTGATAATTCAAGTGAAATTAACATTTCTAAGAATCTGGTGCTACATTGAAAGACCAAGCATATATCTATCAAGTACCACTTTTGAGAGACAAGGTGAGTGCTAACGAAGTTAGACTGGAGTATGTGCCTACTAAGGAACATATTGCAGACATCTTTACTAAGCCATTTCCTAAGGATACTTTTGAGTATATCAGAGGGAAGTTAGGGGTGATTACCCCTCCTAATCAGAACTAAGATTCAACACATTGCATCAGTCAAAGCATTTCACAGTCATATCTTGATTCATATTGATGGTGTGGTGGCTGCTACTCGAGGGGAGTAGTTAGATGATTCAGATATGTGGTTTAGGGCTTGTGTATCTTTGTCATTGATGCCAAAGGGGGAGAAGAGTCATGTGAAAAAATCTTCAAGAATCAAGGAGGAGAAGAGCAATGTAAAAATCTAGAAGAAGAAATCATGAGAGAAAAGTCAGAACCTAAGGGGAGTAACTGTTGAAGTTAGTTGCATTGATGGTCTTTTTCACACCATGTGTTTTCATCAATTCCAAAGGGGGAGATTGTTGGATAGTGTGTTTTTTTTTTTGATATGTGGTTTTTATTGATGTCAACACTATTAGCATTACTGTCTTTAATACTTCATATGTTGAGGATATTGAGAAAATTGTAATAAAATAAGTTGCAGGTTGCCTGTGCACTAGTGAAGACCAGTTTGATGAAAAATTCAGTATGTTGATGGTGAGAAGTTGTGGATTAAAGGGTCTGGTTTCATGTCTATCTATTTTATCCACCAAAAGTTTTAGAGGTGCGCATAAATATTTGAGCAAGTTAGCAGTTTCTATGTTTCGACAATTATTCAGTTACTATAACTGGTGTTCCTAGAAGAAGATAATGTGATTCTAGTAATCTGAGTTGTTGCATATGCTCCTTTTATGTTTGTGGATGTTTGTATATAATTCTCTATCTATTTTACATGTCTACATTGATAGTTGTGCTCACAGTTGATGATTTTCTCTTACGTGTTCATGTTTTTCATGTTCATAGCCGATAGGGTGATTGAAGCATGTTGTGGATCTTCGAGGAAAAATATTTGAAGGTGTTTTATGTTTGAGGAAATTTTTTTGAGTCTCTACTATGTTGTGGCTGACCTTGGTAAATTCACATTAATAATATTTATTTTTTTGGGCCGACAGTTTGCATTCATTCTATTATTTTGTTCAAGCCGACATGAAGCAATGCAATTACTTGTTGCGGATATATATGAGTGATTTTTTATCTCATTTGAGGTATGCATGATGTGAAGTGTGTGAGTGCTATTTTTGAATAAAGATCAGATCATTCGAAGGTAGAGAAGAGTGTGGAGAAGAGTGAAATAAAGTGAAGAAGTGTTCATGTGCTTAATCAGAACTGTAATCAGGCATTAGTAGATGCTACTTTCTCAGTTCAAAATCTTTAAATGGATTTAATCTAAATGTTTCTATAAGATAGTGAATCTTCCCTTGTATTTGAGCAGTGAGCTCTAGGCATTGTTCCTGAAAGCACGTGCATTCCCATTTATTCTTCTTATACTTTTAACAGAGTATAAACTTGTGGATTAACCTCCATCGTGGTTTTTTCGTAACATGGTTTCCACACAAAAATCTTGGTGTTATGTGTACTTTTGATGTGTTGTTGATTTATGCTTTCATGTTTATCTATCAAATTTGAGAATAATGGTTAACAAAGTTAATATGTTTGAAATTCTATGACAATTGATTCACCCCCCCTCTCAGTTGTCTACCCTTGTGTTGCCAATAAGCTTCATTTGAAAACATATGACTTGGCATAGGGCTTTCCAAGTAAGCTCTCATGTATCCTTTATCCTTTTAGCATTTATTATTGACTAATTTAAAGTAAATTTCTCACAACAATGGTTTTAGCAATTTTTTTCAAGTGTGGGAATACATTGGCATTCCTTGTGTTTCATTGTTTGATTTTCTTTCCTCTTGTGATGCATCATTCTCTTGGTGATGTCATGATGTAGGAATATCACTTTGAATTTTTTTTTTTAAGGTCATTTTTATGTTTTTTGATCAATAAGATAATTTAAGACCATTTTGAGTCATTTGGAGTCATTGTATGATGTTCTATGATGTTTTGGATTCATGTTGCAAAAGTTGCAAAATGTTGTCATTAGTGTTAAAAAAGGAGTTGTCAGTTTTTTTAGTTGAAAATGATTGTAATAGGTTAAATATGCCATGTAACATAGACTTGAAAGGTTGGAGAAGGTTGGGGGAAGAATAGGAAGGAAAGAAACTCATTTTGGCATGTTCTTTCCTTGCATTTTATGTTGAAATAGGCTTAAAGATCCTGGTTAGAGGTTTGACAGTGGGAATTGAAGAAAATAGGCAGGGGAGTGAGGTACAGTACGGAACATGTATAGTTCTAGGTAGGGTATAAATATATCCTGACATGCTAGAAGGATGGAGGTTCCATCAATCCATTTGGGTGAGGTTTGAGCAAGAAAACCAAGGGATCCTAAAACCTAGGCCTAATAGCCCTATTTAACCTAGATAATAGGAAACCTATGTACGGACATCCTAGGGGTCTGCACATTGTTGAGTCCTTTAGACAATCCACAAGAGTACTTGAATGTGGAATTAGTTTGTAAAAGTGTTTGGGAAAGTTTGGAAAGAATGAGGAAAAGGACATTGTCAAGGGCTACAAGAAATAGGCCTCCACAAGGAAAATTATGTCACCTGGTTGGAGAAAGGCTTGGAGATCCTTCAAAATGAATCCAAATGTGAGCAAATGGATGAATTTCAAGATATCTGACACCCCTGTAGTCAATTCAATGTTTGGTGTGTTGGTGGCACTTAGAGTCTTCTAAGTGTGGAAGAGAGTGTTGAGGTGAACTAAGGGTGATTGTCTTTCAAGGTTAAGCACAAGGGATTAGGCTCTTAGAGAAGAGTTAGGCAAGGTCTTAGTTAATCATCTAAGCCTTTTTAGATCCTAGAGGAGATTAGGATCCTAGGAGGAGGCAAGTAAGGTCTTCTTAGTTAGTTGTGCAAGCAAGCCTTGGAACACTTAAACCATAATGCTACTAGAACTATACTTAAGTTTGTGAAGACTATATGGATGTTGCATGATAAGTGAAATATGGAATATGTTGATATCCTATAGTACTTTTATGAAAATGTCATTTTTGAACATGGGAGGCTAGCTTAGTTATTCTAAGGGTTAGATAATCCATGGGGAAGGGAGTAACCTAGATGGTCACTTAATATTTGTGCATGTATTATTAGCATGGTTATACCTGGGGTTAGAGAAATCCATGAGAAAGGGTGTAAACTAGCTAATCAGTTTGCTATAACTTTGTTATACCTGGGGTTAGAGAAATCCATGGGAAAGGGTGTAACCTAGTTAATCAGTTTGTTAGGACTTAGTTATTCCTAGGGTTTGGGTAATCTATGGTAAAGGGAATAACCTTGTTGGACAGTTTGTTATGTCATCACCTTAGATGGAATGTGTGTTATGGTTATGAATGGTCAATACCAAATCGAGCTAAAGGGTGGGTGGACATATGACTTGCACTCGAAGTATTGGGTGTTGAATTCTTTGGCCAAAGTATTGTAAGTAGCCACTATTTACACTGTCACTTTGAATTGTGATCTAATATTACATACTAGGAAAGAAATCATTCATGTAGGTTGTAGACAATATATGGTAGCTTTAGATATGTAGACACAACACTATGCTCAAGAAGGTCAGGATTATAGGGTTACCAAACCAATCTCTTCGTCAAAGGGTAGGCCCATCTTATTGATTAGGTAGATACATGCGGGGGATTGCAATAAGTGCATGGTTGGTGAAAAAGTGATTGAGTGATGCTCTCTCTCATATAGTTGGTGGTCAAGATTTGAGGATGTAGCACTAGGTTGGGGACACCTAGAATGTATGCACCAGTGATGGGAAAATCAAGGTATGCCCTAACATTGGGGACATCTAGATCATTGTATTCTATTTATATATCTATATCATTGAGCTCATAGAAACTATGAATGTAAACATGTATCTCTATTCTTATATGAGAAATTGTAAATGGAAAATTTCATCATGAAAGGGTAATCCCACAATGCTAGTTTATAATTTTCGAGAGATTCTGATTTTTGCTGAAATCGCATATTTTTAGAAAATAGAATGATTTAATCCTTAAAAAAGTTTCATTATAAGGGTTCCAATTGAAGAGGATTTGATCAAACCCCCTTGGATAGAACCTTGCTTGTATTAAACCATACCTATAATAGAGTCTCTTTTACACCTATCAAAATGCTGATAAAAAACCACTTTTGATTTACCTTTTGGAGGATCAAATGAATTCATTTAAAACATTTTTTTTGTAAGTGTGTAGTCCTTATTATAAGATTCTCAAAAATTATAATTTTAAATAAATTTAATTTTATTATTATATTTATTTTTGATTTCTTGTGAATGTAGGTTTTCACCAAAAATCAAGCTCTTTGTTCTGCACATGTGGAAAAAGAGTAGATTATCAAAAAAAAAAAATTGAAAAATATCAATGCACTAGATATTGAAATCTTTGATCCAACAAAAAAAAATCGATACATACAAAAAAAAATATGTTGTATATAATACGCCTATGTCTGAATTGTAATTGGTTTGACTTCGAAACTTGATTAAGGAAAACATATTTAATAAAAAACTATGAAACCATTTATGAAAGCACTAGATATCATAGTTACAAATCTAAATTGGAAAAAATTAGAATTTTATCCTTCATGGAAAAAAAGTTATGTTGTATACAGTGAACATCACTCCTTAAAAATGATGTTTACTGAAAAAAACTATTTTAAATTAAAGGAGATGGAAAAGGAAGTGCAATTTGATTCCAATTTTTTTGAAAAAACTATATTGAGAATCTATAGACAAAATTTCACAAATCACTAGTTTGCATCATCTTCAAATTCCTCACTATTTAGCTGCTACAGGTGCCCGAAAGTGAAGATTTAGTTAGAAAAAATCAGTTTAGTGTCCAATTTGGCCAAAAATTGTAAACCAGTATTGTGGGATCACTCGAAATTATGTAATGTGAAAATGTTACTTGAAATATTGTAATGTTCCCTTGTTATGCAATGAGAAAGTTTGAAATGGTTAAATGTTTCAAATGTGCAACTTGTTATTCAAATGGAAAGAAATTTTTTTATTGTCATAAAGTTAGTAGCATAAATTGTTCACTTGTGGGTAAAGAATAGTAAAAATAATGGGTACAATATTGGGCATATTACACGTGGTATCAGAGCTACTAGGTTTAACACTAGAACCTATGTGCTTGCTATGCTTTCATCCAACATTATATGATGAACTAATGTTTGGAATTCTTGTGCTAGGATGGTGTGTCTCAAGATGACTACAAGGAAGTTAGTAATCAGTAATGAGTGCCACCTAAAGTACAAGAAAGAAAGAGAATCCACTATTCAAACCATAGACAAGACCAATTACCACAATGCTATTTGGCTAAGTGACACCAATACTTTTATTCATGTTATATCTTGTATCAGTCAAGAAAGGAGGATGAGTGAGGTTGTTGACTTTGTACCTCTTGTCTCTCCTACCAAGTCAGATTCTTTATCACTCTCCAAGTATATGCCCTCGTAATGTAGTGTTAGACCTACTATGATCTTTAGGGACCCATGTGTTCTTCCTATAGCAAAATTTATAGTAATAGCCTCAAGTGGTGAATTTGAGGTATATGTTCCCTGCAACTATGTATCTTAGAATAGGTCTGAAGATTATTTTCCTTTTGACAATGTATGGGAACAAAAATTTTAGGGGAATACCCCACTTAGCTATGTATCTGAGAGTGAATCCAAGGGATACTCTCTCCTAGACTATTTGAATACTTATCCCATGTAAATGCAAGGATATTGAAATCCTATTGATCTAAATGAAAATCATATATTTTGGAAAAAAAATTGTGTATGAGTTCTTTTTTTAAACTTCTTTATATGAATGTTTGTTCTTTAGAATTTTTTTAATGAGCTATGTAAACCTTCCTAGAATCAAATTGAAAATGAAACCTCCAAGTTTAAAATTTCTTTTCAAAAATGGTTAGGACTAGAACCAACCTTAGAGGAATCCAAGAAGTAGGCCAAGGAGTAGAAAATTTAGGGGCTAAATTAGATTGTACTTTAGCCATGATGGATGAGACAAGAGAAGTAATAGGAAACCTTGAGCAAGAAGTAAGGGGAAAATAAAGGCAGGAACAAGAAGTTCATAATAATGATGAAGAAGGGGAAAATTCCCATGATCATACTCAGTCTAATGAACATGAGGATGATGAATCACAATCTCGATTGGGGGGTAGAAAAAGGAAATGAATTGCTAGTTAGCTATCTCAAGATATGAGAAACATCACGCCTTTGAAGTTTGAAGGAAGTACTAGTGGTGATGTGGCTAAGGCATGACTCATATAAATGGAAACGTTTTAAAATAAAAAATCGCTCTAAGATAACTAAAGTCATTTGGGGATCTTTCCAATTGGTTGTAGAAGCATTCAACTAGTGGATGAATAAAAAGATGGAGATTGGGATAATTCTTTAAGTCTTACTTGGAGTGAATTCGTTGAAATTTTCTAAAAGTGGTGGCTGCCTCAACTCTTCTATGATCAAAAGAGTATTGAATTCTAGAACCTAAGGCAAGGATATTCCTCATTTAATGAATATTGGAGAAATTTACTTGTCTCCTAAGGTACGTACCCATGTACCAAAAGGACAAGTGGTTTCACACAAGGAAGTTCATCATGGGCCTCAATGCCCAAATAGGTGGCGAACTAGACGTGCATGGTCTTGCCATTATGGACTTGGTGTATGAGAAATCCATTAAGCAAGAAAAAAGACTTAAATATATCTCGAACTACCATAAAAAGAATCGAAAGAAGTTTAATTGGCCGCAACCCACTCAACCTTCGAAGAAGCCTAGTGAAGGGAAATATTTTCAAAAGAAAGGGGAAAAAGGATCCCATAATAGTCAAAATAATTCAAGAAGGGACCATAGGGGGACAACAATAGGAAAAATAGAGTAAAAGTACAAAGTTGTGTTACACATTTATAAAGGAAACAACCAACAATGATCTAACATTTAAACTTGAATCACTAGAAAGTGGCATATATGTTTTGAATTTTGAAATGATGTAAACTAATAAAATGTGTATTTTTTAGTATATTTTATGTTTGTATTTTTTTGATAAAATTAAAAAATTATTTGAATATAGTTTGTTTATAAATTAACACTATAATTTAATTGTTGATAAAATGTTGAAAAATGATGTTACATGAGACATCAAGCTTTATATAATAAATTTTCTTCTTTTTCCTTCAATTTTTTTTTGTATATATTTATAACTTGAAACTTTAGGGCATGGATATATTATTTTTTAGTTTTAATAAATATTTAAATATGTGTGTATTAAACCACAGTTGTTTCCACTCGACGTCAACTTTTATATTAAATATTTTATCTAAAATAGAAGTCAAATTATACTATCTTAATCTAGATTCTTTTATCTAGGGCATCGTATTTTTTTAATTTTTTATAAGTTTTAGTATTTTTCTTGACATGGTAATCAAACTAATATTTTGATGTTGATAACCTACTTTTAGTAAAAAATAAAAAATAAATAATAAATAATAATTGAACTATTAAAATAAATATATTTGAAAAAAACACTTATGGATCTACAAAAAGGTATTTTTACATTTTAAAACGTGTAATTTATATGCATAGGAATTATTGAACCATTATTTTTTTCAAATAATTTCATTCTTTTAGTAAATGGGCCTCAAAGTGGTGCTACATATGCATTTAGACAACAATTTTAGTTGGAAAATTTGTGGACATATTTAACTTATCTAGAATGAATCTTACTAGATCATATGTTTGACCAAAATTGATTTTTAGTTGTAAATACTAAAATTCACTTGTGTTGATAAGTTGGCCAAAAGTGCGGCATAGCTTTGTACTTTTTACCAATAACAACAATGTTGGTAGTAATGAAGGTAGTTCTAGAAGGCCTGCATCAAGGATTGTACTGTTGAGAGGATGTTATACTTGTGGTGGAGATTACTTTACAAATTAGTGTCCCAACAAACCACCAGGGACATAACCATAAGGGAATCAACTACCTTCTCAACAAGTAGCATTCCAACAAAGGATTCATGTGTCATTAGACAATCAAAAAGAAGAGTACTAGATCACTCTTGTGGAAATATCAAGTGCTTTATTTGGTACACCTATTTCCATTCTTATTGATATCGGTGCCAATAAATTTTTTGTTTCTCCTAGTATAGCAAGTAAAATCTCTAGAAAAGTTGGCTATATGGAAAAGTCTTAGATTGTTGAATATGCAAAACAAACAAGAGCTAAGGTGGAGCAATGTCTATTCAAATCAAGGTTTTAAATTTTGAGTTTCTCATTGGAAGTGAATTTGTATGTAGCACCCTTGGTTCCTATGAGGTCATTTTAGGGATGAATTGGTTGTGGAAGCATATAGCCAAAGTAGATTGTTGTGCAAACATAGTGGAATGTTTAGATGATCTTGGAAACTAGGTGTTCTTGCAAGGAACGCTTAGAGAAGTTAATTTGCGATAGATCTTCGTCGTACAAATGCATAGGGCGAAGAAGAAAGGTTATCAACTCTTTGTTGTGAAAATGGAGAAACTTGAATAAATGAAAAGAGTTCATTTCTCAAGGTGATGTAGTATTTGGGTATGTGCGGGATCATCATGGAAAAAATAGGCCCTTAAGTGGCAATAAAATTCATAAAATTAGAGTTAGGCAACTTGACGTAAAATTTGAATAAGTTATCTATATTATTTCAAAAATATGTAAGAATAGAATCTGTAGCAAAATGAATGTAGTTTCTAAAAGTCTATTAGGTTTATAAAAAAAATAAAAAAATCTATTTGGTGAAAATTTGAAATTTCAATGCAATAGTACTTAGATTTTAGGGAAAAATAAGAAGTAGGTGTCTGTCTTACCACCCTAACCATAATAAAATGATAATATTTTTTTATAATATTTTAGATATAAGTAGGGGACTCATGTCTCGATGTGATACATATTTTTTAATAATTTTTTTCCAAGTAAATAATTAATTATAAATTTTTTATTACAACTTTTAAAAAATATTAAAACTCGTATGTCTGACCACCTTAACTTGGTCAAAACTTCATGAAATTCAATTTTTTTTTTAAATCCTATAGTATTTGAAGCATAGAATGTGACACATGTTTTGGATTCAAAAAATGTGATAACGTTTGAAAGCTATAGATATTTTTCAATCAGCCTATCAATTAGGACTTTAGTTGTAATTCAAATAGAAAATGAATAATAATTATTTATTAAATTCAAAGTAAAGCATAATTTATATTGGTGGAAAGATGAGAATCTCCTTTAAAAACCCTTTTCGTTTCATCAATTTTGGGTTAAAAAAAAAGGTCGTCATCCACATGGGTCATCATATCACTTAGATATCGCCACTTTTTGGCTCATCATGATCCTGCACATACCCATTTTATGGACCTCAAGAGCCCCAAGAAGCCCAAGAAGATTAGGTGGTGAAATGAGGAATATTGGATATGGAGAAATATCCTATTCTATGATATTTTGTGGATGTATTTCTAGAAGAATTACTTGGATTGCCTCCCAAGAGATTGTTTGATTTCTCCATAGATATAGTTCCAAGGGAAAAGCCTATATATCCAAAGTTTCAGATAGGATGACCATGATAGAATTAATATAGTTAAAAGATCAATTGGAAGAATTGTTATCCAAGGGATTGATTAGACCCAGTGTTTCATCATAAGGAGTTCCAGTGATCTTCGTGAAGAAGAAGGATGGCATACTACACTTGTGCGCATTGATTATCATTTTACAAATAAGGAAACAATAAAGAACAAGTATCTATTTCCAAATATCAATGATCTCTTTGATCAGATGCGAGGAGCGATAGTATTTTCAAAAATTGATCTACGACTAAGTTATCATCAACTAAGGATCAAGGATGAAGATATTTTCAAAATAGATTTCAGGAATATGACCATTATGAGTTCATGGTCCTACCTTTTGGGCTAATGAATTCACCTGCAACATTCATGAACTTAATGAATAATGTATTCAGACATTGCTTGGAAAAGTTTGTGTTGGTCTTTTAGGATGATATTCTTATCTCCTCCAAGAATGAAGAGGAACATATCTAACATCTATAGATTGTTCTCCAACGAATGAGAGAGCATAAGCTATATGGGAAACTCTCTAAGTGTACTTTCTTTTAGAAGGAAGTTCAATATCTAGGTCATGTGATTTTAGCTGATGGGATTGCAGTTGATCCAGTGAAAATAAAAGTAATGCTTGAATGTATGGTGCTTAAGAATGTGCCAAAAGTTAGAAGTTTTATGGGTTTGGCTGTTACTATAAGAATTTTGTTGCAAAATTTTCTAGAATAGGTTTTCCTATTACCTCCTTATAGAGAAAAGGGAAGAAGTTTGAATGGACAGAGAAATGTCAAGTGACATCTGATCAAATCAAGGAGAAGTTGACCACAACTCCGATATTGAAGGTACCAAATCTGAATGGTGATTTTATAGTAATCATAAATGATTTAGGAGGAGGTTTGGGTGGAGTGTTGATGTAGGATGAGCAAGTCATAGGCTATGAATCAAGGAAGCTAAATCCTTATGAGAAAAAATATGCTTCACATGATCTAGAATTAGTAGTCGTTGTTCATGCATTACATATGTGAAGACATTATTTGTTGGGAAAAGCTTTTGAATTGAAGACCGATCATCATGATCCAAATTATTTTTTTACTCAATCAAATCTGAATGTGCAAGAAAGAAGGTGGCTATAATTGATATATGACTATGATTTTTATATCAAATATATCAAGCGAAAAGAGAATCGGGTTGTAGATGTCCTAAGCCATAGGAGGGATATCTACTCAATGATATCAATCCAAACCAATTTCAAGGTTCAAGTGTTACAAAAGTACAAGGGTGATGAATACTATCAGCAAGTCAAGAAAGCACTCTCAGATAATCCACAAGATCCAAAGTATGAAGGATTTCACTTTGAACCTAATTTTTTATTAAGGTTTAAGGGAATAATCTATGTTTCTAACTCTGTGGAATTAATCTGGTTTCTTGCAAGATATCTCTACCTAATTTACAAATGAATTCAAAATCAACTTAACTTTAATCTGAACATAACTTTTTCTATTTTAGTGAATCTTTTAACCTAAATTATCTCTTCTACATCATTATTACTACCTTTCATAGTACCAATGTATTTAAAATCATTATTTTTTCAATATTTTAGTTTTTAATGTCAATTGTCAATTTAGGGGAGAGGGTCTAGTAGTTGTGTGGGTTAACTTTGTGAGCATGTAAGGGAGAGGGTCCAATAGGCATGCAGGCTAACTTTGCGAGTATGTAGTGATTGCCTGGAATATCATAGGACATTCATTTTTTTGAAATTTGAACTAGCCTCCTCTCTATCTATAACTAATCTTTGGAGGTATGACTCATCATGCAACTTACCACATCAACACATCTACTGATAAGTGTTCAAAATTTGACTTTTTAAAGATTCGACCGAAACTTTAACATTGTACCTCTAGTAATTGAGCAAAAAATATCATTTGTTTCTTGTAGAATATCATATTTTTATTTAAAATAAAACTTATATGCAACCTAAATTCACTTGTCTCCTAAGGTACGTGCCCATGTACCAAAAGGACGAGTGGTTTCACATAAGGAAGTTCATCATGGGCATCAATGCCCAAATAGGTGGAGAGGTAGATATGCATAGTCTTGCCATTATGGACTTGGTGTACAAGAAAGCCATTAAGCAAGAACAAAGGCTTAAATCTATCTCGAACTACCATGAAAAGAATCATAAAATTTTTAATTGGTCGCAAGCCAATCAAGCTTCGAAGAAGCCTAGTGAAGGGAAATATTTTCAAAAGAAAGCAGACAAAGGATCCCATAATAGTTAGAATAATTCAAGAAGGGACCATAGGGGAAAAGAACAACAATAACAACAATTCTAGTAGGAATGAAGGTAGTTCTAGAAGGCCTGCATCTAGGATTCTACTATTGAGAGGATGTTATACTTGTGGTGTAGATCACTTTACAAATCAGTATCCCAAGAAACCATAAGGGAATAAACTACCTTCTCAACAAGTAGCATTCCAAAAAAGGATTCATATGGTATTAGACAACTAGAAAGCGGAGTACTAGATCACTCCTATGGAAATATCGGGTACTTTGTTTGCTACACCTATTTCCATTATTATTGATGCCACTAATTTTTTTATTTCTCCTAGTATAGCAAGTAAAATTTCTAGTAAAGATGGCTATATGAAAAATTCTTGGATTTTTGAATATGCAAACCAGACAAGAGATAAGGTGGAGCAATGTCTATCAAAAGAAAGGGTTGAACTTTTGAGCTTCTCATTGGAAGTTAATTTGTATGTAGCACCCCTAGGTTCCTATGATGTCATTTTAGGGATGAATTGGTTGTAAGCATAGAGCCAAAGTAGATTTTTATTCCAAAATATTGGAATGTTTAGATGATCTTTGAAACTAGGTGTTCTTGCAAGGAACACTTAGAGAAGTTAAGTTATGGCAGATCTTTGTCGTACGAATTCATAGAGTGAAGAAGAAAGATTATCAACTCTTTGCTATGAAAATGGAGAAACTTGAGGAATGCAAAGAGTTCATTTCTCAAGATAATGTAGTATTTTATGGACCTCAAGACCCCCAAGAAGCCAAAGAAGGTGAGGTGGTGAAATCAAGAAAATTAGATATGGATAAATATCCTATCTTACAAATTTTTTTGGATGTATTTCTAGAAGAATTACCTAGATTTCCTCCCAAGAGAGTGTTTCATTTCTCCATAGATATAGTTCTTGGCATGGAGCCTATATGCAAAGTGCCATATAGGATGACCATGACAAAATTAGTATAGTTAAAAGCTCAATTGGAGGAATTGTTGTCCAAGGGACTAATTAGACCTAGTGTTTCACCCTAGGGAGTGCCAGTGATGTTCATGAAGAAGAAGGATGGCACACTGCACTTGTGCATTTATTATCATTTTTTTAATAAGGCAACAATAAATAATAAGTATTTTTTTCCATGTATCGATGATCTCTTTGATCAGATGCGAGGAGTGATAGTATTTTCAAAAATTGATCTACAACTAGGTTATTTTCAACTAAGGATCAAGGATGATATTTTCAAAACAACTTTTAGGAATAGGTATGGTCATTATGAGTTCATGGTTCTACCTTTTGGGCTAATAAATGCACCTGCAACATTCATGAACTTAATGAATAGTATTCAGAAACTACTTGGACAAGTTTGTGTTGGTCTTTTTGGATGATATTATTATCCACTCCAAGAATGAAGAGGAACATATCCAACATCTAGAGATTATTCTCCAACGATTGAGAGAGCATAAGTTGTATGGGAAAATCTCTAAGTGTACTTTCTTTAAGAAGGAAGTGTAGTATCTAGGACATGTGATTTAAGCTGATGGGATTGTAGTTAATCCAGTGAAAATAAAAGTAGTGCTTGAATGGATGGTGCCTAAGAATGCACTAGAAGTTAGAAGTTTTATGGGTTTGGCTAGTTACTATCAAATTTTTTTTGCAAACATTTCCAAAATATCTTTTCTTATTACCTCCTTACAAAGAAAAGGGAATAATTTTGAATTGACGAAGAAATGTCAAGTGACATTTGATCAACTCAAGCAGAATTTGACCATAACTTCATTATTGAAGGTACCAAATCTAGACGGTGATTTTATAGTCATCACAGATGCTTTAGGAGAAGGTTTGGGTGGAGTGTTGATGCAGGATGGGCGAGTCATAGGCTATGAATCAAGGAAGTAGAAGCCTTATGAGAAAAATTATGATTCACATGATTTGGAATTAGTAGTTGTTGTTCATGCATTACAGATGTGAAGACACTATCTATTGGGAAAACCTTTTGAATTGAAGACCGATCATCACAGCCCAAAGTATTTTGTTACTCAATTAAATTTGAATTCATGACAAAGAAGGTTTTTAGTATTGATATCTGACTATGATTTTAATATCAAATATATCAATGGAAAATTGAATCAAGTTGTTGATGCCCTAAGTTGTAGGAGGCATATCTCCTCAATGATGTCAATCCAAATCGATTTCAATGGTCAAGTGTTGTAGAAGTCCAAAGGTGATGAATACTATGAACAAGTCAAGCAAGCACTCTTAGATAATCCACAAGACCCAAGGTATGAAGGATTTCACTTTGAACCTGATGGTTTGTTAAGGTTTAAGGGAAGAATCTACGCACCTAACTCTATGGAATTAATTTGGTTTTGTGCAAGATATCTCTACCTAATTTACAAATGAATTCAAAATCAACTTAACTTTAATATGAACAATTTTTTTTCCATTTTAGTGAATCTTTTAACATAATTTTTCTCTTCTATAATGTAATTACTACCTGTCATAGTACCAATGTATTTAAAATCACTATTTTTCAATATTTTAGTTTCTAATGTCAATTGTCAATTTAGGGGAGAGGACATGGGTTTTATTTGTGAGAATGTAAGGGAGAGGGGACAATAGTCGTGTGAGCTAATTTTGTGAGTATGTAGTGATTGCCTAGAATATCATAGGACCTTCATTTTTTTGAAATGTAAAATACCCTCTTATCTATCTATAACTAAGGTTTTGAGGTATGACTCATCATGCAACTTGCCAGATCAACACATCGATTGAGAAGTGTTCAAAATTTAAGTTTTTAAAGATTCAACCGAAACTTAATCATGGTACCCCTAGTAATTGAACAAAAAAATATCATTTGTTGCTTGTAGAATATCATATTTTATTTTATTTTAAAAACTTATATGCAACCTAAATGGATCAATAGTTGAACTCAAAAAATAAATTTCTTGTTATAAAAACAACATAAAAATACAACTTATATGAAACAAAAATGGACCAATAGTTGAACACTAAAACTTTTTGAAAATCTTTCACATTTAGTAGGAAAATACATGTTTAAATGAGTGTCTTATTTTATTAAATGAGAATTTTATTTTATAAATGACACACTTATAGTGGATGGTTATGATATTTTATTTGAGACAAAAAAAATTATTTCACTTCTTCAAGAATGTATTATATATATATATATATATATATATATATAACATTCATAGGTTCTCATGTGTTCAAGTATGGGTCCACTTTGACAAAAATTTGGTTATTTTTCTATTTACATGTGGACTAATTATTTACAATATATAGTATAAATATGTGGTAAGACTTATTTTTTTAAGAACAAGTGCTATAACAATTATTGGACCTTGCACAACTACTAGCCCCTCTCCCTAGCAATTGCGTGGAATATCATAGGACCTTTTATTTTTTTTGAAATTTGAACTATCCTCTTATGTATCTATAACTAATGTTTGGAGCTGTGACTCATCATGCAACTTGCTACATCATCACATCTACTGAGAAGTGTCCAAAATTTGACTTTTTAAAGATTTGATGAAAACTTAATCATGGTACCCATATTAGTTGAACAAAATAATATCATTTGTTGCTTGTAGAATATCATATTTTATTTAAAATAAAACTTATATGCAACCTAAATGGACCAAATACCTATTGGTAACCATACACATTTTTTATCTCTATCTTGTATATTCAACACAAATGGACCAATAGTTTAACACTAAAGATTTTTGAAAATCCTTCACATTTAATGGGAAAATACATGGTATTTATTGTGCTTACCCTTTTTTGTATTGAACAAGCTAAAAGAATTACAATGAAGAAATAATGTAGTCCCAAAAGAGGACTGCTAGGAGAAAGAACAAGCTAACAGTAACATCCCAAAATAGTCTTTTAGCAAACTACAACCAAAATTACAAGAAAAAAAACTTATGACAATTAAAAAGATTTTGCAATGTCCAAACTGCACCAAAAGTACAAGTAGCAAATTAATATGAAGTATGACAATGCTTGTACATTGTTACCTCAATAGTTGTACACACAAGAATAATATTTTTTCACTATGATAAAAATACTTTTTTTCAAATGAGTGTCTTTTTTTATTAAATGAGAATTTTATTTTATAAATGATGCACTTATAGTGGATAGTTATTTTATTTTATTTGAGACCAAAAAATATTTATTTCAATTCTTAAAGAATGTATTTATGTTTTTAATATATAACATTCATAGGTTCTCATGTGTTCAAGTATGGGTCGATTTTGACCAACATTTGGTTACTTTTTTATTTACATGTGGACTAATTATTTATAAAATATAATATAAATATGTGCTAAGACTGAGTATTATAAGTACAAGTGATATAACAACTATGAAGGACCTTGCATAGCTTTTGGATCCTCTCCCCTAGTGATTCCTTGGAATATCGTAGGACCTTCATTTTTTTTGAAATATGGACTAACCTCTTATCTATCTATAACTAAGGTTTGGAAGTGTGAATCATCATGCCACTTGCGACATCAACATATCTACTAGGAAGCGTCCAAAATTTGACTTTTTAAAGATTCGATGAAAACTTAATCATGGTACCCCTAGTAGTTGAACAAAAAAATATCATTTGTTGCTTGTAGAATATCATATTTTCATTTTAAAAAAAACTTATATGCAACCTAAATGGACCAAATACCTATTGGTAACCATAAATATTTGTTATCTCTAGCTTGTATATTCAATAAAAATGGACCAATATTTGAACGCTAAAACTTTTTGAAAAATATTTCACATTTTATGGGAAAATACATGGTGTTTATTGTGCCCACCGTTTTCTTTGTATTAAAAAAGCTAAAAGAATTACAATGGAGAAATAATGTAGTCGCAAAAAGGGACCACTAAGAGAAAGAACAAGCTAACAACAACATCCCAAAATAGTCTTTTAACAAACTACAACTAGAATTACAAGCAACAAACTTATGACACCGTTACAAAGATTTTGCAATGTCCAAACTACACCAAAAGTACAAGCAAAAAATTAATATGAAATATTTCAATTCTTGTACATTGCTACCCAATACCTAGTTATACACATAACAATAATATTTTTTTACTATGATAAAAATACTTGTTTAAAAAACTATCCTATTTTATTAAATGAGCATTTTATTTTATAAATGACACACTTATAGTGGATTGTTAATATTTTATTTGAGACAAAAAAATATTTATTTCACTTCTTCATGAATGTATTTATGTTTTATAACATTCATAGATTCACATGTGTTCAAATATGAGTCCATTTTGACCAACATTTGATTATTTTTCTATTTAATGTGGACTAATTATTTACATTATTTAATATAAATATGTGTTAAGACTGAATATTATAAGAAAGTGCTATAACAACTATTACACCCTATGCAACTAGTGGTCCTCTCCTCTAATTGGTTGTAAGATTTACTTCTTATTTTCACTGTCATGTTAATCAATGAACTTTTTGACAAACTTCTCAAAAACTACTTTTGTCAATGGATTTCTTCTCTCTTTCTTGAGTTTTGGGCACCCACATTCTTTTAGGTGATGTCTATGCAGCCCTCAAAACTGCCATTTGACCATATTTATTAATTAATTAAAAATAAAGAATGCATTATATATTTATTTTTAACTAATTAATAAATGCAAGTGACCGGAATTCAAGAAAGAGTGAAGAAAGCCATTGACAAAGGTAGTTTTTGAGAAGTCTATCAAAAAGTTCATTGATTAATGCAACGATAAAAATGACAGGGAAATCTTACAACAATTAAATTGAAATTGACATTAAAACTGAAAATATTGAAAAAATAATGATTTTTGAATATAGTCATACATAGTACTACTAGCGTGGAAGAGAAAAATTAGGACGAAAGATTCATTAAAATGGAAAAAGTTCTATTCATGTTAAAATTTAAGTTGATTTTGAATCCGTTTGGAAACTAGGTGAAGCATTTCTCATGTCACAGATTAAAGAGAAATGATTTTGGCATTTTAAGTTTGAGTTATTCTCATGATTTTGATGTTAAAAATTTGATTTTTCCATCAAAATATTTATTTATTAAATGGATAATGAAAAAAATTATTAGAGGTGATAATTTATATTTAATATTTTTTCATTCAATTTGTTTTAATATTTTTTTGTTTAATTTGTTTATTATATTAAAGTTGAGAAGGGCTCGTACCATTACAAAAATAGTCATAAAGGTCAAACAAGAGAGATCACAAGATATAATACACACAAAAAGTAAAAGAAAAACAGTTACATAGAGACCAACACAAATAGAGAAACAAAACACAAGGGAAGACCAGCCAGGAAGCAAACCAACTACTGATCACCTAGCAACTTGAGGCCATTAATGGTTTGTCATCCATTCGCTAGAAATTACATTTTTTCTTCAAAGGACAGAGGCTTCTTTTGCAAAAGCTTTCCCTCATGAGTATTGGGCATATTCTAGGACAATCACCTTTCTTTCCCTTCTTCTTTGATTGCACAACATCCTAACATTCCTCCAGCCCTTTGGCCATGGCTATTGTGAAGCTCTTACAGAAATGCCTGAATGATGATGATAGTTTTTTCACTGTTTCCTTCTTGTTTTTTCCTGTAAATACTTGAGGGTTTTTTTTCAATTGCTACGCATAGTAGCCACCTCTTCCTATATTTTTTCCCTCTCCTTGACAATTTCGACCACAACCTTGAGATCATCAACTTCATTTTCCCGATTGGCCCACTTGTCAAAAGACTTGGAAAGGGAATACATAAGGGACCAACGACCCTTGTTGTCAACTTCACGCAACCAAGTATCCTTATGGTTAAGCACCTTCTCTTCCAAATGCTAGATTTTATCTTTATTCATGATTATTTGAGTGAGAAACCATTTTAGAATGTCATTTTGAATCCACAACCTCACATAGATCATTAATTTTGAGTTTCAGGGGGGCACAACGAGCACAAAATAGCAGCATCCAACTAGGGGTCTTTAGGGGCATTGTTCAAGTTAACACAAAGGGTAGGGGAATCCAGAGGACTAGAAGGGTTGGTGGACAAGCAGAACTTGGAGGCTTCACAATTATTCATGAACAAGGGAACCAATAGGGGAACCTTTGGGGGAGGGGTACCCGGATTCATCAAAATTATTTGAAATAGATATTTGGGTGGGATCAGAAAATAAAACCTTCTTTTGAACCTAGGCTGGGGACTTTAGAAGCAAAGCATTTACCTTTACCTCTAGTAACCCTTTGGAAATTTGAGGACAACATTGACTCAAGGCCCAGGGTAGAGGGGGACCCTCCAGCGGTTTAACATAATCCCTAACTATGAGAGTGATTTTCTTAGCAAAGTCCAAAGAGGGGGAAGGACCACCTTGAAGCGAAATAATTTTTAAATCAACCCCTAGTGGAGGGGAAAATTCTTCTCTTTATCTTGAATGACCTTAATATATTGTTCAAGGGAGGACATAATCCAAAATTTAAAGTTCATTTTAACGTTGTAATAGAAATGATTAAGCATGGAAAGAGGTGGGCATGGAAGCACTTGAAGCTAGCTTCCAAAGTAGCACAATGCATCATAACTTCTTCCATTCTTCTCTAGATGCCAGGAGGTCATCTTTGTTGAACTTATTATGAAGTTGATTGATCTTTTCCCCTTTCTCTAGAAATTTGTCTATCTCCTTTATGATATTGTCCTTTAGGCTTCCTAGGGAGACAAATCCCTTCTAAGGAGAGGCTAGTTACCTAAGAAATAAGCTCCATATTAATAGAGAAAGAGTAGTCTGAAAGAACTACATTTCTTTCCTTCTTGGAGTTGGAAAATTTCATGGAGATGTTAGGGTCATGCCCCACCATACCCTCAAAATAGTCAACTTGCCCCATTGAAGGATAGTCCAAATATATTTATCCTTCTTCTAGACCTTGCAGGAGGTGGGATGCTCTTGGACAAGATCACCACCCATCATAGTAGACACTTTAGGAAAAGGAAAATTATGGATTCTATAGAAGTACTAGGTATAATGCAGAAACAGAGACAAAGCTAACTTATGAAAAGGTGGGAGAGGATGGAAGGATTTCTTTATACATAACCCATGCCAGTTATCAATGTGAACAAATGAGTTCATCTTGAACATAAAACTAGAGTACTTTTTCATCATTTATTAATAATTCACACATGTAATTTGGGATCATTGATAGATCATACCAAATAGTAATTTGTTCTATAAAGGCTCCTATATTTTCTAAAGTGTTTGCCACTTTATTACTAGCTCAGAACAAATGAGAAAATCTACAAATTTCAAAGTTCATTATGATGTTACAAGCTAGAAGGATGGGTCTTATAAGGTCCAACAAGGGGTCACCTTCCCATTCAACAACATAATTGTGTTTCTCAATTCCCCTTCAATTGCCAAAGTGGAAACTTATTCCTAGCAATAAAGATCTCATGATACACAATCACCACTTTTGTAAAGTTATAATTTTGTAAACTCAAGTTAATTGCATAAGCCAAAACCAACTTCCCTCTATGGTTTCAGATTATGCCACCCCAACCTACTCAACCCACGTTCACTTTGATCGAGCCATCAAATTTAAGATTTATCCAATCGAGATAAGAGGGACCAAGGCGTATTATTTCTATCTAAAGGAATTTGTGAGCTCAGGGAATTAAGGTCCTCAGATATATTCTAGGATGAGGCAATGGTAAACTCTAGATCAGAAGGATTTCTTTTCAACTTGCAAGAGGTCATTTTAAGATTCTCAATAATCTAGTTAATAATCTTATTCGCAACAACCTTCCAAGGGCCTTTTTATCCTTGAAAATCTTGTTGTGCTCTTTCCAGAGTTCCCAACCTATGAAAAGAAGAGTCTAGCACCATAACTTAGTGAGAAAAGGATGAGATATCAATGAGGACCACCCATACAACACATTCTTGATAAAAAAAATCTTGACCCAACTAACCTTGAATAAGGACTAAATTTTTTGACGAACTTACCAAGAGTAGGAATAGTGAAATAAAAAATGATAAATTATGTGTTCTTCATTCTCATACAGATAGCACATGTTGCTAAGATTCCTCCCCCTCTTCTGTAGATTATTCAACATGTGAATTCTCTCATGGTAGGTTGTCCACTAGAAGAATTGCACCTTAGGCAAGTAGTTGTCCCTTCAAATCTTCATCCAATTGAATTGAGGAACCCAAAGAGTGGATTTTTTTCTATATCTAGACTTAGTTGAATAGTTACCATCTTTAGAGTCCATCTACACCAAATAATCAGGTAAATTAAAATTGAAAATTGTTAGATTACCAATTGTTTTGAGAAGTTATGAGGTAGCCAAGTGAAGAAGGCGGTTGTACCAGTTATGTAACATGCCTATTGTTCTACACAATAATTTTCCTATGTTTTACCCACAAGTGAATAGTTTATATGCATCTAACCCTTAAGAGAAATAAAAAATTTCATTTTCATTTGAATCATAAATGAATATTTGAAAACATATTTAAAACTTTCCCATTGTATACAAAACAATTCCTTTCATTAATTCAAGTAATGATGATACACAATTTTCATATGACATTTCGTATCTATAATTCCCATAGAGATGAATACAAGTTACATACATAGCTTAAATAGGCTTACAAAATATATAAAGTAAAAATGGTCTAGGAATTCCCCTCAAGTATTGGGCACCAATTTATGAGGAGAAGTATCACTCAAGCACTTTTCTTCCAACCATGGACTTACTACAATCCTTTGCACATCTTCCTAACTAGTAAGATGACCCTACCCTTCGATGAAGAGATTGGTTTGATAACCTCATAACCTTAGCCCTTTTTGAGCATGGTGTTCTGTCCTACATATCTAGAACCGATGTATAGTGGCTACCCCCTACATGTATGAATATCCCTTGCCTAGTATATATACCTGGATCATAGTGAATTGATAGTGTAAATAGTGGCATCTTTACACTACTTTGGACAAAGTATTCATCACCCAAAATTTAAAGTGGACGTCATATCCTCACCCACCTTCCTAGCCTGATTTGGATTTATGAATATTCATACTCTATACCTAGGTTACCCCATTTTCCATGGATTAGAAAAATCTGAGGAATAACCCACTTAACATCTCATAATCAAAGTGACTTTACTACCAAAGTGATTCTAGTAACTTCTTACTTTATGCTACATATGCCTAGTATAGACATTCTACATATAGCGATGAAAACTACGTATAGTATAAATATGTTGCATTCATACAAAATCCCATATATAGGTACATACAAATATAACTAATAAGATAGGTTATATATCATAATGCACAACCAAGAACATGCAATAATATACAAACATCACAACATATTCAAAAGAATTCTTTTCCAACATATTAACAAAACTAATTAACCTTTCTAACATAAATAACAAAGGTAAAGAAACTAGCATGCATATATAATGCTCCAAATGATTCAACTCCTTTCCTAGCTCTATTTCTCAAGCATGCTTAATACTTCCTTCAATATCAACTTGCTTTCCCTCTTCTAACTTCTCACTAACTCTCACAATAATCACAAATATGAAATATAAAAATAAATCTCAACTCACAAGCTCTCAACTCACTAACTCATAAATCATAACAAAATAACATCAAGATAATTAGAATGATAAGTGTAACAATTGGTAGAATGAGCACCTCTATTTATACTAGATTATGAGTAACCAAAGGATACAAACAAGTAAATATTTCTACCACCTTTCTATCCATATGCAATGACTCATCCAACTAACTTATAGGTTTGTAACACATAACAACCCTCTCCATTTAAATGGTTGAGTCAACTTGTTATAAGAGACAACAAGACTCATTTACTGAGTCAAATGAACAAAAAACTCACAAACAAGTTTCCTAATTTTAATTCACTCACATATTACTGTCAAGTTTGCTCTTGAATAAGTCTTGTGGCTATTATCAAACTTATGTGCATTTAGCATACTTCTTATGCATTTCATACTCTACCAGATTGGTGCCCTGTACAAATAGCATAGGTGACTATTTACTCCTTGCTTTAAACTGTATTAACTTCACATTAATACATATACACAACATCATACAGCTCATGCATTCCTTTTACTTTGGTTGACTTGGTACAATATTACTTCATTTTCTAGTTGCTATGTTTCCATAGGCTACGCCTTGTATTTCATATGCATTGGTCAAGTGCACAATTTTTTGGCTTTATGTGTTGGCTATTCTCCCTCAATAAGCATTGGTTACTATGCTTTGACCACTATTTAAATAAGGCAACACTTATATAGACATGCCATGCATAATGCAAAACACTTTAATATATCTATCAAATAATGCATATATCAAACAATGCACTCACTCCTGTGGCCTAAGGAAGTCATGGCTACTGGGATATAATGCAAGTCTCACTCCATTATATGGCTTGCACCATAGTCACTTGTTATATGTAGTTTCTAATATATGAAATAGACACTATTTTTAAAAATATATTTATATATATATACTGTATATAATTATCATTTACAATATGTGTATTATAAAAAAGTATTAATATATATCTAAGTGTGATCCCTTAATTTATACCCTATTCTAAAGATGCAAAACAACTAATAATGCACTAATGGAAGATCACAAAAGGTACGCCTCAAGATTAGCCTAAGGAATGATAACACAAAGAAATAAGATGAAATGAAGACAATAAACGATTATACATTCTTTGTTGTTGAATCCCTTGGTTGGCCCTTGATAATGTATGCTTTGTATGCTCCTTGGATGGTGAATGAGATTAAAGATGCAAGATTGGATGCAAGATGATTGAAAGTGTGATAATGGTGGATTCAAGTGTTATGATGAAGGAAAAATTTTCAAATAAAAAAGTAGCAAGAGTTTGGTATCAAATGCATGAGGTTTCCAAATGAGAGAAAAGAGGGGGTATTTATAGAGGGATTTAAATTCTCTAGAGAAGTCAATGGTTGAGATTAAACCAACAAGGAATCACAAGCCCTCACATCTTGACATGTGGAATGTGAGATGGCCTAGGATGAGATGATGTGGAAGTGAGGTGGAAGGAAGGTACATTATGTGGAGGAAGGAAAAGTACCTTAGAAAAGGGATGATATGACCTCTCAATGATCACATAGGGAAAAGGATAATATTGGGTGAATAAAAGTGAATTAAAAATTCACATGATTGGAAGAATCTAGTGGATAAGACAAGGTTCCCAAAAAGGTGGGAACTTGCCACATGTGAGTGATGTGACAAGTCAAAGATTCTAGAAGACTTTGGCACATGTGAAGTGACAAGTCAAAGGTTCTAGAATTTCCATGGGGAAGAGAATATTCCTTGGAGGAATAAAAGTGAATTAAAAATTCACATGGGGAAGAGAGGAGCCTTGGATGAATAAAAAGGAATTAAAAATTCTTTGGGGGATGGGGAGAGTTGACCAAGGTACTGATTAGGCTTAACTGATTAGTAATTAGAAGATAATTATTGGTTAATAAGGATTAGAATCCAATTTGCAAAAGTTGGAGGATGTGACACATCATAATCAAGGATTAGGCATCTTCACATCCCTAATGAAGAGATAAAGAGGTTGATTAAGATTAAGTGAAGGATGTGACATGTGAAGAATTAAATAAATGTCATATTTATTTAATTCATTTGATGAGAGGGGAATTAAAGGGATAAGGTATTTAATTATTTAACTAGATACCTTAGGGATTAGAAGAATTTTAGAGGTATTAATTAAATAATAATGATATTACTTAATTAATGCGGATAAGGGGATATTTAGATGAAAAAGGGGTAAATTTGGATAAATGAAGTGTCCAAATTTAGGTGTCTACACTAAGAATTAACATTAGTATATGATATATATATTATATGTGTGTATATGTAACGAAACATAGGAAAAGGGAGCTATGAGGTAACCCTCTTTTTCATAATTTCATTCAAGAAATGAGATCCAAACCATGAAGTGACTATCAACCTAAAAAGGTGAGCCAAGTCATGATTGGGGGATCTTGCGATTTCTCCTCTATGTAAGGATGGAGTGGTGAGTCAAATAGCACCTTGGGGAGAAGAATTCAAACTAGTAAAACAACTCTAAACCTAAATCTACAACTTTCAATGAAGAAACCAATCACAAAACAGAGGGAAAAATAGGATTTTTTTGGAAAAACTAAGAATAAGGAATGTTGTGCACCTGGTCAAATCTTGTTTTTTTTGCAACTTTATCAGGGACTCATTCACTAGGTGGTGAATGGGTCTCGGGAGGCTTATCCAGGAGGCTTTGAATATGTAAATGAAGCTTGACTGTGAAAATATATTGTCCCTAAAACCCTAATAGGGACTCACTCGCCAGGTGGTGAATGGGTCCTAGTAGGCTCTTCTGGAAAACTTTGAATCTAATCTTGAAGTTTAATACTTGCAATCCTTTCCTACAATTTGAAATTCCTACTTTAAGATTTAGATCTACTAATAATCTACAAAATATAAAATTGAAGTTTGCTGGTGGATAGGGGTTTTCCTCAGTCAAACCCCAAGTTTGGTAGTTAAACCTTGATGATAAATGAAAATATGAAACATGAAATGTGTGTGCAATCCTAACCTTAAGTGTGTGTAAGATTAGGATCCTTATTGATGCAAAGTAATCCTACTCAGTTGTGTTAGAATAGGACCCTAGAATGAAACATGAACAATGCAAGGGACCTACTTTATGAGATCCAAAATCCCCTTAATAAGTCACAAAACTAATTATATCTTTCTTGTTAGAACTATGAAAAAAGCACAAACCCACGAGCCACAAGATCAAACAACAAAAAAATACACTTTCCATGCAAGAGATCTACAAACAATGTGTAATATTCATCAACAAGAAAAAGCTATAGAAATAAGAGACTCTCAAGAAATTTTGAAAGCTCCAAATAATTACAATGATGGTTGAGTTCTTATAAGAGCAAAACCCTAAATGAGAAAGGAATCAGATCATGACAAGTGTCAACATCACATGAGATGAGTCATAATGATATTATATTAGCTCAACTAATAAAGCATAAAAAACACTCCTAATTTTAGCTTAAGTGCATGAGAATAAATTAGACTACTAATAAGTTAAAGATTAATTAATTATTAGCTAATGTATGATAACTCTAACACCCCCCTTAGGATGAACTTAGGGAGTAGCTAAAAACCCTAAAAAGAATGCATGGTGGGTCTCAAAAAACAAGGCCAAATAAGGTACCCATGTACAAACAAAAGATCGCTATAGTGTGGAGGAATAGAGAAAACCTCATAGGAAAAAATATACTCCAAAAAGAGAGGAAGGCCAAGTGAAGGACTGAAGAAGCCTTTAAACAAGACAATGTCCTGAAAAATAGGAACATGTAGAACATCCAGAAGCATGAAGCTATAGAATTTTTTTGAAAGATGACTGATATAGTGTTTAAATGAAGAACCTCATCAAAAATAAAAAATTATTAGGATCAAGATAAAAATAATTTGCATGAGTGCCTTAATAGCACTACTCGAATCAGATGGCAAACAAAGGAAAAACATCTAGAAATCGAAGATACAAATGTCAAGATCAAGTAGACTATACTGCATGAGTGCCCCCAACAACACTACTTAAATGAGATGGAAAAAAAAGGAAAACATTTGGAAGTCTAAGATACAGGTGGTACACAAATCTGCATGAGTGACACCAACGATGCTTCTGAGCATACAAGATGCAAGCCAAAAAAATAGGTACCAAATAGTCTGAAGAACACTTATCACAAGAGAGACAATAATATGCATGAGTGTCCTCAATGAAACTACTCAAGTTAGATGGAGAATAAAGGAAAACATCTACAACTCAAAGATACAAATGACACAAGTACCAAAAAGTCTTTGATCAAATGAAAATGATAAGTCACCTCAAGAAAAAGGAATGTAAGAATGTCCATATGACCTCAAATGCAAGTAACCAACCATTGATGTATGTTGAATTTGAAAGTACATAGGAACAAGAAATAGATATGTAGATCACTCCAACTAGACAAATTGAGGAAGCATTATCACCAATAGTAGAAACCCCCCCATAATGTTGAAAAGGGAGAGCCATGAAAAGAGAACTGAAACTGTGTGAAACCAAGAAGTGCATGTAGGAGAAACAACTTGCAAATAAAAGGGTATACAAACTAATGCAAGCATGCATGAGGCAAGAATCAACAAGATTCATTGTCGTCATGGAAGGGACACTCACTTGACAAAAGTGTGATGGGAAACCAAAGGAAAACATCAACCCCCCCATGGCACTTTATATCATAGTACAAATACAATAGACACAATACGATGTGTAAAATCCCCAAAAATAATATACAACAAAATGGCACTTTATCTCAGTACATCTACATAATAAGAAGTGCATACAATGGGAGCCCATAATGTCCAAAAAAGGAGAACATGCTGAAAATATAATTCTTTGACAAAAAAATAGGAAACTGGTAGCACCATGATGAAGTACACAAAAAAAAATGAAATTTTAAAAGAAATGGCACCCAAAAATGTGTTCGGATGTAGAAGATATGGCTCGTCGAAGTCTCCAAAACGAGAACTGAACAACAATAGCATTGAGAAAATTGAATTTTGGAAAAAATCTAGAAATTAAAACTAGAAAATACCTACACCATCGTGAAGAGCTCAAAATTCTACCCCATTTCAAAAAAAATTGCACTGAAAAAAGCCCATCGTATGACCGAGATATGACCTCTAGAATATTGGGTTCAAATCTGAAAAGCCCAACGAAGAGGGGTTGAGTAGGGAAAAAGTAAACTCCTCCAAATTTGACAAAAACAACTCCAAAAATAGAGGCCTTCCAAATATAGTGGTGCTAGGAAAAAAAAAATCCTCCAATACATTGTATTATATTTTTTTAAAATAAAAAAACCATATGAAAAATCATGTTTTTATTTTCTAAGTTAAAAAAATCATATAAAAAAACTATTATATTTTTATTAAAAAAATATATTAAAAAAACTTGTTTTTTATTTTTTAAGTTAAAAAAACATAGAAAAAAACTAGTATATTTTTATTAAAAAATATATATATATATATAAACTGATTTTATTTTAAAAAAAAAAAAATTAAAAAGGAGAGGCATGGGGTTACCCACCACTACCACCCTTGGGTGGTGGGGGGCAAGGGGTCCTCCACCCTACCAATGGTAGGGGGCGGTACCCCCAACGGTATGCCTCCCATGGTGGGGGTGGGGCTCGAGAGGCCTACCACCCTACCGTGGTAGGGGGCAGGTACTTCGGTACCCCCCAATAATTTTTTTAAAATATTATTTTTGAATAAAAAATAAATTAAAGCATGCATGCCTTTTTAAAAAGGCTTTCCAACAATATTTTTTTATTTGATATCTAAAAAAAATTTGCACAAAAAATATTATGAAATATTTGTATTTGTTTTGCCTCGATTTTTGTGATGTGAGGTTGTACGACCTTCCTAGCAAAAAATAAATTCCTCATAAACTCTTGACATGGATCTTGTCAATTTCATAGGCGATCTTAAGGTTTTTGGGCCTTCTGAGAACAATGGAAACCTTTGTTTTGGCTCACAATGCACAAAAAATGCAGCTACCCTTCGGATTTGGAAAGAAAGCAACCGCTTCAAACATTCATAGATCTTGCATCAAGAATCCAAATTAGGTGAAATAAAAGGAAAATTTGACTTTCTCGATAGCTCTGGATCCAACGATGAGGTCCTTTTCACACAAAAATGCACCGAAAATTCACCCACCTCCAAAAATTGCAAAAAAGACAAAGAAGATTCAGATCTGAAGCCTGCAACCCTTGTGGAAGAAAATAAACCTCATCAATCAAGAAGGGGTTCACTGAATCCACACTCTGATACAATATTAGAATTGTGAAACAAGCACAAAATCATGAGCCACATGATCACACAATCAACAAATGCACCTTCCACACAAGAGATCTGCAAACAATATGTGCAATATTCTTAAAAAAAAAAAAAGTTATAGAAGCAAGAGACTCTCAAGAAAATATGAAAGCTCCAGATAATTACAATGAGGGTTGAGTGCTTATAAAAGAAAAACCCTAAATGAGAAAGGTATCAGATCATGACAAGTATCAACATCACATGAGATGATAAATAATGATCTAATATTAGCTCAACTAATAAAGCATAAAAAACACCCTTAAGTTTAGCTTAAGTGCATGCAAATAAATTAGACTAATGATCAATTAGAGATTAATTAATTATTAACTAATGTATGATAACTCTCTAACATTTTTATAGGCTGAAAGTAGAGTAATCATAGATGATGGAACCACTTAGGAGACAAGTCATTAGGCTTGGTTGAATGTCTTGTGCATCTCCCCAAAACCTAGAATATGTCATGATTCTCCATAGGCATCTATCATCACTACTTCAATAATGCTTGATCTTTGACAATAAAATGAGTTTGAAGACCTATAATGCTGCTCCAAGACTTCACTTTTTCTTGCTTCTTGAATATGAATGCTTGATTTCATGAAAATTCTCTCTTTATTGATCTCTAAATCTCTTCATCTCATTTAAACATAATGAAATGACTTTGTATTTATAGATAACTTAAGATTAATTCTTGAAATTCAAATAACACAAGCTGACATAAGATCTAGGATTTGAAATTGGGCATGTGCAGGATCATGATGGGCCAAAAAGTGGTGATATGAAAAAAGTAGAATTTTGCACTCAACAAAAAATGTGAAAATCCTGAGATAACTTTTTTTTGGGTTGGGTGTCAGTATATTTCTCCATAGAAATTCCCAAGCCAAAGTAAAATAAATCGGATATTCGATTTGAATCGGATATCCAATTTGTAAAGTAAAACAAATTGGATAATTGATTTATAAAATTTTACAAATCGGATATCCGATTTGGGTCGGCTAATATAAAACCAAAAAAGGTCATTTTAAAGTCATTCAAATTGGATATCCGATTTTTGCACACATACACCCAAGAGTAATTAGGAGGTGGAGGGTGGACAAGAGAGAAAGAGAGAAGGAGAGGGAAAGGAGGAGACATAGAGAGAGAATTAGGAGGGGGAAGGGAGAGGGAAAGAGGGGAAGAAGGGGAGAGAGAGAATTAGGAGGGGGAAGGGAGAGGGGAAGAGGGGAAGAAGGGGAGAGAAAGGGGGAGAGAGAGAGAGAGAGAGAGAGAGAGAGAGAGAGAGAGAGAGAGAGAGGGAGAGGAAAAATATATAGTAGAGAGGGAGGTAGGATGGTGGGTTTAAGGGGTCAGGGTTAAAGGTAGAGGGTGTATGGTTGAGAGAAAGAGAGTGGGAGAGGGAGAGAGAGAGAGAGAGAGAGAGAGAGAGAGAGAGAGAGAGGTGAACTGGGGAAGAAGAGGGTTGAGAGGGAGAGAGGGAGAGAAAGAGAGATGGAAATGGAGAGATAGAGAGAGAATTAGGAGGGTGAAGGGAGAGGGGAAGAGGGGAAGGAGAGAGAGAGAGAGGGGGGGGGTGGAGGGAGGAGGGGGAAGGGAGAGATAATTAGGAGGGAGAGAGAGAGACAGAGAGATAGAGACAAAGAGACATAGAATTAGGAGGGGTCTAAGGGAGAGGGGAAGAATTGGAGAGAGAGAGGGAGAGAGAATTAGGAGGGGAAAGGGTGAGGGGAAGAGGGGAAGAAGTGGAGAGAGAAAGAGTTAGGAGGTTGAAGGGAGAGGGGAATAGGGGAAGAAGGCGAGAGCGATAGAGAGAGGGAGAGAGAGAAAGAGATAGAGAGAGGGAAAGATAGAGGGAAAGGGATAGAGAGAGAGAGACAGAGGGGAGGTAAGGGAGAGGGAAAGGGGGGAAGAAGGGGAGAGAGAGAGTGGGAAAGGGAAAGGGAGAGGGAGAGGGAGAGAGGGAAAGGGAGAGGGATGGAGACAGAGACAAAGAGGGAGAGAGAGAGGGAAATAGATAATATTTAAATATTTTATATATTAGTAATGTTAATTAGTTATATAATATTTTATATATTAGTAATATTAGTTAGTTATATAATATTTTATAATTAAAATTAATATATATATATATATATTTATACATTAACTAAAATATATAAATTATATATTATATATTAAATTATAAACTATAAACTATTTATTGCATTTTATAAATTATATATTAGAATCTATATTACATTTTTATATAAAATAATATATTAAAATTATATATAAAATAAATCGATATCCGATTTGGATCGGATATTCAATATCTCTGACATAAGCCCTACTACTTAGGGATCAGCTTTGGGTTTGCTTCAAAATTTGGCTAGGACATGCCAATCCTAAGAAGTCAACATAAAAAACGTGTTTAGCATCTTACCTTGCTTTTCTAGACTTCACCCATGTGGTTGACAACCTTTTTTACCCTAAATTGATGAAACAAAAAGGGTTTTTAAAGGAGATTCTCAGCTTTCCACCAATATAAATTATGCTATACTTTGAATTTAATAAATTATTATTATTCATTTTCTATTTGAATTAGGACTAAAGTCTTGATTGATAGGTTGATTGAAAAATATCTATATCATTCAAATAGTATCACTTTTTTTTTAATCCAAAACATGCATCACATTCTATGTTGTGCATACTATAGGATAAAAAAAAGTCGAATTTCATGAAGTTTTGACCAAGTTAAGGTGGTCAGACATACGAGCTTTTATATTTTTTAAAAGTTGTAATAAAAAATTCATAATTAATTATTTACTTCGAAAAAAATTACAAAAAATATGCATAACATCAGGACATGAGTCTTTTACTTATATCTAAAATCTTATAAAAAAATATTATCATTTTATTATGGTTAGGGTGGTCAGATAGACACCTACTTCTTATTTTTTCCTTGAAATCTAAGTACTATTGCATTGAAATTTCAAATTTTCACCAAATAGATTGTTTTTTTAAATAAATTTAGTAGTTTAGAAACTACATTCAATTTGCTACAGATTCTATTCTTACATATTTTTGAAATAATATATATAACTTATTCAAATTTTTAGGTCAAGTTGCCTAACTCTGATTTTTCTGAATTTTCATCGCCACTTAAGGGCCTGTTTCTTCCATGATGATCCTGCACATACACAATTATTAAAATACCACCAAAAACCCATCCCAAAGGGGTGTCCTAAGTTAGTGAGGACCCATTCACCATAGCGCGAATGGGTCCTAGCATACATAACTAGGACATGTTTCAAGGAGATACAAAATGATATGCCAAAAGGGGGTCCTAGGACCTAGGGAGGACCCATTCACCAGGTAGAAAAAGGGTCCTAGGTCACTAGCCTAGGACACATTCCCTGCAAAATTTTAAGTGTTGTGTAACATTACCAATGAGTGTCAGGTTTTCTCCCTTAGAAAATGTAATAAATTAGGCTTGGATTCGAATTTAAGGGGTCAATTAACTTTAATTTAACCTAAATTAGTGTGAAAGTGAAAAGATACACTTTACAACATCTTAAATAAGGCATCATTAAGTCCATTTTGTTATTAGTTATTCATTCCCAAACTAAGTATGAAAAAGGGTTACTTTTTTCTACACTACATATATATAGTCATATTCTCACAAATATTGCATAAGTTAATTGTCATTCAAATATATATTTAAGTAATTATATATAGATATACATATACTAATATACTAATATATAAGTATATTAGTTTACATGAACATAATAATATACTTATACATTAATATATGCATATTTTAATATACATTGTTTAGTTGGAAAATGGGGTTCACCAAAATGAATCAACAGGATGATGAACCACTTAATTTTCCCACACAAAACATATATATTTTTGAGAGCTAAAAGATGAATATAACAACCAAAAATGATACCTAGCTATTATGGCAACTATGAGGGAAGTTTTTAGAGCTCAAAGAGGTATGTACCTTGCTGAAAGAAGCATGTTTTTAGGGCATAAAGGACTCATTCGCCTTTAGTGGCGAATGGGACCCTGCTAGGGTTTTTGAAAACTAAGATCTGGGTTATTTTCCTTGATGTTTGCACTCTCAAATTCTCGATTTTCAGCTCACAAAAACATGTACTAAATTTTGTAGCTTCAATTCTTCGTTCTTGCACTTTGAATGACAATTTTGACATTTTTCTTTAAGCTTCTTCTCCGCTTGATCTTCAACCTGTAAATCTACAAACATACACTCAAGGGAAGAAAAAATTGTTGATTTTGTGAATAGGGGTTTGTCTAAGTCAAACCCCTTGTAGGTAATTAAACCAAATGATGAAATAATGTAATTGAAGCATGAAACATGAAATGTTTTCTTGTAATGCAAATCTGCAATCTAACATGTAGTGTCCATGAAGAATGTAGATATTGGATGTGAAATAATGCTTGCAAGTATATCCTCAATGCTACACTCACAATCTTAGCTCAACAGCATGCATGACTACATCAAACCCTATACATGATGGAATGATCTTGAATTTCTATAATAAACTCTTGATAATATTCCTTGAAATGTCTTTGAAAATGCTCTTGAAGTGCTTTATAATTTTGTCTTGAAATTTCTTGAATGCTTCATAACCTTGCTAGGAGAAATAATGTGAATTAACCCCTTATTTATGCTAAATTAGGAGATTAATCCCAAAATTCAAATAATTGAAGTTGACACTAGATCTAGAAATGAATATCATTAAATTCTCACCATAATTAAATTTAAAAAGGGGGTCCTCATTAAGGGACACATTTTCCACCTAGGGTGAATGGGTCCTGGCTCATTTTTCCAAGAGCTAACCCTAGGGAATGGAAAGAAAACTAAAACCCATTTAGAATCAACTAATAAACGGGGGTCCTATAGAGGGAGGATCCATTTTAGACCTAGGGTGAATAGGTCCTGGCACCATTTTCCAAGACCTAAATTTATCCAATTTAATTGTTATGCAATTTGAATTGTGGGTGTTGGGATATATCTTCAAGAGGTGTCATAAATAAGGCTTGAATTTTAATTAAAGGGGTTAATTAACTCTAATTAACCACATTTAATTAAGAGGATCCTAGATAAATGTAAAAGTGTGTTACAACACATTACAACACTTAAATAAGGTATAAGTAGATTTCATTAAAAGGGGCCCATTAGGCTTAATTCATTAAATAAACCCTAAAAAAGTGTGAAAGTGTGTTACACCACTTTACAACACCTCTACAAAGGACACATTAAGGTACATTTTAGTTAAATAAAGATCCTAGAATGATGTGAATGTGTAAACCACATTACAACACCACTCCAAGACACAGTTAGTTCAATTTTATGTTAATTATCCAAATTAAGTGTGAAAAAGGATTACTTTTTTTGACAATAAATTTTTCCCCCACTTTATTGAGAGGATGACCCCATGTCAAACTCACACTAAAGTATAAATTCAATATGCTTAAGTATGCAAAAGAACAAAGATACATAACCATACCTTGTCAAAGTTCAATAAAAGAAAAACTAAGGATCAAGCACAACTGTTCCAACACGATGTGGAACACAGTTGTTTGTCCAAGAAAAAGGATCAATATTTGATGGTCCAACATGATGTGGAACACATCTAGGCTATTTATCCATAACATATATGTTGATCACTTTGGGGTAGCAGAACCTTAGTCTATCCACTAGGCGAGTTGTCCCAATGAAGTGGCAAATGAGAGAATCATATTAGTCTCTCATACCATAGTGAAGTTATCCTCCTTACAACTTTGATAGGGCACCACAATGTAATGTTTTTTGTAAATTCTTTTGTAATGTAAATTTTTGTAAAAGGGGATTTTTCTTTGTTCATGTAAAGGTATTCTTCTTAGGGAGCATTGTGCCTAATGTCTCCAAGAGAGTACAATTCAAGTTGTTAGATCATCACTCATGGGATGCCTCATTCACACCATTCTATGACAATAAATCGTACACTCTTGGACGACATCAAACCAAATGACAACACCAAGAAGAGGACACATCACAAGAAAAAAGAAAAATCATGCCACGAAATTTTCTAGAAAGATGTCATTGATGTATGCCCCCACTTTAAAGTGGTTTCTACAACATTACTATGAAAAATTTATTTAAAGTAACCAATTTTTTTTCCTAAGACATGAGAGCTTTCCTCAGAAAACCCTATGCCAAGTCATATATTTTCGAGATAAGTTGCATCATGAAATACGAAAGAAGGTTTTCCCCCCAAAATATATAAGGGATCTATGTATTTGGGGTCAGTATGTTTGTGCTACAATGTTGTCATGAAGCATGGAACTGTCATCATTCCCCAAATACACATAGAATTGGAAGAATGACACAAAGAGAGCGAAAACAAAGAAAAATCATTTCAGGTCAATATGGAAGAGACCTAAATGTATCGATGCCTTGTGTCATCCCCAAAAGGAAAACACAAGACAAATGAAAAAGGTAACGAAAAATATTTTGGGTCAACATGGAAGAGACCTAAATGTCTTGACGTATTGTGTCATCCACAAAAGGAAAACACAAGACAAATGAAATGATTACAACATATAGAAGAATGAAAGGTACATATAGAGGAATGCACAAAAAGAGAGAGGTACATCAAATGAAACAACATAGGGTATCACATTACGCACATGCAATCAAAAAAATAAAACATGAAAAAGAAAAAGACTAGTAGGGCACATGTGAGTCAACCTAAAGTAGGTTGTCTACATCCCAATTTCAACCAATATAAATGGAAGGTGGACAGCTAGCCATAGGGACAAGTGAAAGTGTTGAACTAGGGGAAGCACCATGTTCAACACTCCTTTTATAATATTTTTCATTTAAGCTCATAGAATAATAAAACAATGTATTCAACTCATCATGCACTTGTTCATCAATTTTTTCTATATCAATGTCATCATCTAGATTTATCACAACAGGAGGTTGAATAACAATTTACATCCAAGGTTTTTGTTTATGTTGTGGTAAAGGTATATGATCATCATTATTTTCTTTAGGTAAGTTTGGATTCTGATATTCTATGTTGTTCTTGTCTTCTTGAGTTTGTAATTTATGAGCAATAGAACATCGTTGATGCCTATGCTCTCTATCACTTTGATTCCATTTCAATTGATTGTCAATTTATGTTTGTGTAAGAGAGGGTTTGTCAATCATAGGTTCCTTCTCTTCCTTGGGAGGGATAGAAGGAACACCATTAGGTTGCAGTTCAACTGCTTTGTCTTTATCTTTATAAACTTTTTTAACTTTAGGAGGGACAACGAGATTGTTTATGTTATCTCATGGTCTCTTGTAGGAAATTACAGGATTTTTTTCTATAAGTTTTTCTTGTATGTTTAGAATATCTTTTGGTTCGATCATGGATTCATCAAGGATAGGTTTTTTATTTACAGGTTGAGGCATCTTTTGAAGGGATAGTTTTATTATTTTATTTGCCTTGAAATTTTGATAAGATTTGAAAAATAAATCCTCACAAGGTTTGATAGGTTCCATAGGCTTAGGCCAAAATAAATCTAATGAAAAATTCCCCCAGGCTGACATGGGAATAAATCCACTATGATGCACAGTAAATATATCATTTCCAAATGGAAACTTTAGATATTTATGCACAAGGAAAGGGACAAAATTCATGGAGTGAAGCCATGGATAACCTAGCTTCACACAAAATTGATCCAATTGCATAATGATGGAAAATGAGACAGTTAATGTTTTCAGTCCCACTTTTAAAGGGAGATCTATTGAGCCTATTGTAGGGAAAGAAAATTTGTTATGTATCTTGATATAGTTCATGCACATATCAAAATTATTCTAAGATCACAGTCTCTCCATAGATAGGATCAATCAATATCCCATTAGTGGGCTTATTATTAATTGACCAGCTATGTAAAGAGGACCATTAGGTGCATGCTTAGGTATGTCATTTTTTGAGAAAATAACAAGTCAAGAGGCTTTTTAGTTGAGCCCTTATGAGGTCTAGCTTCAATAAATGCTACCACTTTCTCTACAGAATGTGATTTCATATGATCATCATCAATGTTAACATTGTGCTTAGTTTCAGTAGGAGGATTGATTATGGCATGTATGTTGTTATTGTCATGTTTGTTCAAGTAGTCATGAAAGAAGCAACTAAGGCTATAGATGATTTGTGTTTCACTTCAAGTTTATGCACTTTCTTGAGATTCTGTATAATTGGAACCATGCTAATGTCTATGCATTCACTAAGGATATAGGCTTGTAAGTTTTCTAGTTGTCCATCTAGCTTGTAAATAACATCATGCACATTGATTGTAGGAAGAGAAGTCATGGGTAAGTAAGTATGCAAACTATGAGCCATGTAGGGTTGATTCTCAACATTATTAGAAAGAGAGTCAAAAAAATCAAGATCCATAGTGAGTGAGCTATCGTGGGATGACATGAGCCTCGAACAACGTCTTATAATAGTATTGTTAATAGGAAATCAAGTTGTAAAGCTCATGCAAGTTTTACAAACCTAGTGTGAAAACTCTAGAATGACAAAGAGGCAATGCAACAACCTAAAATGAAATGTGAATTTTAGATTCTAAGCAATGCAATTGACTGATCACACAATGAAATGAAGTGTTTTGAGTGTAATTTTGATTTTGAACAATGCACTGCAATGAATAAATTTAAGCTAAATGAAATGAAATTGATGAAACAATAAATTAGGAAACTAAAAGAGGAAAGTAACAACACCAAACATAAGCTAAAAACTAATATTTTATGATCCAAAAAATATAGATTTGTAGCTAATAGGGACTCATTCACCAGTAAGGGCAAATGGGTCTTGGTTAGGTTTTTCTGAGATGTTTTATTGGATTCAAAGTGATTCTTAATGCTTTTCAAATTCTAGAAGATGTAGGTTTGACCTGATTAGGGATTCATTCACCAATAGGGCGAATGGGTTTTGGTAAGGTATTTTTAAACTATTTTTTTATTAATTTGTAAGCTTTCAATGATATCTTTTAGTTCTAGGTCTAAGGTAGTGAGTTTCAATTTTAGATTTTCCAAAATTGCAATGTAAAAATGTAATGAAAATATGAATGCAAAGGCCTAACTCAAAATGCAATTTGTTGTTGCTTTTTAAATGCAATAAATTATGTCTAAATGAGATGCACAATGATTGCTTTTTTTTTTAATTTTTTAGATTTAGAAATATGCAAATAATAATCAGAAATGATACCTAGTTCTTATAGCAACTATGAGGGAATTTTTTAGAGCTAAAAGAGGTTTGTAGCTTGCTGCAAGAAGCCTATTTTTAGGGCACAAAGCACTCATTCGCCTTTAGTGGAAAATTGGTCCCTATTAGGAATTTTAAAACTTGCATCTAGGTTAATTTTTCTTGATGTCTGCTCTCAAATTCCCGATTGTCTGCTCACAAAAATCTATACTTAATTCTATAGCTTCAATTCTTCATTCTTACACTTTTTTATGACAACTTTGACAATTTTTCTTTAAACTTCTTCTACACTTGATCTTAAACCTATAAATTTTCAAACACACACTCAAGGGGAGAAAAAATTGTTGATTTTTAGTGAATAGGGTTTTGCCTAAGTCAATCCCCTTGTAGGTAGTTAAACCAAATGATGAAATAATGTAATTGAAGCATGAAACATGAAATGATGCAATGATGATACCTTGGATGTTGTTTTTTAATGAAAATCTGCAATCTAACATGTAGTATCCATGAAGAATGTAGATCTTGGATGTGAAATAATGCTTGCAAGTATATCCTCAATGCTACACTCATAGTCTTAGCTCAACAATATGAATGAATGCATCAAACCCTAGACATGATGGAATGATCTTGAATTGATGCAATAAACTCTTGATATTATTTCTTGAAATACCTTTGAAAATTATCTTGAAGTGCTCTATAATGCTCTCTTGAAATTTCTTGAATTCTTCATAAACTTGCTAGGAGAAACACTATGAATTAGCCCCTTATTTATACTAAATTAGGAGATTAACCCCAAAATTCAAAAAATTCAAGCCGACACGAGATTTGGAAATAAATATCATTAAATTCCCACTAGAATGGAATTTAAAAAGGGGGTCCTCATTAACAGAGGACTCATTCATCACCTCGGGTGAATGGGTCCTAGCTTAGTTTTCCAGGACCTAACCTCGAGGGATGGAAAGAACACTAAAAACCCATTTAGAGTCAACTAATAAAGGGGATTCCTATAGAGGGAGGACACATTCACATCTATGGTGAATGGGTCCTCACACCATTTTCTAGGACCTAAATTTACCCAATTTAATTGTTATGCAATTTGAATTGTGGGTGTCAGGATAGATCTTTAGGAGGTGTCATAAATAAGGTTTGAATCTGAATTAAAGGGGTTAATTAACTCCAAGTAACCACAATTAATTAATTGGACCCTAGATAAATGTAAAAGTGTGTTACAACACTTTACAATACTTAAATAAGGTACACATTAAGTACATTTCATTAAAAGGGGCCCATTAGGCTTAATTCATTAAAGAAACCCTAGAAAAGTGTGAAAGTGTGTTACAACACTTTACAACACATTTGCAAAGGACACCTTAAGGTAAATTTTAGTCAAATAAATATCCTCAAATAATTTGAATGTGTACAACACATTACAACACCACTCCAAGACATAGTTAATTCAATTTTATGTCAATTATCCAAACTAAGTGTGAAAAAGGATTAATTTTTTCGAAACTACATAAATATATCATTAATTTAATATCCATACTCAAAAACATATAATCACCATATATTCATTGATTGAAATAGATGCATGAAGTTCATATATGTGTGTGTGTGTGTGTGTGTGTGTGTGTGTGTGTGTGTGGGTTATCAAGGACATGTACATATATTTATATATACATTCTAGGTATATACCTCATCGATTAGCATCCAAGTATGAAGACAAAGAAGAAATTTCATTCGACATAGGGACCCAATCATGTAACCCTAATCAAGAACATCCAGAAAAAAAGATCATATCCTCTTCTAAATCATGCACAAACAAGACTAAAGGTTACTTACCCGATTCCATAAACTAACCTGAATCGACTCTACTTGACCAACTAGGGTGTGAGTGTGTTCATGCTCAGTTAGGTTGATTAAGGGTTACCAAACCAAGCTCCTCTCCTGAGTGATACTTCCCCTATCTTCCAAAGGTTTGAACCTATTCCTGCATTAAGCTTAGTGCAACACAAAGGTAGCTAGTTATTGGTGCAAGAGCACCTACACCTTGTGAAGTCTAAGTTGATAGCTAGGTGTGTCTTGTGTTCATTTATGCTTAATAAGGTCTAAAGGACCAGTCATAATGTAATTTGAAAAGGTTTTGAATCATTTAGTTGAATTTGTCAGTTTGATTCATAATGCCAAAGCCATGTGAAATCATGAGTTTTAAGGGATATGGGGAGTAGGGTCTTATTCCATGTTAAATAAGGTCTCAATGAGAATTTTAAATGTATTGGAGGGCTTAATAGGTCAGTTAGGTGGTATTTGCAAAATCAAGTTGATCAAGTTGTAATGGGGTAGTGATTAAGAGCAAAATTGGCAAAAATTGTCATCTTAGACTCTAACAAAAGGTGGTTATGGTAGTTGGTCGGTTCAAGGGGTGGTTTGGATGTTATTACATGATATATTGTTGTAAGATCTCGAATTGAGGCTGTTGGAGAAGTTTGGAATGAGTTTCTAATAAGAAGTTTGCTGTTTTTTTGTGTTTTCCATTAAGAAATTGCTGATCCCGTGCATTGTACGACCTGTACGTATTGTTTTACACTACAAGACTATTATGGTTGGATAGATAATTGAATAACCTTTCTTTTGGAATTGGAATGGTGTGATTTCATTGAGAATTGAGTGAGATATCCTCGTTTTACTACCGGGTGGTCTCAAATCCCATGTTTTTCCTGTTTTCCTGAACTTTGCAAGCATTGTACGGATCTGTACCACCACCATATGATCTAAGACTTATATCATCTTGTAGGGGAATGAAATATCTTTCATCTGAATCCAATTAGAGGTTCTAATATTGAGTTTTGAGAGAGATCTCTTCATTTTTCTGGGACTGCCTATTTCTAACTAATTTGAGGGTTTGATTGGTGTAAAAAATGATGTTCTAGTCATTCCACTTGCTTTCCAGCCCTGTAACTCGGTGGAATGACTTGTTTCATGGAATTTTAGATGTACCAATGGTTTTGGATGCATAAAATACAAGTTGTATGGTTTTAGGGGGATGCCCTAGGGTGTTTTCATGAGTATTCCAAGTGAAATTGAGGAACTAAAGTAAGGTTTTGGAAAAATATGATTGGAACTCTATATGTGATAGTGTTTTGAGTTTTTGCAGGTCATTTTATGAAGGTCTAATGTAGTGGAATGTTATGATAAGTCTTGGAACCCATATTTTCAATAAACCCTCATGAATTGTGCCTAAAACAAGGTTTTTCAAGTTTGGCATGTATTTGTCCGTACCAATGGAATATTTTTGTGATTTTGGAGGTTTGAAGGCATATGAATTGCTGCACCAAGGTTTCATTGTCCTATGATAGGTTTAAAGGCATGTGGCTTTGTAAAATAGGCCTAATCAGCATAATTGAGCCTCTTGGGTCTGCATCATAGTGGTATCAGAGCATCAGGAAGTAGATCTATTTTCATTTTGCAGGTTGAAGAAGAGGCAAGGTTGACAAGATGCCTCCAAAGAAGAATGATATGGCTAAAGAGATGAAGGAGATGAAAGATAGGCATGCAAGAGAACTCAGAGAGTTGGAAGAGAGAGTCATAGCCTTGGAGACAAACAAAAGAAGGGAAGTGGAAGAGACTGAGACTGAAGAAGAGGAAGATGAGGAGTTTGAAGATGTGGAAGAAGAGCTTACTCCAGAGGATCAAAGAATTGCAAGGTTGCTGAAGGCAATAAAGAATGACAAGCCTAAGGTAAAACTTGATGTTCCTAAGTATGGTGGTAGTTTAAATGATGAAGAACTATTGGATTGGATTGCTGCAATAGATAATCATTTTGAATGTGATGAGGTTCCTGAAGAACAAAGGGTCAAGATTGCAAAAACTAAGTTGCAGGGTCATGCTTTGGTATGGTGGGATTACCTTCAATCTGAGAGGAGGAAGCAAGGAAAGTCTAAGATCACATCATGGGATAAGATGATATCAAAGCTTAAAGGTAAATTCTTACCCAAGGATCACCAAGTTCAATTGTTTAAGAGATTGCAAAACTTAAGACAAAGGGAAATGGATATTAAGTCTTATACTGAGGAGTTTTATAAATTGAGTTTAAGATCTGGTCATCATGAGAATGAAGATGAAAAGATTGCTAGATATGTTGGTGGTTTAAGGCTTAATATACAAGATGAATTGGTTTTGGCTAACCCTAGGAGTGTAGAGGATTGTTATCAAATGGCTATTAGGGTGGAGGAGAAAATGAAGAGAAGGCAAGACAAAGCAGCAAGAGGAAGAGGCAACACTTCTAGAGGAAGAGGGTTCAATCCTAGTTCAAAGACAAACAATGAGGGCCAAGGAGAAGACAAGAAGGATCAAGAGAAATCTGATTCAAGAGGTGGATGGAGAGGTTCAAGAGGCAGATTTGGTGGAGGAAGAGGTTCCTATCAATTCTCAGGAAGATGCTACAATTGTAACCAGCCTGGACACCCAGCCTTCAAGTGTCCTGAAAAGCAAGCCTCAAGCTCTTATGGTGGAGAAAGGAGGAATCAATTAGTGCATGAAGATGAAGAGAGTGGGAATTCACCTATAGTTAACCTTACATCAGAAGAAGGAGAGGCACTCATGATAAGGAGAACTGTGTTGCAAGCATCCAAGGAGGAAGAATTGAGTCAAAGGAGGAGTCTATTTAGAACTACATGCAAAAGCAAAGGTAAAGTGTGTCAAGTTGTCATTGATTCTGGTTCTCAAGATAATCTAGTGTCTAGGGAGATGGTGGATAAGTTGAGTTTGGAAAAGTTACCTCATGAATCACCTTATAGAGTTTCTTGGGTCAATGATAATCAATCTTTGGTGGTAAAAGAGCAAGCATATGTTGATTTTCAGATTGGAGAGTATAAGGATAGGGTTCTATGTGATATTTTTCCAATGGATTGTTGTCATGTGCTCTTAGGGAGGCCTTAGCAATTTGATAGGAGGTCTATATATGATGGCTGGGAGAACACATACACCATCAAGAAGGAGGACAAAACTTTTAAGTTGCTTCCCTTGAAAACAAGTGTAAGGGATAAGGGTAAGTCTAAGGTAGTGTTGTTTGGCAAGAAGGAGCCTTTAAGGCCTGAGGATAGTAAGTCTGATATGGTTGCAGGTTTAGAACAGATTAGTGGTGTTGTGATAGCAAGGAAGGCACCCACAATTGATGTTAAGACAGTATGGAGTTTGTTTTTGCAAGGGGCAGAGAGAGAACTCAAGCCTAAGTCTGATTTGATCAAGGTAAGTGCTAAGTGTGCAAGGGAGTATGAAGGACAGGGTGAAATTGTTGTTGGGACCATGGTGTGTCCCATTACTATGAAGGTTGCTGCAAGCCAAGTGAAATTTGGTAATGCAAAAGAGGATAGAGTTGTTAGTGCAGGGGCACAAGAGGATGGTGACATGGCAGGTCTAGGGGCATTACAAAAGGAACAAATTAAGCAGAGGCATGCAGGTCTGATCACAGAGCCAGTAAGGCAGAATGTGCAAGGAATGGTGAGGAGCTATCCATGTATGGGTGGAGCAAGGAAGAGAGCAGGTTTATATGATTCTAATGTTTGTTTGTCTACAGGTCTAAGGCGTAGAACAACACCAAATTTTGATCTAGGACTAAAGAGATCAGTACTAGGTCTGAAGATGCTTGAAGCAGCAATGAGAAGGCCAAGAACAAGTTTCCACTCTTGGGGCAAGAGTCTTTTTTTATGGGGGGGTGTATGGTGCAAGAGCACCTACACCTTGTGAAGTCTAAGTTGATAGCTAGGTGTTTCTTGTGTTCATTTATGCTTAATAAGGTCTAAAGGACCAGTCATAATGTAATTTGAAAAGGTTTTGAATCATTTAGTTGAATTTGTCAGTTTGATTCATAATGCCAAAGCCATGTGAAATCATAAGTTTTAAGGGATATGGGGAGTAGGGTCTTATTCCATGTTAAATAAGGTCTCAATGAGCATTTTAAATGTATTGGAGGGCTTAATAGGTCAGTTAGGTGGTATTTGCAAAATCAAGTTGATCAAGTTGTAATGGGGTAGTGATTAAGAGCAAAATTGGCAAAAATTGTCATCTTAGACTCTAACAAAAGGTGGTTATGGTAGTTGGTCAGTTCAAGGGGTGGTTTGGATTTTATTACATGATATATTGTTGTAAGATCTCGAATTGAGGCTGTTGGAGAAGTTTGGAATGAGTTTCTAATAAGAAGTTTGCTATTTTTTTGTGTTTTCCATTAAGAAATTGCTGATCCTGTGCATTGTACGACCTGTACATATTGTTTTACAATACAAGCCTATTATGGTTGGATAGATAATTGAATAAAATTTCTTTTGGAATTGGAATGCTGTGATTTCATTTAGAATTGAGTGAGATATCCTCGTTTTACTACCGGGTGGTCTCAAATCCCATGTTTTTCCTGTTTTCCTGAACTTTGCAAGCATTGTACGGATCTGTACCACCACCATATGATCTGAGACTTATATCATCTTGTAGGGGAATGAAATATATTTCATCTGAATCCAATTAGAGGTTCTAATATTGAGTTTTGAGAGAGATCTCTTCATTTTTCTGGGACTGCTTGTTTCTAACTAATTTGAGGGTTTGATTGGTGTAAAAAATGATGTTCTAGTCATTCCACTTGCTTTCCAGCCCTATAACTCGGTGGAATGACTTGTTTCATGGAATTTTAGATGTACCAATGGTTTGGGATGCATAAAATACAAGTTGTATGGTTTTAGGGGGATGCCCTAGGGTGTTTTCATGAGTATTCCAAGTGAAATTGAGGAACTAAAGTAAGGTTTTGGAAAAATATGATTGGAACTCTATATGTGATAGTGTTTTGAGTTTTTTCAGGTCATTTTATGAAGGTCTAATGTAGTGGAATGTTATGATAAGTCTTGGAACCCATATTTTCAATAAACCCTCATGAATTGTGCCTAAAACAAGGTTTTTCAAGTTTGGCATGTATTTGTCCGTACCAATGGAATATTTTTGTGATTTTGGAGGTTTGAAGGCATATGAATTGCTGCACCAAGGTTTCATTGTACTTTGATAGGTTTAAAGGCATGTGGCTTTGTAAAATAGGCCTAATCAGCATAATTGAGCCTCCTGGGTCTGCATCAGTTATTCACATAAAATCCATTAGCATCATAAATCATTTGCATCTTCAAATAATTCATGTTGCAATTCATATTCATTCATCACATTTTCCATCAATATAAAACATAATCATTACTTCAAAAGTAATAACATATTAATGCATATTTTAGTGTTTCATTCTCCTATTGAATGTATTAAATTTATGATAAACATTTATCATCACATTTACTTACAAGGTAAAAGTAACCCAATAACTAAGAGACGAAGTGTAACAAGTTAGGAGTGATCCAAATAATTTGAAACCTTAGGGCTCAATCTTGAGCATAGATCCAATTTGATAGTAGAGTAAATTGGATGGATACCAAGAGCTTGCTTCAAAATCCACCACTCATCCCAAAAAAAAATTGAGTCACTAGTCTAGACCTGCTAGAGAAAACCCTAAGAAATTATATTCTTAGTTTTGAGGAGATTTTTCCAGATAATGGACCTCGAGGGGATTTGAACATTATAGAGGAAATAAATTACCTTCCCACCATTTAGATATTTAGCTCTAAGGATAGAGATGGAAATTTGGCATGTCGGTTTAACAATCTCCAACTAACTTTGGTAATAAGCACCATGTTCATTTGCATGGTTTTTCTTAAGTCACGTCCACTGTATAATTTTTAGGAGCAAATATTGTCCCAATTGACTAAAGAGAACTGATTTTTTTCTTCAGTTCTCGACCATACAAACCTTCTTTGAATTTGTTCCAATTTATCAAACCACAAAGATATCATGATATAAATGGACATGAGGTATACAGTTTTTCTTTAGAGAGTGGACTTTAGGAGTAGTTTATCAACATTGATAAGAAGGGCACCCTTCTAGGCCACAAGTTTTCTTTGAACTCTTTCGAGTAAGTTGCGCCACATAGAATTATCAACCTTACTCACCATGAGAGGGATTCATAGGTAAGTGGAAGGGAGAGAAAAGATCTAGCAGTTAAGAATCCTAGAGATTTTGGTTTGGAGCGAGAGGGAAACATTGAAGAAGAAAACCACACTTTTAGCCAAATTAATACATTGACCACATGTAGAAGAAAACTTTTTAAGAATATTTATCCGCCCTTTCATCTCAACAATTGTGGATTCTCCAAGAACAATTGTATCATCAACAAACTATTGATGAGAAATTAGTTGGGAGATGGAAGAAGGAGCAAAACTAGCCATAATGTCATTCAAAATACCTTTTGCAATATTTCAACCAAGGACCTCTGCCATCATATAATGAAGATATAGGGGGGCAGGGGGTCCCCTTTCCCAATACCACCAAAAACTGAGAAGTGACCTTGAGGAGTGTCACTTATGATCACTGAGAACATAGGAGAGGTAACACAACCATTAATTAGTTTTAAAATTTAGTGTGTGAATTTGAATCTGTACAGGACTTCAAACAAAAAGTTATAAGAGACTTTATCATAAGCTTTTGAAATATCCAACTTGAGGGCCATACTTTCCTTATGGACTTTTCTCATAGAGGGAAGGGTTTTATGGACCAACATGACAACATCAGTAATTTATCACCTTGGTAAAAATCCTTTCTGGGTCAAATAGATAATTTTATCAAGGGAAGGTTTAATATGGTTAACCAAAAGTTTAGAAAAAATTTAATAGAAGTTATTACAAAGGTTAATAGGGTGAAATTTAGATAACCTATTAGCACCAATTTTTTTGGGAATGAGGACAATATAAGTATTATTGAACTCCTTTAGAATGCTACTAGAAGAAATGAATTCCTTAACAACAAGAATCACATCTAAGCCAACAAGATCTTATAATGTTTGAAAGAAGAGAGGGAAACCATCAGGCCTCGAGACCTTAAAAAGGTTAAGGGAAAATGAAATCTCCCTAATTTCCTCATTTGAGGCTCTTCATTCAATAAAAAAAAAATTGGGGGAGTGATGGAATGGGGAATCACATCCAACAAGTGGTCTACTAGAAGAGGGGGGTCAACAATGACTAGGTTGATGAGGTTATGGAAGAAATTAACACCTTGTAGTGAAATATCCTCCTTAAAATTCAAAACCAAACCATCTCCACAATACTCAGTTTAGAAATAGTATTCTTCAAGTTCCTATACCTAGAGGCAAAGAGGTGAAAAACCTTGGTGTTCTTGTACCCCTCATGAAGCCACTGGTTTTTAGCCCACTCTTTCCAATAAATTTCCTTTGTCCTAATAATATTATGCAAATCACTTAATAGATATTTGAATTTATTGACCAAGTCCTCAAAGGCTCCCATACCATCCAAATCCTTTTGAACTAGCTTGATCTAGACCTTAATGGATTTTTTTTAGAAAAGATATTGTCGAAACAATTTTGTTCCAATTTTTGAAGTTTTTTCAAAAAAATTAAGTTTTAGATCAAGCCTAAACATAGCTAAACTACTTAACTTGATATTCCACCATTCATGTAGGAGCCCTCTGAGTTGAGGATTATGTGACCACATCAATTCAAACTGAAAAGGGTGCTTAGCTTGAAGATGAGTGTTCCATCTTAAAAGAAGACGAGTGTGATTTGACCCCACTCTTAGAAGAGAGGATAATGAGTAGGAACAAAAATATCAATTAAATTAAACTAGATAATGGTCCAATCTAACCTAAATGATATAATCTCTTGTTCTTTTGTTGGACCAATTAAAAGAGCTTCCTTCAAGCTCTAGGTCCTAAAGGTGACCCACTTGAAGGAAATTATTGAGATCCAACATACTATCAATCAAATCAATATTGCCTCCCATCTTCTTCGAGGTAAAGGGAAGAGTGTTAAAGTCACCCAACAACATCCAGTGAATTTGAAGGAAAGAAATTTTTCAATCTAATAGGCTAGTCCAGGTGGCTCCTCTGAGGACAACATTGTCTGGAGCATAGACATTAGATATAACCTAATCCTGAAGAGCAAAACATTGAGAAAAGCACACATTGAGGTAGTTTTTATCCTTTGAAATCAAAGAGCCATTAAAGAAATGTTTTCACATAGTAACAAGACCACTAGAATCCCCATCTACATCAATCACCAAATTAAGAGAATTAGGCCATATGTAATTACTTGATTTATCAAAGTTAGTAGCAGTCATTTTTGTTTCTTCAATAAGAAAAATGTCAAGCTTGAATTGTTTGATGAGATACCTCACAATATGCTTCTTGTGAAGGCTATTAAGTCCCCTAACATTCCATGATAGGATCAACATTTTTTACATCTTTTGGAGCCTAGCTACTCTAAGGTTACCTGGTTCCCATTAGCAATGTATTTAGATGTGTTCTTCTGCCTTGTAGCTCTAGATGATTTTTGGCCAAGTTTTGAACTAGTCCCAACATTAGCCAACTTTTGTAGTCCTACCAACTGTATGGATCTTGGTGAACTAGAATAAATTAGGGTGGTCTGACACTCTGCAAGAGAGGCAACCCACACCATTAGAGTAGGGGTAGAAGTAGGGGAAACCACACAAGTAATGACCAAGTCTAAGGAAGACAACACAAGGGGTGATATAATGACCTCCATCAAAGGTTCCATAATAGCGGGAACATTATTAGTCAAAGGTGAGACAATAAGGATAGGGAGGTCTTTGAATAGAGACTAGGAGGAATGTAGGGAGAGGGGGGTCTCTTTGGAAAAGGCCAACTCTAGGGGATTAAAATCCTTAGGGTAAGGTTGAATAAGTGCCTTGGGGAGATCATTCAAAACACAAACCTCACAGACCAAAGTTGTGTCAAAAGAAGAACAAGAAATCTTTAGACCAGAGGGTAAGGCTAGCTTAGACACCTATTCAGGAGGAAAATATAAAGAGCACCTCCTATCCTTATGTGGGGAGTGAAGAGCCAAATTTTTTCCCTTGCTTGTAGGATTTGAATCCTTAGTCACCCTTTTAGTGAAAGCATTGTAGAGATGGTCAATAGAAGAGAAAAGTTGATAGAAGAGAACTAAATTTTTATATTCATTGGTTTAAGACCATTTACTGAGCATGGATTCTAGAGTAATCAAGGAAGGAAACACCTTATTGGGTTCAATTCTTATGTAGTAGTGTGTAATCATGAATGTGGACAATTCCTTGGTGATATTGTCCAAAGAGAGGAAATTACCAAAATATTTGGCCACACCAATGATGATCTCCTCATCCCAAAATTCCAAGGGAAGACCCAAGATCCGAACCCAAGTAGGAAGGGGTACAACCAAATGAGTAGTAGGATCGAAACCAAGGTGCCACTTACACATGGCTAGAATATTCTTGGAAAATCTAAATTAATGTGACCAAAATATGAAAGATGACTATACTAATTGCAACTGTTGATCCATAGAGTGGATTCTTTGATCTAAATATAGGACCAATAATGCCCTATATTTACAAAATCATTGATCCATAAATCATCATGTTGATTCATGGATAAATTCATTTAACTTCAAACCTACACAAAAAAAATGATTAATTTAATAAAATAGAGTTAAAATGATTGTAAACAATGAGAGTGAAAAACCTGACAACATAAACCCTTGTAGATTTATTCCATTTTCAGACATTTGTGTGTGTAAATTTCAAAAATAATGAAAAACCTTTTGTTTAAAATAGAGAGAAAGGGTTAGTTATTGATTTGGTGCAATCATCAAAACTCTAGCACATCCATCAAAACATAGAGAACTACCACCAAATCAGGACGAAACCATTGAACTAAACTTGTAACAATAAAAATGAAATAAAGAAAAAAAAAGGTAGGTGGGTTACCAAAATGGGATTGATGAACCACTTAGGGACCTATTCTTCTTCTATTTCATTAAGAAATTAGATCCACACAATGAAATGACTATCAATTCTTAGGTGAATCAAGTCAAAGTGTGAATCTATAGGTTTCCTTTTTTTACAAGGACATGGGTGCTGACCAAACAACACTTTGGGGAGAAAAACTAAAAATAGTAAACTAGCTCCAAAATGCAATCTACATCTTGGATCTAATAGAATAAGCTCAATACTAATGGAACCAGAAATTAGATCATAGATCAGAGAGAGGTAAGATGATGTGTACCAGTCACCAAAAGTCAGTTGTTGAAGCTAATCTAGGACTCATTTTCCCAAGGGAGAATCAGTCCTGAGTTAGGATTTATCTGCAACTTTTAGGAGTCTCTACTACAGATCTAAATCCTTCAATTTTCACAGGTTTTAGGTTCAAAAATTTGAAAATAATTTATACAACTGAGTTTCCGTGAGATGACAACTTTTGGAACTTTGAAAAGTTCTCCAATTTTTCTCTTCAAGAGATCTTCAAGATTTCTTCCACTTAAATCTGCAAACACAAATCAAGAGGGAAAAATGTTATGTTTTTGTTGAATGGGGGTTTTCCTTTGTCAAGCCTTTTTTTGGTAATCAAACATTGAAATGAAACAAAATAGCATGAAAGGAATGATGAATGAACAACTCAATGTCACAACTCACCAAACCCTTGAGTAAACCTTAGAATGTAAATCTACAACTTACATGAAATGGCTTCAATGGATGTGGATCTTGAACCTTGAATATTGACTTGATATAATTCTTTGAATGCTTGAATGGATCATGAAACCTACATCATCATATTAGCTCCAAAAAAATCGATGATGCAAGAAGAATTTGATGTCACAATTGGATAATGATTTATGTAATAAGTCTTCAATAAATCTACTCTTGAATTCCTTGAATTTTTCTTGAATAAATTGAAAACCCTAGATTGCTTAAATCAAATTTACTAGCTTGAAAATCTAAGATGAAACATAGTGAAATAACCTTATATTTATAGATTTGTATCCTTAATTTCTTGAAATTCAAATAACACAAGCCAATGCCTGAACATAGATCTGAATATGTTAAAATACCACCAAAAACATAATTTAAATTTAGGTCCTAGCTATAAGGGAGGACCCATTTGGCCATGGGAAAATGGGTCCTAGGTCCTTAACCCTAGGACACACGTTTCTTAATGAGAAGTGTTATGTTAAGGCATTAATGAATGTCTAGTTTCCTCTTTAGAAAATGTGATTGAATAGGCTTGGATTTGAATTAAAGGGGCCAATTAAGGAAAATTAAACTCAATTAATTAAAGGAGTCCTAAATAAGTGTGAAAGTGTAAAGAGGTACACTTTACAACACCAAAAATAAGGCACAATTAAGTCCATTTTAATAATAATTCTAAATTAAGTGTGAAATAAAAGGGATACATTTTTCTACACTAAATTTAGCCCCCACTTTAGTGAGAGTAAGAGTACAAAGTTCAAACTCACACTAAAGTAGACATTCAACACATATGTATGCAACAATGACAAGATTACTCAATCATACAACATGAAATACTAAAAGGAAAGATACAAACATAAAATGTGGATCAAGCCTCGACTGGAAAAAGTGATTTGGAACACGCCTCAACCATTTGTCTAAAAGAAAAGGGTGAATCAAGCCTTAACTATCCAACATGGTGTGGAACACATCTCATTTTTTTCCAAAAAATATCACAAGCGGAACTCGATGTCCACTATGCAAATAATGCATGGTCACTCCGGGGTAATGAACCTCAGGCTGTCCACTAAGTGAGCCCCCAAAAAAGTGGCTTAGTGAGAAAGTCATGCCAAGTCTATAGGCTCTTACTGTACTAACCACACCAAAGCTATCCCTCTAATAACTCCAATAGGGCACCACAAAACAAAACAAATACTAGAACTTCAGGCTTCACAATTTTACCAAGTTGTATTATGCCAAACACTTATGAGAAAAATACAAAAAAATGTTTGTTCAAAAAGGATCTTACTTAGTTCATGTAAGGTTTATTCTTAGGGAACATCATGCCTAATGTCTCCAAGAGAGGAAAATTCAAATAAATATCACACTCTTAGAGGACATCAAACCCAATGACACCACCAAGAAAAGATGCATCGCAAGAAGAAAGAAAATCACATAATGAAACATGAGAAATGATAATTCCAATGTATGCCCCCACTTTAAAGAAATTTCTAGCACCATTTTTGTGAGAAATTTTATTTCAAGTAGCCAATAATCAATGCTAACAATAAAGGATAAGTGAGAGCTTATTCAGAAATCCCTATGCCAAGTTATATGTTCCCAAATGAAGCTACATAATGAAAAAAGAGGAAGGGGTTTCCCACAAAATGAAATCCTAAAACACATAAGGGATCCATGGATTCAAGGTCAGTATCTCTTTACTACAATATTGTTATAGAGCTTGGAAACATCATCATACCGCAAATACTCGCAAAACAACAAGAATGACACATAGAGATTGAAACAAAAGAATTTTTTTTGGGTCAACATGGAAGAGACCTAAATGTTTGGATGCCTTGCGTCATCCCCAAAAGGAAAACACAAAGTAAAATAAAAGATAAATGTTTATGACATATAAAATAATGTATGTACAAATAGAGGAATGCACATGAAGAGAGATACATCAAACATAATAGTATGTGGAGATCACATTACACACATGCAATCACATAAAGAACATAACAAAGAAAACAAAGGAAAAGACTAGTAAGGAACATGTGAGTCAACCTATAGCAAGTTGTTTGCATCCCAAGATTTATCAATATATGTGAAAGGTAGATATCTAGCCAAAGGGACAAATCGAGTGCCAAACTAGGACAAGTCTATGTAACCCCTTGCCCCTACTATGTGCAGGACAAGGATGAGCTGAGATAGGTGATGAGAATGAGCTCCTTGCAATAAATAAAATGATTTATAATGAATGTTAAACATGTAATAGTGAGTATACTATGATCATACAACTATTACATCGTAAGGAGAAAAGTGCATGCTTTTAATCAAGATGGATTCCTAGAGGATCTAAATTTCTTCAATAATGCCTGTAAAGAAAAAAAATTGTCGATGTGATGTCCAAAGAATCTATGATAGGCACAATATGGTCCATTTTGATTAGATTTTTGTTTGGTCAAATTTTCACATTTAGGTGGTAATTTCATTAATCCCTAATGTAAAAGAATGTAAAATGCATTCTCGGTCTTGGATATTTTTAATAGGTCATGGAAAGATTCTGGAAGATCATATATCTCTTGTAGCTGAATTTTATGTAGTTTTGGCTTCTTTTTCTTTGGTTTGATAAATTTTTTGGTCATCACTTTCATCTTCTAACTGTAAGGCCTTTCCTTTTTCAAAAAGGATGTGTTAGGAGTAGTAATGTGATAAAAAATTATGTTTTCTTTTATCTTATGCTAGGGAAATGTATTGGAAGCTGGTGGAGGAGGAATTTTTTTATTAATGAGATGGACAAGGGTAGATATAAACTTTATTCCTTGTTCATGCTTGAGCATGTTTCGTATGTTCCCTATGAGAAGAATGGCATTAGAAACAATAGGTTTAATTCTCACAATGTCTTGCAAACTTTTTAATTCTTCATTTATCTTTCGTGTGTTTTGAGAGACATTAGTAACCATTGTTTCAACATCATGCACATTAGTTGTGGGTGTTGAAGTCATTGGAAATGAGTTATGAAGACTATAATCCATAGAGGGTCGATTAGTATCAACACTATTAGTGAAAGAGCTGGAGAACCCAATATCCACGACAAATGGCGTATTGTGGGATGACATGATTCTTGAAATATATCTCACAAAAATATCGATAATAGGACACCAAGTTTTGAAGCTCATACAAGTTTCACAAACTTAATGTACACCCAAAATGGATAAAAAGTTAAATGCAATGCAAATATGTAAATGCAATTTTTAGATTCTAAACAAGATAATTTTATGATTATGTTATGTAAAAACCTGAAAAATGATGTCTTATAAATGAAATTTTGAATTCACACAATGCAATAAGTTTATCAAATGAATCTTAATAAGATCAACTCTAAGTAACATAAATTCTGCAAACTGAAACGAAAATCTGAAAAATAAATTAAAAAAATACAGAAACAAATGTTTTAATGCCCATAAATTAAGGAAATATCCCTTATCAGGGATTCATTCTCAATTGGGTGAATGGGCCCTAGGTGAGGTATTTTTAATATTTTTTTTACAGATTTATGAGTTGATTCTAGTGGATTTCAAATTTTGATTTAAAACAGTGAGTTACAGTTTGAACTTTCTATGAAATTAAGGTTGAATGCAAATGAAAATTATGACAAAATGATAAACTAGGAGACCTAATTTGATGTGAAATTTTGAATAAATTTTCAAATTCAAATGAATTATGATGCAATTCTATGTAAATGATTTGCAAGATGACTATTTTTTTTGTATTTTTCAGCTTTTAAGAGTTACAAACATGCAATCCTAAAACCTTAAATGAGATACAAACTAATGCAATTTAAATAAACCTAAATGTGATTCAATTCAATGTAATTCAATGTAAATTAATGCAAGATCTAGATCTAGGGTGAAAGTGGACTAAAAAATTAGAAAAATGTAATGATCAAACTCAGGTTCACCAAAATGAAATAAAGAAAAAAAAAGGTAGGTGGGTTACCATAATGGGATTGATGAGCCACTTAGGGACATATTCTTCTTCTATTTAATTAGGAAATGAGATATACACAATGAAATGACTATCAACCCTTAGGTGAATCAAGTCAAAGTGTGAATCTATGGATTTCCTTTTTTGCAAGGACAAGAGTCCTGGTCAAACAACACTTTGGGGAGAAAAACTAAAAAATAGTAAACTAACTCAAATATGCAATCTACAACTTGGATCTAATAGATTAATCTCAATATTGATGGAATGAAAAATCATATAACAAATCAAAAAGAGGTAAGATGATCTGTACCAGTCGCCAAAAGTCAATTGTTGAAGTTGATTTGGTACTAATTTTCCTAGGGGTGAATGGGTCCTAAGTTAGGGTTTGTCTGCAAATTTTGGGAGCCTATACTATATATCTAAATCCTTCAATTTTCCTAGTTTTCAAGTTTGAAAATCCAAAAATAATTTATGCAAGTGAGTTTTTGTGAGATGACACCTTTTATGACATATTTTACAACTTTGAAAAGTTCTCCAATTTTTCTCTTCAAGAGATCTTCAATATTTCTTCCACCTAAATCTACAAACAAAAATCAAGAGGGAAAAATGGTTTATTTTTGGTGAATGGGGGTTTTCCTTGGTCAAACCCCATTTTGGTAATTAAACCTTGAAATGAAACAAATACCATGAAAGGAATGATGAATGAACAACTCACCATTTGACCCTTGAATGTAAATCTACAACTTGCCAAAGTTGGCTTCAATGGATGTGGATCTTGAACCTTGAATCTTGACTTGATATAATGCTTTGAATGCCTGAATGGATCATGAAACCTACATCATCATATTAGCTCCAAAAATATGCATTATACAAGAATTCTTTGATGTGACAATTGGATGTTGATTGCTGCAATAAATCTTCAATAAATCTACTCTTAAATTCCTTGAATTTCTCTTGAATAGCTTGAAAGCTCTAGATTGCTTAGATAAAATTTTCTAGCTTGAAAATCTTAGATGAAACATAGTGAAATAACCTTATATTTATAGATATGTATCCTTAATTTCAAAAAATTCAAATAAAACAAGCTGAAATTTGAATATATTAAAATACCACTAAAAACATAATTTAAATTTAGGTCCTAGGTCTAAGGGAGGACCCATTTTCCCATGGGCGAATGGGTCCTAGGTCCCTAACCCTAGGACACAAATTGCTCAATTAGAAGTTTTATGTTAAGGCATTAATGAATGTCAGGTTTCCTCTTCAAAAAATGTTATTAAATAGGCTTGGATTTGAATTAAAGGAACTAATTAAGGAAACTTAAGCTCAATTAATTAAAGGATTCCTAAATAAGTGTGAAAGTGCAAAGAGGTATAGTTTACAACACCAAAAACAAGGTATAATTAACTCCATTTTAATATTAATTCCAAATGAAGTGTGAAAATGTAAAGTGATGCATTTTTATACATTACAAGAAACACTAAAACAAGTTTTTTATTAGTAAATTAGGGATGTGGGTCCCACTGAGCATGCCAAAAAAAATTGAAAGGATTTTATTCATAAAAGAGAACAATTTGAACAATAAATTGAACTAAACAAAAACTAAACAAATACTCAATTAAGGAATAAAAAATCTAATTTAAAGCATGTAATTAACAATAAATTCCACATTAGACTCCTTATTGCACATAGAAGTCATTTTTCCCAATTTGATTGCTTTGATGTGTGATCACCTTGACATCACAACATAGATTTTTGAGAAATTTGATGGATGGCCAGGATTATTTTGAAAGATCAAGGTTCAAGATTTCTTGATAATTTTAAAGCAAGGAGGGATTGACAAGTGTCAAGCAGAGATTGAAGGGCACACAATCTACTAAGGGGGGGTGAATCAGTAGATCTAATTTTTTTAACTTAAACATAGATAATATAATATGAGACATTAATCTTCACTAATACTAATAAATATCAAGAGCACACATTCACACAAGATACCACCAGATATACATGGAAACCCAAGATGGGAAAAACCATGATGAGAATAGTTGCTTGGATCTACTATTCAAATCTAGTGTCACAAATCAAGAATTTAACAAGTGAATTTTACAATATGAAGTAGGAACAAACCTATCAAGACACCAATCCCCAATTGTATTTGTAGGACCCGAAATTTGAGAGAAATCGATCCCCAACACAAATCAAAACAATAGGTAGAACACCAGTCCCATCAGATTACATAGATAAATCATGCAGACTTTCAATTATAGTTAAATACTTCTCATACACTTCTGAACTAGTAAAAAACACTCTTCAACACTCCTCATGATCTTCTAATAATAGTGCACACACTGAGATGCAATTCTACCCTTTTATTCACCAACTTCTTTTTAAATTTTTCCTCACATAAATTATACTTCACATTGTACATCCACACAACTAAGGAATATATACATAGCATTGCATTAACACTCTTCCATATCAGTCAGGTATCTGCAAATAGCTAGGACAACATAAGGTAGACCTACATTCAATTTTCATGAAATATGTAATAGGTAGGTCCTAATTCAATTGTATTTCTTATAGAGTGAAATGATGTCATGGACTACCATAGGAACCTTAACTAGGTCCTATCTCAACATGACATGCTAGATTTGAATACCACACACTACTAGCCATTACCGCATTGTTCTAGAACACAACTTGATTGATAGAAAAAAATAGAGAACCTTTTGTCACTCCAATATTTTTCATGCTAAACATGTATATCTTTTAGAAACACTAGAACATGATAGAACAAGTGTAGGTATACTCTCCTCTCAAACCATAGAGCAAACAATGTCCCTAGAAAGGAGACTTGAGAAACACTAAACCTACATAGGACTGAAACATCATGGTATAGACTTTTGAATAACCTCTATCATATTAAATTGATGATTGCATGATATTGCAAGAATACAATAGACAAACATACTCTTGGAATAAAGACACTCCTCAATATAGCTAGTAATGTATGTTTCTTGATTTAGTGATATGATTGATATGATGGTATAATTACCAACACATAAAGGTATGCAACCACACTAATATTTTGACACACAATATACTTCCATAAATATAACTGGTAGCATATATTTTTATAAATCTATTCAACTCAAAATTAGATGATACACGAATATAATGATAATTCAAGTACTACTGCATACTTAGCCTTACACCTTTGACACAATGAATTCCTTTTACATCAATCCTCTTACTACATCAATGACAACCTTTGTTCCAAAATCTCCCCCTTTGTCATTGATGGAAAATAATAAAATGTTGGACCACTTATATAACTAGTTGGTCACACATGAAGAAAATTCTCTCCATTTATTTCTACTTCTCCCCCTTAGAGGATATAGCATTTTGAGTTCACTTTCTCCTCTTTGATGCCAATGGTAAAGGTCAGCACTCCCTCTTTTGCATTTTAGGTACTGTACACAATCTAAAACTATGTTTCTCAGATAGGCTCCCCTTGATTCCATGCCTCACTACTTCTAAAAACATTCTATAAGACCACCCAACCTTCTTGTGATAGGGATACAAAGCTCCCCCTCAATTAGAACTTCCTCTTGATTTAAGAGGAGGCAGCAAAAAATCCCAACTTCTACCGGAGAAATTCAAATGTCTCTTTAGGAAGTGGTTTTGTGAATATACCGGCTACTTTCTCCTTGGTCTCACTGTATTCAAACTTTAATTCCTTCTCTACAACCTTCTCTCTTAGAAAATGATACTTGATTGCAATGTGTTTTGTTCTTGAATGCATTAAAGGATTCTTTCAAATGTTTATGGCATAAAAATTATCATAAAGAATTTAAATAGGTTCATCAAACTAAATCTCCATCTCCTTCAGATTATGCTTCATCCACACTACTTGAGTGAAACATGAGGCTATTACAATTTATTTTGCTTCTATTGTAGACAATGAAACTTATTCTTGTTTCTTACTTAGCTAGGAGACCAAAATATCACTAAGAAAAAATGCTCTGCCACTTGTACTCTTTTCTTCATCTATACTTACTACCCAATCTACATATATGTATGTAGTTAGAGTAAAATTTTTACTCTTTGGATACCACAGGCCAAAATCCATTGCAGCCCTCAGATATCTGAAAAATCCTCTTTACATCTCGAAACAACGGAAATAGGGTGCTCCACCTTTGAGGAGATGAAGTACAATGGTAGGGTTCCTACTATTTCATACTTGTTTCATTGAAGGAAATCTTAGAAATCTCAATCCAAGGAAGGAATGTGGTAAAGATATTTTGAATAGGGTGTCCTAGGGTTTGATTAGAGAATACAAAGGGGTTCACCACCAAGCTAGGGCTTAGAAAGATAAGTAACATGCAATTTTTTTTTATGAAACTTAATGATATGTAAGACTATAACAAATGACCTAGAAATGAATGCAAAACTGAATAGTAAAATAGAAAAGTATAGAGGTGCACCTGGAAACTTGTAGTGCCTTGAATGAAGACCTGAAATGCTGGAAATGCTAGATTTAAAACACAAAGAGACTCATACGCTACTTTGGGAAATTTAGTCCCGGACTAGGGTTGTTGTGCCAAAACTAGAATCTCATAGTAGTTGATTTGAACTCATTGAAATCTAGAAAATTTTCTATACTGTGACTCATACGCCACAAGTGGTGCATTAGTACCACTCTACTTTTTTAGAGGGTTAAGACACGAATCTTCTCTCCTATCTCTGCTCTTCCTTCAACACTTTTTTTCCATATCTAAAACTCTGAATTAGGACTTGTAGGTGGATTAATGTGAAGATGAAAACCTTGTGAGAACTTGATAACTTTCTTCAACCTTGTAACTTAATATTCAAATATCCTTCAAGCTCTAAGACACCTAGATCTACAATTACACATGAAGAGAGAGAAAAACTTGTTGATTTGTTAGGAAATAGGAGTTTTCCTTGGTCGAACCCCATTTAGGTAATTAAACCTTATGATGAAACAATGAAACATGAAATATGAAACATGAACAATGATACCTTGAATGATGTCTTGAGATGTAAATCAAAAATCTAACATGAAGTGGCCATGTAGAATGTAGATCTCGATCTTAAATAGAGGTAGAACAATGCTTAATCTTGGATCTTGAATGCTACATCACAACACTAGCTCAACAATATGATTGATGCATTATGATCTTGACATGATAATGGATCTTCAATTGATACAATAAATGATAAAGAAATATTCTCTTGAATGCCTTATAAATGCTCTTGTAAAATATCTTGATGCTCTTGTGAATTCTTGGAATGGTTAACTCTTGACAGCTTATGTTGATATCATGAAGGCTTAGGTAAATAATGATTTGAGACCTTGTTTATATAGGCAATCCATCCAAATTACCATTTATTAGATCCCAAAATCTGACATTCATGAAATTTAAATTCAAAACCTTGGTTTCCTGCTCAGAACCCTAAAAAGGGGCCAAATGGGACACATATGCCACTTGTGGCATATAGGTCTCATTTGTATGGGACTCATATGCCCAAGGTTGTGTATGGGTCCAACCAAGCCTTTTTAGGTAGAGCAATGGTTGAATTGAGAAATTAAGTATATTTGATGTCTATATGTTGGAATTTTAGTTGAAATTAGCCTTGTGATGCAAAATATAGGATCTTAGGGGCCTATTAATGATGATATGAAGGTCATAAATGAAAGAGGGCCCAAAAATCAATGTGAAGGTGTAAATAAATACACTTTACAACATTCAATTAAGGAAAAATTAGGTCTATTTAGCTTAAAGGGGCCCTAAACCTCATGTGAATGTGTAAAACACATTACAACACTAGATCAAGAAAACATTAGGTCCATTTTAATGTTAATCATTCCAAAAGTAAGGAAAAGGGATACTTCTTTTGTTGCCACATTCAGCCCCCACTTTAGTGAGAGGAGGAACTTGCTTCAAGCTCACTCTAAAGTAGACATTCAAGAGGGGTCCAAGTGCACCGATGCAAAAGAAAAAAGGATGAAAAAGATCAAAGGAAGTGACCAAGCCCTTAGGATCTAGGATCCTATGTCAAACTGACATAAGCACAAAAGTACATGCACAAGGTGTATGGTATGCAACATCAAGATACACACATATACAATGTCAAAGATGTAAAGAAGAAAGAAGAACAAAAACAAGAAAAAATAAAAAGAGGTGGATCAAGCCTCGACCGTTTGTCCAATGCGATGTGGATCATATCTAATTTGTTAGTCCAAAATGTATGCTCAATCTAAGGCATCATAAATTTAGGTTGTCTACTGGGTGAGTATCCAAGGGGTGGGTTAGTGAGAAGTTCATGCCTCTATGTCAACTTCTCACCATATAATGAGAAATTCATGCTCATGTTTAGGATTCTCATCATACTAACCATACCAAAGCTATACCTCTTGATAACTTCAACAAGGTGTCACAAAAAAATGAACTTTGAGCTTCATGAGGCAAGAAATGCTTTTTATGCTTGATACTCGTGAACAAACAAGATGGATCCATAGGCAAGCAAAGTGTATTATGAAAGGTGGCCATATAACAATTATTGTAAATGTAAAATACTATAAGGTATGTTCAAAGAGATTTTTCTTAGTTCATGTAAGGTCTCTTCCTAGGGAACATCATGCCTAATGTCTCCAAGAGAGGAAAAGTCGAAGAAATATCATGCTCTCAGAGGATATCAAGCCAATGACACCACCAATAAAAGGACACATTGCAATAAAAAATAAAATCACATAGTGAAACATGAGTGTTGATGTATGCCCCCACTTTAAAGCAGTTGCTAACACCATTGTTGTGATCAATTGATTTAAAGTAGAAGAAGACATGAGAGCTTATTCAAAAATCCTATGCCAAGTCATATGTTTCTAATAAGCTATGCCATGAAAAGCGAATGGGTTGCCCCTAAAATGTATAACTCAGTATGTCACATGCGAGCCAACTTAAGGCATGTCATCCACATCCCAAGCTTGCTCAAGTATATGTACATGAAAGGTGGTCAACCAGACAAAAGAGACAATGATAAGTGACATACGAGGACAAGGCTACTTAACCCATTTCCCCCACTTAGTGTAGGACAAGGATGAGTCGATATGATTGATGAGAAATATGCTAGAGTGAATATCATTAGTGATTAGAGGAAGTAGGTGCTTCCACATAAGTGATAGCACCACACTCCTTAATATGTTGAATTTTTTTACTCAAAGCCTTACATTCCTTATTAGAATGACCATGAAGTCTATGATATGCACAAAAAAATTCTTGTACAAAACTTCTTTCATGTTCTTGGAGGAAGAGATATCAAATGATCTTGGAGGAGTCTTGACAAGATACCCTCTTGATCAATAGTAGAAGATGTTCCTTTATTTTTCAAAAAAATTATCTCTTCCTTAGTATAAGATGTCATACTTACACAAGACTCAAGTTAGATTGTGAGATTTTGTACTCTCCTGTATATGAGGGTGTAAAATCTATTGAATTCAAATCATAAGTTATTTGCGTGATGAAATTAACATTAAGCAAGGATTTATTTGTTTCTTTCATTGCTTTCAAAAAATAATTCTCAAGATCACTAGTGTCTATCAGTTCAAGATGCACTAATGTTAAAGTTTCTTTAGAGGAATCTTTTATAAGAGTGTTGATATGGAGTGAAGGCTTTCTTGTTTCTTTTAAGGAACAATAACCAAGACCACTAGTATTTTCTTATGTGTCAGGATCTATAGGGACATGAATACCTTCTTCTCTAGCAATGCATCCTTTTCCACTATATCCAAGTTGTTTCATAAGTTCATTTCTTTTGGATTTTGTGGTTGTTCATAGTCAAGTTCATGAATTTTTTTTGTGTATGTTCTTTTGTTCTAAAGTTGCTGAGGTGGATGCTTTTGAAGGGTCTTTTGAATTTTGTGTTGACATTACCACTTTTTCTTTTCCCGTTTTAGACTCTTTATTTATGACCTTGTATTCTCCAATGAATGTTGGTGTGAAATCTAACAATCCAAAGTCATCTAGTGATATCATTTTGAAGGGTTTAGGACACCTATATTTTTGTTCTTGTTGCATGGGTTCCGCTTGTTAGTTGGTGTCAATATTTTCAAAGGATTTTCCTTATTTTTCTCAATGAGTAAACTATCTGGTTCATGACCAACCTCGATTGTATACACTTTTTTGTTGTAGATATACTTCATTTTATGATGAAGAGTAGAAGGTACCCCATTCATTGCATGAATCCATGGTCTTCCTAAAATAAGATTATATGAAAGATCATGAGGCATAACATGGATCGGGGTTTGTAATGTGGCCTTTCCAACTTTCACAAGTAACGTTATCACACCAAGTGGTTGTTTTCCTATGTTATCAAACCCACGAATAGATAAAGATTCAGGTTGAATTTGGCTTTTTTCTACTCTGATCTTGTCAAGAAGGTTTATACTACACACATTAAGAGCTTATCCATTATCAATGAGAGTATGATTTATGCCATGTAGAAGACCATTAGTGTTAATAGTAACTATTATTATCAAAGTATCATTTTTTTTAGCACTTTCTTAGGAGGTAACTCACTTTAGTGAAAAATAATGGTAGCATTCATTCCTTGAATTAGGGTTTCTATGTCATTCAGTTACACATTAGGAGGGGTAGTAAATTATTGTAAATAACTTTTAATCATGTTATGATAATGAGTGGAGGCTTGAATAAGGTCCCATAATGATATCCTAGCAGGAGTATTCTTTAGTTTTTCAACAAGATTATACTCCTTTTTATTATGTAAAGGAAAACGAGGAGGACCAAGCAAGATAGGTTGAGGTAATCAGAGGGATGTTGAAGTTGTTTGTATTGGTTGTGGATTATTTTGAGTGTTATATGTATGAGAAATGGTGTTGTAATTCGATTGTTTCGAAATATTATTCTTAGGTGGTTAAAGAATAAGTTCGGGTTTGTTTTGGGTTTGAGGTTTGTGTGAAGGTGGGTAAAGGATGAGTTGAGGTTGAATAATATTAACTTACCTTAGTGAAGGAGAGTCTAATGTTAGTTCATCATCTTCATCGAAGGAAACTATGTCACTGTTGTCAATGTTATCATTTTCTTGCACCATGATATCCTCCGTAGGAGGAGAGTTTTTAGGAGAACTACAAGCTAGATGTTTATGACATTCAAAAGTTGGTTCTTATAAAATGACTTCATCTCAAGTAGGGGAATGATCAATGGTGGAATTTTATTCTTTATAAATGATGACATTATCTTGTTCAATAATTTTTTCTCTAGGGGAAGAAAGGAAACTAAGATTCTCATGAATTTCATTGATTGTGTTTTCTAACCTCAAAGCATCTTCTTCACAACTAGGAGAGATACTAGGAGAAGAGAAAATTTGATTGTCAAGATTGTCCATAATTTAATTCCTTTGTCCCATAATGTCTTCCAAAATAGGATAGTTAGGGGAAGGAGCATAAAGATGGTTTTCATAGATCTTAAAGGTTCGATTATCTACACCAATATATCACCATTATTTACAACATTATCCCAAGAGGGAAAGATGTTGGGAGATGAATGTATACTAGTTGAAGTGTTATGTAGGTAGGTTTCAATGGTATCTTGTTGTGTTATTTGATTGTCATGATTACCTATGGTTGTGTCCTCTTGTTCATCAATTTCTTGCCTAATAAGAGAGTTAGGAGGAGAGAAACAACAAGGGTTCTTAGAAAATTCATCGATTAGTTCTTCTAACACCAAAATATCTTCTTCACAGCTAGGAGAGATATTAGGATAACAATGAATATGATTGTTATGATTACCCAAGTTTGTATTCTCTTTCACTAGACTAACCTCACTCATAGAAGGGATACTAGGAGAGGGATCTATGAAGAACAAAAAGATTGGAGAGGACTTCATATTCATATGCACTTAACAAAACTTTCTTACAACACTTGACAAGATCTAAAAATAGAACATGAAGTATGATAACTATAGATTTTTGCAATGAAAACATGATGCAATGATTCTCTTACAAATATGAAATACAACAATGATAAAGAAAACATGCAAAAGGATAATGCTATTTTTAGATTTTGAATGTTATAGTTGACTAATTATGCTATGTACCAATTTAAAAATGAAATGTTGTAGATGCCAATTTGAAATTAAGAAATGCATGAAATGAACCGAATTAAGTTAGTTCTAATGAAATGTATGTAACAGAAACTCAACCAACTAAAATAAATAACTAATGATAGCAAAAAGAAGTGCAAAAAAAATGTTTTTAATGTTGTTAAAGGTAGTTTTAGGTTTGATCTAGGACTAATTGACCCAGAGGGATATATGAGTCTCAATCAAAGTTTTTGTAGGGGTAAAATGCTAGAAAATGCACAACACATAAATCTTAGAAAGTAGGCAAAACAACCTATATTGGAACTAAATCGCCTAGAGGGGTTTATGAGTCCCAGATTAGGGTTTTTTCATCAATTTCTGCAAATTCTAAGTTGATTCTAAGGTTAATAACCTGTATGATGTCCAAACTATTTACAATTGCATAATTTTAGTGAAATTTAATGATCTAAGATGCAAAAATGAAACCTATATGCACTTTCACTAATGTAAGATTTAGAAACTCTAGATGAAAATTAACTAATGCAAAACCTAATTTAAAGTTAATGCAATCTAGATCTAGGATTATGATGCACTCCATATCAGAATTAAGATGTTCTAAATGTAGGTTCACCAAAATGAAACAATGAAAATAGGGTTTCCTACCTTTGATGGGATAGGAACTTCCTACTTCACAATCTTGTTTCACTCAAGGAAACCCTAGAGATCTCAATCCAAGGAAGGAATGAGGGAAATATATCTACTCAAGGTTGTCCTAGAGTTTTATTAGAGACTAAAAGGGGTTCACCAAAATGAAAAAATGGAAATAGGATACTCCACCTTTTAGGAGATGAAGCACAATGGTAGGGTTCCTCCTATTTCATACTTGTTTCATTAAAGGAAACCTTAGAGATCTCAATACAAGGAAGGAATGGGGGAAATAGATCTAAAATAGCGTGTCCTAGGCTTTGATTAGAGACTACAAAGGGATTCACCACCAAGCTATGGCTTGGAAATACAAGTAACATGGAAAATCTAATTATGAAACTTAATGATATGCAAGACTAAAATTAATGACCTAGAAATGAATACAAAATAGAACAGTAAAGTAGAAAAGTACAAAGATGCATGTGGAAACGTGTAGCAGCTTGAATGAGGACCTAAAATTCTAGAAATGCTAAATTTAAAGCACATTGAGACTCATACGCCAGTTTGGGTGATTTATTCCTAGACTAGGGTTTTTGTGACAAAACCGAAATCTCACAATGGTTGATCTAAATTCATTGAAATCTAGAAAATGTGATATATTGGGACTCATATGCCACAAGTGGTGTATTATTCTGAGTCTTCTAAATTTTTGGATCTCAAACTCTAAATTTGGAGCTATAGGTGGCTTTCTATGAAGATCACAACCTCGTGACAAATTGATAACTTTCTTCAAACTTTTAACTTAACCTTCAAAGATCCTTCAAGCTCCAAGACACCTAGATTTGCAATTACGCATGTAGAGAGAGAGAGAAAAACTTGTTGATTTGTTAGGAAATAGGGATTTTCCTTGGTCAAACCCCATTTAAGTAATTAAACCTTATGATGAAATAATGAAACATGAAAATTGATACCTTAAATGATGTCTTGAGATGTAAATCAACAATCTAACATGAAGTGGCCATGTAGAATGTAATCTCAATCTTGAATAAAGGTAGAAAAATGTTTAATCTTGGATTTTGAATGCTACGTCGATGATTGATGCATTATGATCTTGACATTATAATGGATCTTCAATTGATGCAATAAATGATGAAGAAATTTGCTCTTGAATGCCTTAGAAATGATCTTGTAAACTCTCTTGACGCTCGTGCGAAGTCTTGGAATGCTTAACTCTTGATAGATTATATTGATATCATGAAGTATTAGGTATATAATGATTTAAGACCTTGTTTATATAGGAAATCCATCCAACTTACTATTTATTAGATCCCAAAAGATGACATTCATGAAATTTGAATTCAAAACCCTAATTTCCTGCTCAAAACCATAAAAAGGGGCCAAACGAGACTCATATGCCACTTTTAGCATATATTTCCCATCTAGATGGTACTCATATGCCCAAGGTGGCATATGGGTCCCATGAGGCCTTTTAAGGTGGATGAAATGTCGGGGAATTGAGAAATTAAGTATATTTGATGTTTATGTCAGGATTTTGGTTGAAATAAGCCTTGGGATGCATAATATAGGGTCTTAGGGGCCTATTAATGATGATATGAAGGTTGTAAATGCAATAGGGCACAAAAATCAATGTGAAGGTGTAAATAAATACAAGTTTTACAACATTAAATTAAGGCAAAATTAGGTCTATTTAGCTTAAAAGGCCCCTAAATCCCATGTGAATGTGTAAAACACATTACTACACTAGATCAAGGAAACATTAGGCCCATTTTAATGCTAATTATTTCCAAAGTAAGGAAAAGGGATACTTTTTCCATTGCCACACTTCTTTGACATGGGTTTCCGTAAGTGCTTCTTGAAATCTTGCTACCATTCCAACTACCTACATTATATATTGTCTCTAGATGCTATCACATAAAAAAAACTACCAATCATAGATCAATACAAGGTTTGTTCCACCAGAGAAGATTCATCATATTTACTTAGCTTACATTTGGTAACCATAGGTGTACCCATCGGTTTGGAATCTTCCATCCTAAACTTTCTCAACATCTCCTTGATGTTCTTGTTTTGAGAAATAAATATGCCTTTGTCTAATTGTGCAATTTGTAAACCAAGAAAGAAAGATAATTCACCAAGCATTGACATTTCAAACTCACTCTATATTGAATTCTAAAACATCTTTCCAATGTCATCACTTATTCCACCAAAGATAATATCATCTACATAGACCACTACAATCAACAATTGATCACCTTTTAATTTTATATATAGATTACTATTTGCACTTTCTCTCTGGAACTCTTGCTACTGCAAGTACTTATCCAACCTGAAATACCAAGATCTAGGATCTTGATTGATTCCATATTGAGCCTTATTCAATTTGCATACATAATTTGAATTGTCTAGACATTGAAACCGTTCTGATTGTTCAACATATACTTCTTCTAACTAACCATTCAAAAATGTTGACTTCATATCTATCTAATATACTTTTAAATTCTTAAATGCTAAAAGAAATAGAAACATTCTAATATCTTCCAGTCTTGCTACTAGAGAAAAAGTCTCTTCAAATTATATCCCTTCAACCTGAGAATATCCTTTACACAAGTTTGGCCTTATTTCAAATCACTTCTCCATCTTCATTTAGTTTGTTTCTAAAAACACTCTTGGTACCAATGACATTCTTTCCTTTAGCTCTTGGGACCAATTCCCAAGTTTCATTTTTCTTGTTTTGGTTTAGTTCTTCTTTCATGGCTTCTACAAAAAAATTTCATTGCTTGCTTCTTTATGGGATTTAGGCTCTAGCTTTGATAATAATGTAGAATGAACTTTCTCATTTTCCTTCTCAGTTCTCCTCTAGGTTTGAACCCCACTATATTAATCTCATGTGATCTAGTCTTCAGAGTGATTATTTTGAACATACTTTGTTGGATTCTTTACATAATGACTTTTGAATCTCCATCACTATTGCAGATTGGTTCCTCATCATCTTCTACTTCTAGAGCCCCAGTATATAAAATATGTCATCAACTATTACATTTTTAATCTCCACAATATTCTTTAGCCTTTTATTGTAACACATGTATGCTTTACTTGTCATAGAGTAACCAAGAAATATGCCTTCATCATCTCTGGAATGAAAATTACCCAAATTTTCTTCATCCCTTTTGATATAGCATTTGCTTCCAAATATATTGAGATGTCTTACTAAAGTCATTCTTCGTCTCCACAACTCATATGGTGTTTTTTCAATCTTTCATCTAATTTGACCCCTATTCAAAATGTACACTATATTTGAATTTCTTCTCTCTAGTACATATCTAATAGATTTTCTTGACTCAACATTGTTCTTGCCATCTCTTGTATAGTCTGGTTCTTCCTTTCTATAACTCCATTTTTTTGTAGAGTCTTAGAAGTAGAAAATTTCCTCTAGATCCCATGTTCTTCATAGGATTTTCCATACCAATCAGAATTAAATTCTCCACCTCTATATAACCTTAAAAATTTATTTTTTCTTCATGTTTCATCCTCAACTAGTGCCTTGAATTCTTTAAACTTCTCAAATACTTCTGACTTCTCTTTTAGAAAAGTAATCCAAGTCATTCTAGTGTAATCATCAAGAAGCATCATGAAATATTTGTCTCCTTGTAGAATCTTTGTCCTCATAAGTCCACATAGATTTGTATGGATCAAATCTAATGGATTTTTTTTAGAATACTCCTTAGTAGGAAATCTACTCTTTGTCTATTTTGCTTCATGACATGGTTTGCAATTAGCAGATTGATGCTTCTTAATATTTAGCATATCTTGGACCATTCCTCTTGAGTTAATCTTAACAATGTCATCAAAATTAGCGTCTCAAAATCTACTGTACCAAAACTAAATTTCTTATTTTTTTATAGTAAGGTAGTTTCGTCCATTCAACTCACTAAGATGATATATATCATTTTCCGTCCTACTACCTTTTGCAATCAATTATCTGATACTTGTTTTGCAGATTTCACAACCTTTAACACTAAAAGATAGATTATAACCTTTATCACACATCTCACTTACACTTAAAAGATTATGCTTTAGTCCTTCAACATACATAACATCATGAGTTTTTGTCCTATCACCATCAAGACTTAAATTACCCTTACTATTGATTTTGGCAATATAATTATTTTCAAGTCATAAAACCTCCTTCAAATTTCTTGAAATTCATGAACTTACTTTTATCTCCTATCATGTAGCTAGAACATCTATTGTCCATGATCCTTAGATTCTTCTCTTTTTGAGCATGCAAAGTAGTTTAAGCGACCAATTTTTTTTCTAACTTTTTTATCTTCTAGAACCTTCTTCCAAACTTTATTTGATCCATGACTCTTACTTCTAATCCTTTTCTCCCTATTTCTAGTAGAGGAATCTTAAAATGCTTCTACAGTTCTTAACAATGTTTCCAAACTTGTTGCACTTGTGCCAAATGATATTGAAATTTTATAGAGGTGCAAACGCATTATTACTAGAAAAGTTAGTTTTGCTTATTAGAGCTCTTCTACAATCCATGGCATTATGACCAAAATGACTGCAATTAAAACAATAAGCAGAAAAGGAATGATTGAACCTATTATTGTACCATTGTCCTCTTGAAACTTGTCTTTCATATCTTCTTCTCTTTCTTTCTACTTGGATGAAACCATCATTTTGTGTCTTATTTTCATCACTTGCAATAGCCCTTTCAAAATTTATACTTTTAGAATTGGTCACTTTTGCACTCTCTTTCACAGGATTCATAAGCTATTATGCCACTTTTTTCTTTTGATCATAAAAACCAATTTTGGTTTTGACATGAAGAGACCTCTGAAATCCCAATATCGGATCTAGATTCTCAATACTATTTCCGAACATCAATTGTAGCTATTGATTTACCTTCTCAAGCTCTTTTCCTATTGACACAACTTCTACTCCAAACATCAGGTACTAGAGCCATCAAGTAGGAATCCATCCTAACTTTCTAGAATGCATAATTGGATCCATCAAAGAGGTGTTTTATTTGTAGATGATCTTTCTTGAGAAATTGAGTGTGCCATCTTGGAACTACCTTAATCTATTAGGCTTCTTCAAAGGAAATTGTCTCTGATACCAATTGAAGGGCTCACAATATAATGGGGGGGGGTGAATGAGTAGATAAAAAAACTCTTAACTTCAACACAAATGAAAAAACACGAGACATTAATATTCACTACTAATAAGTGTTGAACACACAAAATATTGAGAGGGGGTGAATTAGTATTCTATTAAACCATCAAATCATTAGCCATCTAATTACCAAAGTATATTTAACTGTTACAAGAAATGAAAGAATGAAAAACCCATAACACAAATAAAACATGAACACCAAGATTTTTATGTGGAAAACCAAAAATGGGAAAATCCATGATGAGAATTAACTCACAATATATTATAATTGGTCATAGTATATTATAGAAAGGCTCATTACCAGATGGACTTACTACCCAAGTGAACTCACTATCAACAGAAAAAAGAAAGATAGAAATAAGTGGCTTCACAACCAAGATTTGAACTGATACAAAATACATCTACCATATGTTGGATTCAATTCATTTGAAGCTCAAAAGGCTGACTTAATATAGTTTATCCAACTCAAATTACAAATATTTTCTCTACTTTACATTCACACGCCTCTTCTCAACTTTCGCAACTTATTTTCTCAACTCTATAAAATTTTGCATCACTTCTTGTATTCAGATCATGTTCACATTCAAATTCTATATCTAAAATCTCAAAAAAAACCTTGTATATATATCAAAATCCATCACAAACATCAATTAGGTTGTCCTAATTAGATGTAGCCCTAAAACATATAAAATGTGCCTTGTCAGCACCCAATTCAAATCAAAATACCTTTGTTCCCAAAACAACATATAATATAGGTTGGAATGGACCTATAATAGCTCCCTCTTACATTTGCATCACATATTTAATCTCCACAACTCTTTAGATACATTAGTTCAATCAAGAATAGGACCTAAAAGAAAAATATCCAACTAATCATCACAATAGGACATGTGGACCTTAAAATGTCATGCCAACTAGAATACACAATGCTTTGACACCTGTTAACATTCTCTCAAAATTGCAAGGTCTAACGCAATTCCACGGAGAATTATGGACTAGTTAAGTCATAGCCACTACACAAAATAATTATGTAAATCTTATATGTCGATCTTCTATTACTTGTATCTTTCAAACCACTTATCCAAATCATATGAAATTTTGAATGAGGATGCTACTGACATCCATAAACAACATATTAGAGTCATAAAAGTGAATGTCCAAGGGGAAATGAATGTGTACCATAATACTAAAGGGCTTTGAGTATTGAATCTACCAATGTAGACACTTAGCAAAAATAGTTAACTATTCTTGTGTGTGGATCAAACCCTCTTGCAAAATAACTCTTCTACAAACACAATTAACACAAGTTGACATCCATCATGTAGTGTTGACATCAATGAAAACCTTCTTCATTCTTTCAACAATCTCCCCCTTTCTCATTGATGGCAACATGTGCCAAAACAAAACTTCTCCAAAAACAAAAGTTCTCCAGGTATCTCTCCTCAGATTTCTCTCCCCCTTTGACATCAAGGGAAAGGGTGTACTAGTACCAACAAACTATATGCCCTCCTCAAACATATATACTAACTAAAATGAATGAACTATCCCCCCCTTACAAATTTAACCAAAAACTCCTAATACATCTATATATTTATAAAAGAATCTGTAAACTTGAAAAGCTGAAAGATGCATAAAAATAGAGATGGTCAACCTGAAGATGTTGACCCCTAAAGCTTCTGAAGAATAGATTGCCAAGAAGATTTTCCTTCTTCCTAGCTCTTCTTTACACCTACAAGCATTCTACAATGAGACTCAAGCTCCATCAATGTTTCCTCTCCTTCTTCCATAGTACCGAGAGTATGATCCATGAATTTTTTTTAGTACCAACAAGGGCACTTGAGATAGGTATATGCTTTATTTTTACCAAGTCCCTTAACTTCCCAAGCTGATTGATTATCTCTTCCTTCTAGTTTTGCAAGGTGAATAATCTATCTTGTAAGTCCACTATAGCAATCTAGGTCTGATCATCTTTGTCTAGTTCTAGATCATAGGCACTTGATGCATTAGTTATTTGGGACTCGATTGAGTTCATTTCATCTTTTATACCTTGTGTGGTATCCATACCCTTCATGAAATACAAAAACAAGGTTTTTGCCTCTTCTTCAAAAGCCCGCACTTCCTTCAAACATTATTCAACTTTGTTGTGTGTAGATGTACACTTTTTTGTGATATCCGACAACCTTTTCTCTATAATCCTTGTCTCAACCTTTGTTTCTGCTTGACCCTTTAAGACAGAGGCATATTGCTTGAAGGAATTAATCATCAACTTAAATTTTTCCATTTTAGAAAAAAATGTGTCAACATTAATCTTGGGTGTTACTTCTTGCAATGTATTTATGGATTCTTACATCAATTCACCACTCCTTTGGTGAGTTTCAATTATTTATTTTCTAGTTGATGCATGAAACACATCACCTAGTTGCAACTTATGAGTGGGAGATATCTTATCTAAATCAAAACTGCTATGTTGTATGGGAAACTACAAATATGGTTGTCGTTGTGGCAAATGATCAACTTGTTAATGCCCGATACAATTTCCAGAGTTAATTAATTCATGGGAGGCAATTAAGCCATGTCACAAACATAAGCACTGCATTGCATGACACAAGTAGACCAAGGGTGCAAACCTTGCAACAATCCACCCATCACAATACATGGGTTTGAAATCATGACCAAGGCCTTGATACCAATTATTGCAATGATGGTTGTCATTGCACCAAAATAGTGACCTATTAATGCCCGATACAACTGCCAAAGTTAATGAATTCATGGGAGGTGATTAAACCATGTCACAAACCCAAGCACTATGCTACACAACACAAGGAGACCAAGGGAACACACCTTGCAACACTAAACAATTTCAAGAGCACACATTCACACAAGAGAACACCAGATATACATGGAAACCCAAGATGGGAAAAATGACAATGAGAATAGTTGCTTGGATCTACAGTCCAAATCCAGTCTCACAAAGTAGGATTATAACAAGTGAATTTTACAATATGAAGTAGGTACCAACCTACTTGAGACACCAATCCCCAATTATATATGTAGGAACCAACCTACAAGAGACACCAATCCCCAACACAAATAAAAACAATAAGTAGAACACCAGTCCTATTAGATTACATAGATAAAGCTTTCAAACTTTCAATTGTAGCCAAATACTTCTCATACACTTCTGAGCTAGCTACATACACTCTTCAACACTCTTGATGATATTCTAATAATGGTGCGCACACTGGGATGCAATTCTCCCCTTTTTATTCACCACCTTCTCTTCAAATTATACCTCACACAAAATTATACTTCAAATTGTACATCCACACAAATGAGGAATATATACATAAAATTGCATTGACACTCTTCCATGTCAGCCAGGGATCTACAAATAACCAAGATGACATAAGGTGGACCTAAATTCAATTTTCATGAAACGTGTAATAGGTATATACTAATTAAAAATTGTTTTTTCTAGAATGCCATGATGTGATACACTTCCATAGGAACCTCAACCAATTCCCATCTCAACACCACAAACTAAATTTGAATATCACACACTACTAGCCATTAGCGTATTGTTTTAAAACACAACTTGATTGATAGATAGACATAAAGAACCTTTTTTCACTTAATATTTTTGCATTCTAAACATATATCCTTGAAACACCAGAACATGATAGAATAGGTGTAGGTATACTCTCCTCTCAAACCGCAGAGGAAACAATGACCCCGGAAAGGAGACCTGTTAAACATTGAACCTACACATAATTGAAACATTATGGTACAAAATTGTAGATCACCTCTATCATAGTAAATAGATGCATGGATGATATTGCAAGCATACAATAGACACGCATACTCCCTAAACACAGACACTCCTCAATATAGTTAGTAATGCATGTTTCTTGATTTAGTGATATGATTGATATAATAGTAGAATTACCAACACAAAAAAGTATGCAACCACAGTGATCTTTTGACACACAGAAAGAGATTGCATGATAGGATAGGCTCCAAGATTCAAGGAAAATCAAGGGGATGTGATTGAGTATGGGGAATGATGGATAGATAGGATTTCATGGGGGTACTTGGAGGTACCTTTAAGTACCTTGGGAAGGTTCCTCATAAAGGTGGGTTTTGTCACCACCCTTCCCATGAGGTACTAATGAGTACAAAAATGACTAAAAAGAGGTGGATATGGGGAATTTAAAATCCCTATTTAGGAAAAGGAAGGATTTGTGGCCATGCCTCCATAGTACATGTGAGTTTTTTCAAAAAAGAAACATTTAATGTTAATAAGGCAAAAAAAATGTATAAGGAATTATACAAATCCATCCAAATCAATCTATAAATGTTCATGTGTCCATGAATATCAAATAAAAAGGCCCCCCATGAGATATGTAAACTTCCATTTCACACACACTTATGTGCTTGTCAATTTTTAAATATTCTCACTTGCAAAAATGTCTATGCATGCCTCTTAGTCAAAACCTTAATCTTTATCATAATTTGGGGATCAAGTAAATATTATTTATTATTCTTGTGGGTCCTTGCAAGGACTAACCCTGCCCCCAAATACCTCCTTTCATATCTTTCATTTTGTTTATTTCATATACTTAAACATTTATATATTTCTCATGTATGATATTAAAAATGTATATGGGTGCCCACTCATTATCCCCATGCCGAAATTTCCACACTTTCATTTTATAAATGTTCTCTTTTATTACATGTAGAAATGTCTTACCACTAAGCTCCTTGTTCAGATGGCACACTTAAAAGGGTCTCTCTTTTAGACTTTATGATATGTGAAATAAATCAATGCTCTTCACATAACGCTCAACTTTACTTTCCATGTTTATAATGCATTTTGTCCTTTACCATGAGGCATCTAAACTTAGTGCGCATTTAATTATTTTAACCCTTTAATTTTGGTGGCCCCCTTTAACATTATATATTTTTCTCTAGGTAAATATATTCAACTCATGGAGTTATGATATTGAGGCATATAGAATCGTGATTTGTTAGGACATTTTCAAACCATACAATCCACATCTTGAACATGGGATTTAGATCTATCGTTAATTAGATGTTCCAATGTTTTTTGTAAATATGAAATTCAAGGATAAGATTAATCATGCTTTTGTTAAGCTTTTAGGTTACTCATGTTTAGTTTTCTTATTGCTTTAATAATATGTATATCATCCATAGTCATAATCTTCCACCTATAAACAAATCAAACACAAAAGATATGTAATTAGTATCTCTTAAGATATCAAAATAATAAGAACTCATTCATATAAAATTAGAGACTTAGATACATGTATTAGTAGCATTTCATACATTTCTATTTATCTCTCTGGATGTGATTTTAGCTACATACTTAAAATGGAATTGCAAGATGAACTGGTGAACTATTTAAAGTTATTGCTTTTGAAGGACTGACAATTTATTTGATGGGTGTTACCGCATAAGATTTTCAACTGTTATTGGCTAAACCTAGTGCTACTAAACACATTTTAGACAATGTTGTTGGTTTCCAGTTTTTCCTTGACCTCACCATCACAATGATTCCATTTGGTGGACAGGAAATACAAAGCATTGATATTACAACCATTAAGCCCATTTAAATTTTTCATTTAGCTCTTCTTAGCAATATTCTATACATTGAATATCCATATATGTAAAGATGATCAACATTCGTATACATTTTTGCAGTAATCTATACATTGAATGTCCATATATGTAAAGATGATCATATATATATATACAAATATATTTTTTTATTTTGTTGTGTTCCAAAATATTTATTCACATCATGTTATCTCCTTAAATTATATATCATAGTTGGTCACGGTATTTCAAATATAAAAATAATCACCATTTGTATATATTTTTGCAACTTTATTTACATTGAATGCCCATGTATTTATATGTTTTTAATTTTACTATGTTCCAAATTACTTATTCATACCATGTAATCTCCTTACATTCTATATAATAGCTGGTCATGCTATTTGAAATATATTTTTGTAAATTTATTTAAAACTATATATATATTCTTGTAACTATCATTCATAAATAAATTACATTACTTTGATCCTCAACATTCCTTCCAATGGAGGTAGAAAATGAAACAATGGAAGGAAAACGTTCTCATCAAAATCAAATGCAATGTACACATTACCATGCAAGGAAAAATAATATTAACAAAAGAAGATGAGAAAACTAAAAAATCCTTGTTGATGGAGCCTCTGCATCTACACTCTCTTCTCCCAATAACATGCCCCACCTACACACACCTACACCTCAAATGCCAAATATACTTCAACCAAACACATTTGTTCAAATCAACCCTTCTCCATCTTCATCTCAAGAATTTTTCACTACAAAAAATGCCTTACATTTATAATTAGATAGCCTTTCAAAAATGTCAACATGTATGGTCTACAAGGAAAGATATCTAGGAATCAAAACTAGACAGTCAAATGGAATCACTACTTGTTATAAATTAACATCTAAAAAAATAGTCATTACTTCTCAAACAAGAACAACATGGACCCTAGTGATCAACCTATATGTTTAAAATACCTATCCCATGTTGAGGAGATGTTGATAGCACTTGGGTTAGGCCAATTCTCCAAGTTACCTATGTAAGGGATGGTCAAGTAAAATATAGTGGCCACACTACTTTTTTTCCTCAAGATATATCTACAATAGTAACCTAATTTCCCAAACATATTAATGAGTTGGATATACTAATAGTTAACAGGAAAATATCGAGCAACAACCATATAACTTCTATGTTAGTAGAGGGCATGTCCACGAGGAATTACACTATAAGATTCATGAAATGACTCATACTATAAAGATGTGCAATTAGATGTGCTCACATTGTCAAGTTTACTCTAGTCCTCCACTGACATCTCAAACCTTCTATATGCGACAACCTCAAATCCTAATCATACAAATACATGCTTACTAGAAACACTCGAGATAAAATATGACCCCTTAGAAGATAACATGTCGACCATAATTTAATTTATGGAAAATATCGCACATGCACATACAAAGGTCAAAGAAGTGTGCTCTTTTCTAAAACTAGGTAAAGGATGACCAAAACCTATTGTTGAATGGTCCCCCATTTCACTATCTCCTATAAATAAATACAACACTAAATAATTAATTTTTATGGCATTCCCCACTTTTTTTTCCATAAGGAAAGGTCGCATTCAAAAAACATGTCAAATAAATTAAGCTACATGAGTATGCTCTCTATCTTCTAAGGTAGCATAATAATAGGTTTGTCCAACACCCACAATTTAGGTACTTCATACTGAACATTATAATGTGTCACTGTAGCCAAGCCACTTCATCTGTATTTGTCAATAAACATCTCGATGGCTACCTACCATCAAAAATATTTGACCTTCACCAAAGATTGAAGGACTTGCCAAATGATAAACTTGCAGATCAACTCATGCATTTTAACTCAATAATTTGTGGTACCCGTCAATTTTGGACCCAACATCAAGGGGAGCTTTCTAACATGATCATTCAAATTAAATGCCCAACACTTTTCTTCACCCTTAGTGTAGTGGATACAAAATGGTCAAACTTGCATACCATCATGCCGACTAAGTCAAATACAAATCCTTTTGCGGATTCAAGATAGAGGACACAAAATATTATTCAAAATCCACACCTCATTGTACTATACATGCACCATAGGTTTACTGCATTCCGTGAAGAGATCTTATAAAAAATACTTCATGCAACACAATATTGGTAAAAGTAACTCCCTTCTTTTCTCATTATTTTACATTACTATCCTACTTTGGGTTTTAGCTAAAAAAGAAATTCACAGGTATGAATGGCAACATAGAGGCTTTGCACACATCCATGATTTCCTATGGCTCCAACAAGCACTTGAAATTAGCATATTGGAATGGAATAAATTGCAATCAATACGAAATTCACTTGATTACATTAATATATATGTCTTTGCATGGAACCCTCAAAGCCTTGAGTTGAGAAACCAAACATTCCATCGATCTATTCTTGATGATCCTTGTTTGATGGATACAACAAAGATCATGTCAGCCAACCCTTCAACTGACTATACTGAACTAGTCAATCGTGTTGAATTCCACAAAAAAATTACTCTTTTAACATGCCTTAGGAGGTGTAGAGGAGGGGGACATACTACTCTAGGACTCCATTTCATGGGAGAGTCATAAGCAATAGGCTGACCTGATCTACATCAAGCTTTGTTAAGTGATTTGGAAAGGTTAAGATGCTAAGGTCGAAAAGGAAGAGCAATTTGGTTACTGATATCCTTCTGTTAACCTGAATGTTTTAGAGAGTTGAACAAGATAATCTATAGAGTTCAATCTACGGCCCATACAACTCACTGCCTAAGGATGAAAAACATAGGACATGGAGTCTAGCATAGTGCATTGGCATCTTGGTGGGGCGTTGGTATGTGTATAGACATAAAACTTCTAAAACAGATTAAAACATGGAGAATACAGCTAACAGTTTGACTAGTAGAGTTTTATGTTGTGACATAGTGTAGAGAAAGTATAGAAAAAAAGTACAACAAGAAGAATATTTTAGCTAAAGTAAACTCAAATTGACAAAGGAAGTGAGAAAGTGGTACCATACTCCTTGCAACTTGATTCTTCAAACATTTCCAACTAAGAAGTACCTACACACACAAGACCAAAGAAAATGTTTGGGCTATTTTTAGAGGACTACTTTAGTTAGTCCCCTACTTTTCTGTTTCCATCTCCATGGATGACCAGATAGAAATGATGAAGAAAGATGATAAAGAAACATATGGAAATAGAGATGCCAAGCATAACACAAACAAAAAGATGCTACTTTGTAAATATGATGATGCAAAAGCAATGGATAATTGGAGATATTGACAAGGTGATCCCATAAAGCTAGTTTACAATTTCTGAGAGGAACTAATTTTTGCTGAAATCACATATTTTTAGAAAATATAATGATTTAAGCCTTTAAAAGTTACATTTTAAGGATTCCAATTGAATATGGTTTGATCAAACCACCTTATATCAAACCCCCTTGGATAGAACCTCACTAGTTTTAAACCATACCTATAAATGAGTCTGCTTTACACCTATCAAAATGCTGATAAAAATTCACTTTTGATTTACCTTTTGGGGGATCAAATGAATTCATTTAAAATATATTTCAAATGATTATGGTAGTCCTCGAAATGATCTATCCCACGAATATAATTTTAATATGTTTTGGTTTTATTATGTATGATTTTTTTAGTTTTATTAAACATAGGGTTTTCACCAAAAATCAAGCTCTTTGTTTTGCACATGTGGAAAAATAGCAAATTATCAAAAAAAAAAAAATTAAAATATGTTTGTGCTGGGTATTGATGTCCTTGATCCATTAAAAAATATAAAAATTAATTTTGACACATACATAAAAAGTTATGTTGTATACAGTTAGTCTATGTCTGAATTGCAATTGGTTTGACTTTGAAACTCTATTAAGGAAAAAATATTCAATAAAAAACTATGAGACCAAATGAAAGTGCTAGATATCGTAGTTACAAATATAAATTTGAAAAAAATACAATTTTATCCTTCATACAAAAAACGTTATGTTGTATACGGTGAGCATCACTTTTGAAAAATGTTGTTTTCTAAAAAAAAACTAATTTTCGTGGGAGATGGAAAAAGAAGTGCAATATTATTCCAAAAAATTTGAAAAAAAATATTTTTAGAATCTGCAGACAAAATGTGATGAGACTCTAGTTTGTATCATCTTCAAATTCCTCATGGTTTAGTCACTATAGGTGCCCAAATGTGAAGATTTAGTTAAAAATAATAATTTCAGTGTCCAGTTTGGCCAAAAATTGTAAACCACTATTGTGGGATCACCCATCACCTTCATAGCTATATGCTCTCAAGGCAAGTGGATGAAGGAGTGAGCTTGCAACCTATCCAACAATAACTTTGTCACAATGAATGGAGTGGAGGAGCCAAGAAACCAGTAGCTTTTAGCTACAATGTAGGTGATGGTGAAGCTTGAAAGTGTGTGGTTGATTACTAATGCATGAAGAATTTAGTCGTGTGTGTTAAAATGGTGAAGTTCCAAGAAGATAGATAGAATGAAGGATTAAGTAATTTTAATGGAGAAAGGGAGGCAAGAGAGTCATTTTGCATCGATCAAGGGAGCAAGAAGTGCTATTATTAGCTCCCAATAGAGAAACGTAATGCCTCTACAAATTCCAGAGGTAGGAATCTTGTTATGATGGAAACACAGCTTGTGAATTTTTGCATGGCACATGTGCATCCCTACAAAAATTCCTCCACCAACATAAAAATAAATTGTTAGGTGGATAGGAAAAGGTGGCAGATGTCGAGATTGCATCATCAAAATTACATTTTCTAAGGTGAGGGGGATGAAAATGGGGAATTTTCAAGGGGTGACAATTCATTCCATTAATTTTTGCCCTGACTTTAGCAAGCATATGCATTAGTTAATGTGAGGTAAAGTAGAAAAAAGTTGAAGAGAATATACCTGAATCATCGAGGAAGTAGATCGCAATCTGACATGGTCGAACGTGTAGGAGAGAGAGATGGCTCGATAAAAACTCAGTCTTATGGAAATTTGGAAAAAATCTTTGCAAGTGCTTAGACCTATAAAATTGGCTCCACGGGTTCTTGATCTTGTAGAGGGTGGAAAAAGGTTCTATAGGTGCTCAAAATTGCATAAAAAAGTGCTTTAGAAGTGCTCGGTCCTGCAAAGGAGGTGCCATAGTTGCTCGATTCTTGGGGGCCAAAAAGAAGGTTCCATAGAGTCTGATTGGTCCTCATAGGTACTCGGTCCTACAAAGAAATCTTGATGAGGTGCTTGGTCCTCCAAGCTTGGTTGATTTTAAAAGTGACTTCATAGGTGCCCAATCCTAGAAAACAACATATTAATCTTTAGACAAAACATGTCAGGCAAGAAAAAGTCATGTAGACAAATAGTCATATCTGAAAAAAGCAATTGAAGGAGAAGCTTTCAAAGGGGTCCCTTGGGAACCCTTCAATATTGCAAGAGGCCCACTTAGAGGAAGGATCCATTTGAAAAGTGATGAAAATTTTCATAAACAATCCTATCATCAAGGAATCCTTTTGAAAGATCTCTTTTGTTAAGGAATCTAAAAAAATGATGGTCTTCTCAAAGGTAAGCTTTCTTATTCTTTTTTCTACGAATTCATTTTTGGAAGAAAATATTTCTAATGGGATCCTTATCGAAGCATGCAATTTTTTGAAAATGTAAAATGTGGAATTTTAGTAAGGGCTTCATTGGCCACCAAATGCACCTTATTGAAAATTGTAGAAGGAGTAGCCCCCCTTAGGATGGTGCATGCAAACTAAAGCAACACTTGGCATCCTAATGAAAGGAAGAAAAGATGTAGAGATGTCATGTCCGATGATTCATGATGAGATTTAGACGAGGAAATTTTGTCACACATGCAAGGAGCAACACATAGGCACCACAACATCAATAAGCAAGCCAAGAAGAGACAAAGATAAACAAAGAAAAATAAGAAAAGACAAATAAATCAAGAGACATGGGATTTGATAATTGGGGGTCAGAACTGTTCATAGATATAGATAGATAGATATAATATAATATATTTATGAACTTCCATCAATCCCTAAATGTATCAGAACATGAAGAAGAGCACATGAAGACAAAATGAAAATTAAAATTGGTCAACTTGGAAGGGAAGCCTAAATTCCCCCAACACTTTGCATCGAAATCCCTAATTGTCAAAAATCAAGTTACAACACACAAAATAATGATGAAACATATAGAAGAAGTTTACAACATAATTTCACTCATGTATCTTGGAAGCACCTACAAGGGTGACAAGGGTCCTTTAGGAAAACATAAAAACAAGCACGGGGGAAACAACACACACACACACAAATCTAATTTATAGATAAAGAAGAGGTACTCCCCTAGTCCTCATCAACCAAGAGGTCATCGTTTCCCCAATCTAGATCATCATAAGGGGAGGTGGATGAGCCTCCAAGGGTGGAATAATAAGGGGAGAACCCTTTGACTCTCCTATGACAAGAGCTAAGGAAGAATTCCCCTCAAGATCTCCTTCACTCAACTCTTGTGAGGTTAAATTCATCGATCTCACAAAGATCGTTGAAAAAGCTGAGACATCATAAACTAAGTTAAACATGCACTTAACAAGAGTGCCATGTGTTAACTAGGCTAGAGATGAAAAAGGTACCTAAGATCCACCATCAATCTCGTCAAAAGATATAGTGACAAACTGAAGATGCACCACGGTTTCCTCCATCAAAAGGATGACATAAGCTAAAACAAAACCCTCTTCTAAAGAAGGTGATCCCTTCTTCTGACCTCCATTGGAAGAAAGGTCATCCTCCAACTTACTCTTTAGCAGAGGATGTAGAATCCCCATAAAATAAGTGAAAGGAAAGGAGGAAGAGGATAGGGCCACAACGGACACCACCATGGTGTTTGAAATTTCCATGAGTCATAAAAAAGGAGGTATTTCTAGAAGGGAAATCAGAATAGGGGGCTCCACTGACAAGGTGATGAACACCTACACCCTTTTGGGGTGAGGATCATTCAAATTTGTAGGGGGAGCCAGAATCAAAACTGTGGTGAAGGGAGCTGAAGTGGAATGAACATAAGAGGGAGGCACATCAAGGGATATCATAACAGGAGTTGTTGGCTCATCTCTACCTTCTATAAGGTAGCTTCTTCAATAGCTAGAGCCTTCCTTTGACACTTATTCTCACATGCAAGCTAGTTCTTTTGGCTTTGGGAACTAGAACTCACTACTCTAGAAGGAATGGGAGGTTCTTGTTTAGTCATTGGCATGTCCTACACAACCGTTGTTGGTGGAAGGGTAGCCTCCTAGATGAGATTAGGAGAAGGAAGCGTAGGAGTGAAAAATGAGAATATGTGGAGAAGTAGACACAAGCACCTCAATAGTGAGCCTCTCCCCATTCATTACCTTAGGGGTAGGAGTGATAAGAGGCTATGCAAGCCGAGACACATGGGAGCCTCCACGAGGGCCCTTCCCCTTACCGTAGACAATGATCCTATGCACCCTGGCTAAAATGATAAGTTCAAATACTTGACGCTTGGCTCTTCACCAAGAAGGCACCATCGACCCCCATGAGCAAGGCATGGGAGGAAGATCCAAAGGCACCACAATAGGGCAAGGAGTGGAAGTGGATGGAACAACAACATAAGAGGAAGTCTTCTAAGTTCGAGCAAACTTCCCCTTCCCCTTTTGTTGAGAGGAGATGGTTTGCTACTATGAAATCATGGAGGCTTTGACAAATATGGAGTAGGGGGATGTAGGGTAGGTCACCTTCAACACTATGCCACCATTCTTATATTTGACATAGGTGCAATACAACAAGTTTGTCCTTTGAGGAAGCAGACTGACTGGGGTGGGCCAAAATTGATCTAACAAGTATCCCACATGTGACACCATCAGTTTATACCTAGTTTCATTCACAACATGCACAAATCCCTCATGAGAAAACTTTAAACACTTATGAATTACTGAAGTGAATGCATTCATGGAAACTAGCCATGGAATACCTAGTTTCACCCTAAACAAGTCTAAATCTAGGATGATGTGAAAAGGAGCATTTACAGTCCTGGGTCCTACCAAGATTAAAAGGGTGAATGAACCAATTGGAGGGATTGAGAGTCTTTCATGCGTATGTATTGTTCTCTTTGGTTCATCATACCCATCCTTATGTAATAAATTCATTGGCAATCTCCTCTATTATAACATTCACGCGACATGTGGAATCAACTAGAATGTTGGTCATGATATTCTTGTTGATGTGAGCGAGAATGTACATAGGAGAAGGATCTTTGTTCATAGGTAGGTCCTACGATGTGAAAGTTATGTTAGGTGATCCACTTGTAGGCTGATCTTGAGGAATAGGGAGATGCATAAAGAGTCCATGTTTATGTACTTCAAGAGGGCTTCCTCGAGATACCCCAAAGGCTCAAGACTCAAATGGTGACATAGCTAGATTTTGCTTCACAATGCCTAGGGATCCTTCTAACTACACTACTAGGGGTTGTAGATTAGGTTGCAAGGTTGTACACCATACAACAGACAAAAATACAGTGTGCCTAGTATACGAGAGAAGGTTCCTTCAACACTACAAAATGGAACCAAAATAGTTCACGTTAGCTTCACCAAAATGTAGAGGAGGGGGATTGGCTACTCTGGGACTCTAGGTCATGGGAGAGTCCTAAGAAATGGGCTTTCGGGTTGATCTATCTCAAGCTTTGTTAGGTGATTTGGAAAGGTTAATATGCTAAGGTCAAAATGAACAACAATCTAGTTAATACTGTCCTTTTTCTAACCCGAATGTTTTCGAGAGTCAAACAAGTTGATTTCCAGAGTTCAATCTACTTCCCAAACAACTCACTACTTGAGGACGATAACATAGGACCCAAACTCTAGCATGGAATGTTGACATCTTGGTGGGGTGCTGACATTTGTACATACATAAAAAGATAAATTAAAACATGAAAAATACAAATAACAGTATGAATAGTAGAGTTTTACACTATGACAAAGTGTAGAGAAAGTACATAAACAAAGTACAAAAAGAACAATATTTTAGCTAAAACATTCTCAAATTGACAAAGGAAGTGAGAAAGTAGTACCATACTCCTTACAACTTGATTCTTCGAACAAATCCAATCGAGAAGCACCTACACATACAAGACCAAGGAAAATGTTGGGGCTATTTTTAGAGGATTGCCTCAGTCAGTCCACCGCTTTGGTGTTTCCACCTCCATGGACAATGAGATAGAAATAATGTAGAAATATGATAAAGAAACATATCGAAATAGAGATGCCAAACAATAACACTATAAACAACAATATGATACTTTACAAATATGATGATGAAAAAGAAATAGATAATGAGAGATATCACCTTCACAACTATGTGCTCTCAAGGCAAGTAGAGGAAGGAGTGAGCTTGCAAGCTATCTAACAATAATGTTGTCACAACAAACAAGGTGGAGGAGCTAGGAAACATCTTGTAGCTATAATGGAGGTGATGGTGAAGCTTGAAAGTGTCTGGTTGATCACTAATGCATGAAGAATTCAGTCAAGTGTGTAAGAATGGTGAAGAATTTCCAAGAAGCTGGATAGAATGAAGGATTAAGCAAGTTGAATGGAGAAATGGAGGAAAGAGATCTATTTTGCATCATTTAAGGGAGCAAGAAGTGTTACGGTTCGTGCCCAATGGAGAAACGTAATGCCTTTGTGGATTCTAGAGGCAAGAATCTTGTCAAGATGGTAGTGTGGCACGTGGATATCCATGTGATGCACACACATCCTTGATGAAAGTCCTCTAGCGACAAACAAATAGGCTATCAGGTGGACATAGAAAGGTGGCGGATGTCAAGATTGCATCATTGAAATTACATTTTCTAAGGCGAAGGGTACGAAAATAGGGAATTTGCAAAGGATGCAAATTTATTCTAGTACAAGAGGAAATGGACATCTATTATCCATTCTTATAAAGCACCTTGGACCATGCAAGATAGCTCAAGGCTTTCGAATACTAAGAATGGATAGCCTAAGAACACCCTAGCCCACAATAATGACCACCTGAACCTTCACAACCTACCTATCCTCTCTATCTAGAGGGATAATGTAGATTTCCAATCTATTCTCTCAATTGATGTTGTTCTCAAATATATTGCAAAATATGAAGGAAAAGTTGAACACAAATCTGAAGCATGTCATGCCACGTTATCTCGCATTTCAACCACTTTTGAATCTAAAATGCCTACCCATATAGCTTTTAAAAAATTCTTATTGATAGCCTTATGGATTGTGACATTAGTGCCGAGGAGAGTTTCCACCTTTTACTAAAGCAACCCCTCTCCATATTCAATAGGACATTTGTTTCTTTAAATGTTAATCAACAAAAAATTCAACATGTATCAGTCTTGCCCATATCAATGACAACCTCACCTACCTACATTGATGCTTATATGACATGACCTATAAATCTGGAGACAACGCCTCTCATTGAAGTGACTCAAAAATGGACCTTTAAAGCATCTCTCAAGAATAATCAATGGAGGGAGCGCCCCAAAGAAGCAATTGTTTGAGTCTCCCCACAGTTCACAACTATTCTCGCAAATGGTGACCAAATATTTCATTATTTTTTTTGGATTGTACTAGTACTATACCACCCATTTCATAACATTGATCATGATTTTGGTTCCTTAAAAGATCAAAAATAGCACAATGGGAGAGGTTGTCTTCTACTTACCAACCATGGCATTTCCACTGCACACTATAAGAATCAATCGAAGAAATTGATGCTAGCAGTCAGTCAAACACTAATTATGTGATGCAAGAAGGCAACCCTGATGAATGGAAATTACTATGGGGTCTACACCTGAACCTTCCTATTCAGCTAGATGGACTAAAAATTATTGGTCGATGTGACATTGACCTGAACCATGAATGATGAGATACCCACTTCAACCCACTATAAAAAACTTAGCTACTGCTTTCATAGACTCCAATCACCCAAAATTTCAAGTGCACCATGTTCTTAATGAACATACCCATAATACCTTCTCTACTTAGTAGAAAAAATATTTGATATAATTTTGTATCATCTAACTACTCTTCCTTTGCAAACACTTCTTAGATTACTTTTTCAAGGAACTCTTTGAACTAGAAAGTCACACCTCATAAAAAAAATCAGGTATGCACTCATGAGTTCATCTCCAATTCACTAGTCATCACTACTACTTCTTACACCTATGGGTGTTGCTACATTTAACATTAAAGAATCAAAAATTAATGTTTCCCTTTGAATACCAATCAAAGAAATAACCCCCCTACAAGGATAAACACTTTTAGCCTTTCAAGAAAGCATCTACTTCATTTGATACATTTTGATAGATGAGATGAGCTTTATTGGGCCAAATTTGGTACAATTAATTGACATGAGACTACGTGGAGTATTCCCCACCCACAACCACCTACCATTTGGAGGACGATCAATCATTCTCTTTGGTGACCTAGGTCAACAACCGCTAGTTAAAGATATCCCCATGTATGCTTCTACTTCCTATGGAGAAACACTATGGTGCAACTTCACAATAGTGATAGTGTTGAATTGAATATTCTAACAAATTGGTGATAATCCTTCCCAAATTTCTTTTCATGGACTTCTCTCAAATCTATGAAATGCAAAGCTGACAATAGAAGATTGTCAAGTTCTAATGCCATGCTCAAGTTCCTCACCCACCTCTGCAGAAAAATCCATTTTCTCATCTACCATGTACATCTATCTGAAAAAAATGAATTGGTGTTATTGCATAATAACATATGTTATTCTCTTTGTCAATACCTATTGCACAATCCATTGTAGATCAACTTAGCAGGTCAACTTACTCAAATCTAAATGAAGAAAAACTTCAAGCTAAAATACTCTTGTCTATTGGCCAAGAGGTTATGTTGTGCTCAAATTTATGGGTGGAAAGAGGGCTCATGAATGGTGAACTTGGTCAAGTCAAATAAATTTTGTACAATGATGACGAAAACCACCTCAACTTCCCTTATTTTTTGTTCATTTCAAAAATTACATTGGACCAAGTTGGGATCATAACAACCCAAAGAATGTCCTTGTAACCCTACTGATTTGTGGCCTCCATCATCAAGTTCCACTAAAAATGGCATGACCCTTAACCATTCACAAGTCACAAGGCCTTACACTTCAAAGGGAAACAATCAACATTGACAACATTGACTAGCAAGGGTTGACATTCATAGCTATTTCAAGAGTTTTTGAACTTCCATGTCTATGCATACAACCTTCCTTCACATTCCAAATATATGTATGCATGCAACAAAGCCCACATGTAGCTTGTCGAAAAAAGGAAGAGGGATCTTTGAACATGTTATCACATTCAGACTATTTTAACACTTAAACACAATACAATAACTACAACTATGTCCCTTAGTTTATCTCATCTTTACTTTATCAAATAATTTTGCAAAGATAACACTTCTACATAAAGTTATATTTTATATTGGAGTGGGTGCAAAAAGATGGGGGGCCAAATTGTGGCCAAAGCTAAAAAAAAAAATGATAGGCTATAATTCAAGAGTGTTATGGATTGGTGTGACAGAGCCTAAGGCTCAGCCACATCGAGCCTATTGCATGCTCATGTTATAATGTGAGAGTGTTATAGGTTATTAAAAGAACAAAAAAATTGAATTCATTTTTACTCTCACTATTTTTTTAGTAGAGTGCACCCAAAAACCCTTCTTCTTGCACACTCACATTTTGGAGGGAGATTTTTCTACATTTTTGTCATCGACTTGTTTCAAGTTCATCACCAGGATGCCACCAGGTCGAAAGAGAAGTTGAATAAGTAAGGATTGTTTGTTTTTGTTGTGAATTTGTTAGTTTTAGGTTGTTTTTTATATTCATTTGTTTAATTTGTAGGAAATGATAATGATCCTGAAAACCCTCCTAAAAATCCTCAACAACTAGAGAAACAACAACATGAACAAAATCCTCAACAACCACAACAACAATCTACTCCATCAATCCCTCAACATCCTCTTGGCACTCAGTAGAATTTAATGGGGGTAATTGATAATATCAAAAAACATATTGAGGAGTTAATCACGAGGTTGAATGATCCTTTAGGTTCAACCAAGGAAAGAAGAACACTTGAAAATTCAATTAAAGAAATATTAAAACATGTAGATGCAATCAACAAACAATTAAGTGGTTGGCAAGATAGGAGGAAGGGGACTAGGAATTTTTACATAGATAAATTATCATATAAAGATGTAAAAGATGAAAAAATTACAATATATGATTTGTGCTCATTATTCATCGATCCATGCACAAATAAAAATCTTGACCTCAATGTGAAGAGGTTTCATATCCATTGGTTCCACCACCACGGGATTAGGAACTTTTATTCGATAGGTGGTACATGGTTTTTGACTACCCACCATGCAACAATTGTGAAGTCCCACAAGATTTCCTTAGAAAAATATATTGTGAGTTCATCCTAAATAAAATCCTGAATTATTTTGATATGAGGGACTTCCAGGGGAGAGGTGGAGGTTCGGCTCAAGATAGACCCGATGCACAACAAGATCCTAGGGGACAAGCGAGACGACATCTCACTAGGCCAGCTCATAAGCACAATGTTATCCCTTCCATCATGAAGAAGAGTGCTGAGGTAGACACTTTGCAAGCTATTAGCTCTTTGACCTAGAGTGTCATTCAACATGCTAGTCCTATAGTACAATGCCATCCAGGGGAGTATTTGAGTGGTAGGATTCCACCCCATTTGTGTCAATTTTGTGGGGCAACTTGTACATATGACCCCACTGACACTCAAGAGACTGCTACACAAGATACATCTGCAGCTACCGTTGAGGTATGTAACTAATAAACAATTATAAATTTATTACATTTTAATAGAATTGTTATATGAATAGTATTTTAATATTTGATTTTGGATGTTTAATCTAGGCTAATATTGGAGGTTTCACACAAGTAATAGAATAAATATTTTAAATAATGAATTGTACTTAATAAATTTGTGTAGTTTATATTCATATTGTTGATTAAATTACCTTGCACATCTTTCAAACTCAAAGCATTACTTCACATTCCATAACTAATAACTAGATGTTGATAGATGATAAAAAGTCAACTACAATATAGTTGTTTAGATGTTAACATAAGCAATGATGTAATTACTTCACATAGCACAAGTAATAACTAGGAGAAGCTGCCAATTGCATTTGCTTGTCATGGCATTCCATGAGACCACTTTTTATTGAGCTATCTTTTCAAACAACTTACTACCTTTTCTATGAGATGGATGCTTGAAAGAAATATATGAAAGAATAATAGTAAGCAATATCATAGACAAGGCAATGATTTTTTTGAAAAAATGCCTCAAAGAAATGTGGTCTCATGCTGATGTCCATCACTATGAGACCCAATTTCATTGAGGAAGTTTTTCAAACAGCTCACTGCCTTTTCTATGCTACCATATTTTTCATACATATCTACCAAAGCATTTTATCAAACAGTTCACTTCCTTGTTGCTATGGCTAAAAGCCTAAAAAAAGGTGCTTTCCAACAAACTATGGGTTCTTGGAAAACAATCTATCAAAGAATAATAGTAATCAATAGCATAGACAAGGCAATGAGTAGTTTGAAAAAATTCCTCTTAGAAAAGTGGTCTCATGGTGATGGAATATCATTCCATCACCATGAGACCACTTTTCTAAGAGGAATTTTTTCAAAAAGTTCACTGCCTTTTCTATGCTACCACATTTTCCATACATTTCTACCAAAGCATTTCATCAAACAATTCATTTCCTTGTTGCTATCACTAAAAGCCTAAAAAAGGTACTTTCCAAGAAACTATGGATGCTTGGAAAAAATATATCAAAGCATAATAGTAAGCAATAGCATAGACAAGGCAATGAGTAGTTTGAAAAAATGCCTCGAAGAAATTTGGTCTCATGGTGATGGAATTCCATTTCATCACCATGAGACCACATTTTGTTGAGGCATTTTTTCAAACAACTCCCTACCTTTTCTATGCTACCACATTTTCCATACATGTATACCAAATCATTTAATCAATCTACTCACTTCCTTGCTACTATAGCTAAAATCCTAAATTAGGTGCTTTCCAGAAAACTATGGATGCTTGGAAAAAATCTATCAAAGCATAATAGTAAGAAATAACATAGACAAGGCAGTGAGTAGTTTGAAAAAAATCCTCAAAGAATGTGGTCTCATGGTGATGGAATGCCATTCCATCACCATGAGACCACATTTCTTTGAGGTATTTTTCAAATATCTCACCACCTTTTCTATGATACCACATTTTCCATACATGTCTACCAAAGCATTTCATCAAACTACTTAAGATTTCTTGCTGCTATGGCTAAAATCCTAAAAAAGGTGCTTTCCAACAAACTATGGATTCTTGGAAAAATTCTATCAAAGCATAATACTAAGCAATATCATAGACAAGGCAGTGATTAGTTTGAAAAAATGCCTCAAATAAATGCGGTCTCATGGTGATGGAATTCCATTGCATCACCATGAGACCACATTTATTTGAGGCATTTTTTAAATAGTTCACCGCCTTTTCTATGCTACTACATGTTCCATACATGTGTACCAAAGCATTTTATCAAACTACTCACTTCCTTGCTTCTATGGCTAAAAACCTAAACTAGGTGCTTTCCAACAAAATATGGATGCTTGGAAAAAATATATCAAAGCATAATAGTAAGCAATATCATCATCCTCCTCAATTTACCAATCCAAGAAACTTTCCACCTTTTATTCCACTTGTTCATATCCCCACCCATCCCTCTTCATGTCATGATTTCCCTCCATATCATAACAAAGACCACACTATACCATCCACCCCATCCCAACATAATACCACAGAGAAGGCAATGAACTATCTAAAAAAATTCCTCAAACAAATATGGTCTCATGGTGATGGAATGCCATGACATATTTTTTTGTAATGGTATTCCATCACCATGAGACCACATTTCTTTGAGGATTTTTTTCAAATAGTTCACTACCTTCTCTATGCTACCACAATTTTCATACATGTCTACCAATTTGTTTTATCAAACAATTCACTGCCTTACTGCTATGAATAAAAGCATAAAATTGGTGATTTCAAACAAGCTACAGATAGGGAAAATAGTAAGCATGATAGTCAGAAATATATAGTTTAATAAGTACTCAAAATTTAATTAATTATCTCATACATTATAAGCCATGATGTGCATCACTATTGTAGTTGTCATGATTGAATAATTTGTTGTTTTATTTTCAGATGTTGGAAGCAGATACACCTCCAAATGTTCATAGTTCAATGGAGCTTTATGTTTCATCTACTATAGACTCCTCAATGCCTCTCACAGAGGTATGTGGAAGCTTACTAAATTTCAATTTGCATTCATTGTTATAGTTCTTAGTTAGTGAAAAATGAAACCATTATTGATTCATAGTTTAATTTCTCTTTGGGTGGCTTCTATAGGGCTTTAGCACACCATAGCATTCGAATGTAAATATTTCCCTCAAGGAAAGTGATCATCTAGAGGCGATAAGTGATTATTTTGTTAAATATATCATTTTTTATACTGTAATTTCTATATATTAATGTATTTACTTGTTATTGAAATGGATAATATTTGAATGAGAAATAAAAGTTAGGAGGAGCAACATGAGCACTCCTCGACCTCAGAGTAAATGAGTGATAGACTTATCACCATATGGCTGATCAACAAAGGGCAAGAATTTATTTCCAAAGCATGGAGAGCAATGACTTTTGATTCTAGAGCCTTTTGTTGTATGCCTATATGGCATTTTCGTACATATTTGGTATTGGATATATTTGACATTGTATTCCTATATGGAATTCTTGTAATCCTATATGGCATTCTCGTAAGCCTGTATGGATATTTTGTATGTATTTTATACTTATATCAACATATATTGATGTATGCCTACATGGATATTTTGTTAATACAAACATTTTTTATCTATGATGTCCATATTTGCATTATAAATCCATGTTAAATAGATATGAGTTACGTGTATTCAAGTACATACTTTACAACTTACGTGTATACTTTGTGACTTACATGTATTCCAATATACTTTATGACTTACATTTTTTCATATGTGTACCTTGTATTCATGCATATACTTTGGATTAATTTGTGTAGACTATGTATTCGTGTGTATACTTCAAGGCTTACGTATGTTTGAGTACTTGTGCTTCCCTTATTCACATGTATGCTTGACTTATATTCTCGTGTATACTTATTAATTGGTTAGCCCTAGCATTGATCATTGTTTTCCTTCATGGTTTCTCTTGAATATTTATCGATTGATGCTTAAAAACTTTATTTGTTGATTCTAAACAACTTAAATATTTCTAGGAATACTAGTAGAGTTACAAATTACAAAATTGCAAAAATTGAAAAGAAAAGATCAAATATAAATAAATGCACTGATTATTAACTTGATAACTGATTAAGAATGAGTATAATATCTATATCAAGAGATGAGCCTTCTAGAATGGAAAATTCCAACTAGAAAATAGGCATGCAACTCCGTGTCAGATTGCACAAGTAAACAATCATTATCGTAAAAATATAACAACTAGTGAACTTATCTAAAGGAATATATTTTAGGCAGAATATTCTACACTAAAATTTTCATAATCAATGGCCTGTTTCCATGCTCGCTCCCCAACTATCAACCAAACATTTTCAAGAAACCCCTTTTATATATTTCTATGTCCATTGGATCAATGAATATAAATCTAACCAAAGCATTCCCAATATCTTGAAAGCAATAATCTACCCAAAATTGCAATGGGAGATAAGGCAAATGAACCCACATAGGAATAACTGAATAAAGAATAGTTCATCCTCCACAGCTTAGCGAAACCATTTCCAAACTTAGAATATCTTAAAGATAAATAAGAAATATTATCTATATAGTATAGAATTAGTATCCACTTTGATGACTACAAAATTGCCAAGCATGGGCTTATCATTCTTTTTCAAATTTGGTAAGAAGGCTTATTTAAGATCCTTGAGCAATGTATTTCCTAAGGGAAAGAAGGATAATTAAAAAAAACTTACCCTTTCTAGACTTGAGGATGATCATATGCTCTTGGCGTGGAAAACTTAGACTTCTCAACTGTTATCTGAATGTTTCTCTTTTTTATTTTTTGGCATGACACTATAAGGGATCGAGTTAGTTGAACATAGATCAGAGTGATTCGACGTGTCTAGGTGTGAAAGAGGACCATGCCTAGTGTAAATTTACCTATCCAAACACATTGGAATAGTTCATTTGGTCACATGAGTTGCAGAATGAAAGTTGCACCACTTTGCAACTTTACACTACTTGCATTTGACACTTTTTCCATCAATTGAAAAGTCATCACCATGAGAAAATGACTCTGAGATAAAAAATAAAAATGAGAGAGGTTATTGTAGAGCGGATCAACATGATCATGTAGGCTCAAATGAATATTATATAGGTGTTACGGTTTCCAAGTATTATCCCATCAAATATTGTAGCCATTTTGCACTTTGGACCCTTAAGGGATCGAGTTGGTTGAACATATCTCAGAGTGATTCAACATGTTTTGGTGTGAAAGAGGACTATGTCTAGCATAAATTTACCCATTCAAATGCATTGGAATAGTTGATTTGGTCACATAAGTTGCAGAATGAAAGTTGTACCACTTTGAAACTTTACATTGCTCGCATTTGACACTTTTTCCATCAATTGAAAATTCGTCACCACAGGAAAATGACTCCCAGATAAAAAAAATCAAGAGAGATTATTGTAGAGGGATCCAACATGATCCCATACACTTAGAAAGAGATTTTGTAAGCATCACAATTTTTCAGGAATAGCCTGCCAAAGAGTGCAGTCATTTTACACTTTGGACCCTTAAGGGATCGAGTCGGTTGAACGTAGATCGAAGTGATTCAGTGTGTTTGGGTACAAAATAGGACCATTCCTAGCATAAAATTACCCATCCAGATGTGTTGGAATAGTTTGTTTGGTCACACGAGTTGCAGAACAAAAGTTGAACCACTTTACAACTTTACACTGCTTGCATTTGACACTTTTTCCATCAAGTGAAAGTTGGACACCATGAGGAAAAAAACTTCAAGATAATAAAAATTAAGAGAGGTTATTGTAGAGGGTCCCTCATGTAGGCTCAAATGAAGAGTTCATAATAATCATGATTTCTGAGTAATAGTCAGTCAAATATTGCATCCATTTTGCACTTTGGACCCTTAAGGGATCGAGCTGGTTGAACGTAGATCAAAGTGATTCAACATGTTTGAGTGTGAAAGAGGACCATTCCTAGCATAAATGTACCCATCTAAATGCATTAGAATAGTCTATTTGGTCACACAAGTTGCAAAACAAAAGTTGCACCACTTTGCAACTTTACACTGCTTGCATTTGACACTTTTTCCATCAAGTGATAACTAGACACCACGAGAAAACAACTTTGAGATAACAAAAATTGAGAGAGGTTATTGTATAGGGTCCCAAATCTATCTCATAGGCTTAGACGAATAGTTCATAAGCATCATGGTTTCTATGTAATATCTTGTCAAAGATTACTTCCCTTTTTCACTTTGGACTCTTAAGGGATCGAGTCGGTTGAATGTAGCTCGAAGTGATTCACCATGTTTGGATGCAAAAGAGGACCATGCATAGTGTAAAAATACCCATCCAGATGTGTTGGAATATTCTATTTGGTCACACGAGTTGTAGACCAAAAGTTGCACCACTTTGTAACTTTACACTGCTTACATTTGATAGTTTTTCCATCAAGTAAAAATTGGACACCACAAGAAAATTACACTGAGATAAAAAAAGAAGAGAGAGGTTATTATAGAGGGACCCAATCAAATACCATAGGATTAGTTGAATATTTCATAAGAATCATGGTTTCAGAGTAATAGCCCATCAAAGATTGCAACCATTTTGCACTTTGGACCTTTAAGGGATCAATCTAGTTGAACATAGCTCAGAGTGAACTGGCTTGTTTTGGTGCGAAAGAGGACCATTCCTAGTGTAAATATATCCATTCAGATGTGTTGGAATAGTCTATTTGGTCACATGAGTTGCAAAAAAAAAAAAATTCACCACTTCGCAACTTTACATTACTTGCATTTGACACTTTTTCCTTCAAGTTAAAACTGGTCACCACGGGACAATGACTTTGAGATAACAAAAACTAAGAGAGGTTATTGTAGAGGTGCCCTATGTGATCTTGATTCCTCATATGGAATTTCTGTAACTAACAGGGTCTTTGGGTAATAGGCTACCAAATATGGTTGTCCTTTTGTAATTTGGACTATTAAGGGATTACGCTACATGAATTACAAATGTTCGAGGGCAGCAATAAATTTGAAAATTTTAGTAAATATCATTACAAGTCCTTATGTGAATAGATGGTATACTATAGTGATATTGATATATAATCATTAGGTTGATTTTTTTTAATAAATGAAGTTTTTATAATAAGTTAGTCAATTGGTGCTAGTTATAATAGGGAGAGAATAAAAGAAGAAAAATAATGATTGGTAACCATCAATGTTTATTACACTCACTATATTAATAATATGATGTTTATGATAGAATGAGATTTATTTTGCAGTCCTAATTCTTATGTTTTTGTGGCAATTGTCTAATATGCTTTATACACCATTCTAAAACCAAGTCCTTGTACTTGTAGGCATAATGCTTTCTCAAAACTATCAAGCAGTAATATGGGTCCTCAAAGTAAGGATTATGGGTTTGAAGAAGTCATAAAAGACAATTCCTAATTATCAAAATATTAAAATTCAAATATAAGCTCCTTCCATGTTCAAAGAACCATGAACCCCACTAACCAATGCTCGATTTGAACATATTAAGATAGTTTCTATGAAAATTGGGCATTTTTAGAAACCCTCACTTAAAATAAGAATTGAGATTTGTCAAGGTCATCAAAATAATGATGTTGTATTATTTTTTTGGCTGAGATTCTCTTGGATGGCTCATAAATCAGCATTTTTTGCAAAGAGACACCAATCAATTTTTAGTAGTTTACTTACAAATAGGCAAAGAAAAGGAATAAAAAGAAAGAGCATCCAAAATGGAAATGAAATGAAAAAAGATGGAAGGCACTTATAGACAACAAATCCACACCATCTCCAATTCCAAGTCTGGAATAGTAAGTATTAAATCTTGATGCTTCCATTGAGGATAGGTCTCAACTTAGTCACTCCTCGCCATACATCTTCATTGGGAGTTCCAAGATACCTATTGCACATAATAGCCTCTCATGAATAGAACATGAATAGAACATAACCAAACTATTATTTTCCAACCTTTTGGAAACTTGTAACCTATTGGCACTCTCAAATTTTGCAGATTTGAGATGCCAATTTCAAAATTTTGCTTCTGCACTTTCAGAGGTGCACTTGACAAGTCTACCTGACTGACCCACTTTGGAGGCTTATATTTTGAAGCCTATTGATTGTCGTGCAAAACCCATTTTCAGACATACTCAGTTGGCCTATGTGAGCAGGCATGTCAAATTTTAGCTTCCCATGACAAGTTTTGACAGAGTTTCAAAAAGTGAAGCTGGAAGGTTTTGCACTGTTCTACTATTTGCAGATTGTCAGTTTGCAAAACAACTTCCTGTTTGAGCTTTGTTTTCACAACTAGTTCACTGTCGTGTCAAAATGAATACTGTTCCATATTCCCCATGCCTAAATGATCTCGGGTGTCATTTTGTAGAACTTCATGATCTGATTTGCTATTTTTAGCAGATAAAAACCAAATGCAGTTTGTTCTGTTTTGTAGCTGCATTCCTAATAGCCTTTCTAAGAGGCCAACTTCAACTGTCAGTATCTTTTGATTGGTGATTATTCAAGAAAATTCATTTTGCACACATGCTTAGGGTATCTTAATGTTCCACTATGTCTGATGGAAACTCATCAGGGGTTGATTTGCTATTTTTGCAAAATGACAATTTGGTCAGTTTGAGTTGGTTCAGAACTGCTATTGTTTCAAAAAGGTTTAATTGGGAAACTTTGCCGATTAATATATGGTTCCTCATGATAAATTTCTCTGAGCCATCTTTTGCATTATACTTTTGGGTCAAATGACTATATGCTTGCAAGTTTTGATGTCTCTTGGAGGTCGTTTGTCCAATTTCCCAGATTGATTCCTGAGGCAACTTGGCCTATTTTGACCATTTTGCAAAGGTGCATGAAAATAGTTTCTGATGAAGAACCAGTTCATTTTTCAGCTTCAAAGGTATTCAAATGGCAGTGTTAGACCATTTGAAGGTAAAACTTGTTTGAAAATGAAATTGTTTTAGGTCGGGCCCATTTGAGGACCTGACATGCCTCACTCAGTTCCAAAGATTCATCAAGCATCGGGGAAGTTTTGTTATAGTTTGAGGATAGTGTTATTCACTATGGAATAATTTCACAATACTTTTTAATCTTTCAATCAACTATTTGAGCAACTGCATAGTTTTTCCCTCGGGAGTGTTCTAATTAACATGTATGGTAATTGCAGAAGCATTGATGGCATTAATATCTGGTGAGCTTTGTGTTCAGTTTGATGTTGGATTGCCTGAATTTTGTAAAGACAATGAGATGCCATTGGAGGTGTTTGAAACAGGGTATGGAAAGCCATCAAAACATATAAATTGGAGGATTGAGTCTATGGCGCAGGATCCATTCAGGCTTACAGTGAAAATGAATATTGATAAATTAAAGTAGAAATGCAGATGGAGGCTCGAGTACAATGTGAAGGAGAACAGTAATGGGAATCTCATTGTGTCAATGCATTGTGTTTCATCTACCTCATAGTTGTGAAGATTTTCAAGATTTGGAGATGAAGCCCGAATATAAAGCCACCATGGACTTCTCAAATTGCTATCATAGAAAATTTTGTTCCCACACCTATTAATGAGATGCATATGCATATTATAGCAGGGTACACATGCCCATCAGAGCAAAGAATGAATGAATTGTCCGCGCCAAAGTGAGGAATGAATAGAGGAGGTGTGTTGGCTAATGAAAGAAGACATGGCCCATGCCATGATTAGAAGGCTCGACCAGTCATGGTGGGTGGCCGGTTGTTATTGTATGGGGTGCGGCTGGTGATGGGGAGTGCACAAAGAAGGTGCGCACCAAACAAAAAAAGGGAGGACCCCGTGCCTGGATAGTGAAGACCCCTGTGCCTGCAATAAAAGGTGAATGGGAGACCTACGACCTACAGTAGGGAGGCCTATGCACACAGCTACAGGGTGAGGATGGCACGGCCAACAGGTGAAGGGTGGGCGCAAGCAACCAGCAAGTGGGAACAAAGGGAGCTCGATGAAGCAGGGAAGACTAGAGGAAACTTGTGGCCTGCAAAGGAACAAGGTATATACGCCCATCAGAGTAGCTGGAGGGAAGGTGTTGAGGGCCACTGCAGCCAGAGCCAAAAAGGAACCACACAAAGGGATGGCGCCATGAAGGAGCCCGCGACCTACAACATGAAGGGAGGTGTGGCCATGGAATGAGCTCGGGAGCTCGAAAAAATGAATTAGGGCATTTTGGACCCTTGCTTGCGGACCTTGCGAGAATAATGTCGACGAAGCCAAAATCCCCGTGAGGTGTGCGAGAATGCACGAGAAAGATTTTAATTAAAAATTTAAAAGTGGTTGCATAGTTTGATTTAAAGTTGGGGTGGGGCCCAATGCATTTTTAAAAAAAACGTCAAGCATTTAGAGGTGAAATATTGCTCGAGGAGGTAAATAATTTGTAAGTGGAATGGTAAATGGCGTGGGCAATTTTATTTCATATTCATTGATAAATATTCATGGTGAAAATTATTTACCCGGTGGGTTAATACTCAAAGATTTTTATTGTTTGAGGGGCATATTGTATTAAATCCATGAAATGAGGGAAATATCTTGCTTTTAAAAGTGAAGGGTTTATGTGCTCGATAGAATTTTAAAGGAGAAAGACCTTCATTTAAAATTTTATGAAGGAAATATTTTAATGGTTGGAGTAAAAACTAGGCCATGTGAGTTGAATATTGCTCAATGCAATATTTAATGGTTATGTTTAAAGTTAAATATTTTAAAAGTGGGGAAATATGTTTGGTGGGAAGCAAAATACAAAGTATTGCTGCAGCAAATGAAGAGTAAAAGGTTGAAACATAATTTGCACGGGAAGAGATTTTTTGAGTAGCTGGATAAAATGATGAGAATCTCCACATGGGGTGATTTTCTGTTGCTGAGCAATGATGAGCTGAAGCAGTTGGAGGGAATATGTTTGTTGCTGCAAAGGAAGAAAGAAGAGAAGATATTCTTTTCAATTTGATCAACGGGAATGGAGCTGCCATGTGTCTACAATAGATTCGAATTTAGGGCTTCTTTTGTTTCCTCCATTCTTCTATATCTTCTCTTCTCTTCTCATTGTAATGGGTTCTGAGTTTTTGTATTGGGCTGGGTAGATAGAGGTTTGTTAAGTCTGAGTTATTTTTGAGTCTAAGCTATAATTTCTTATTTTATGAGCAAATACAACCAGTTTGTGCAAATAAATCATGAAATGTGTTTACATTCATGAATATCTTCAATTTGTCTCGATACTTGTACAGTTAAATCATATGAATTCAATAATAAAAAGTATTTTGAGTTTATCATCTCAAATTTCATGAGATTGTGTTATTTGTTTATGGGTCTATTTCAAAGAAATGGTTAAATACTTTGAGCAGATAATAGTGATATCAAGTGTGCAGGTCGGATTTGATAAGGAGAATTTGATTGATAATAGGAGTGGGATTGTTGGTGTAAGACACTAATAGTTGATGTAAAGCATCAACAATTTTAAATCCACTGGTTGAATGCCATTTGCTGATAAATTTTTCTTATGTATTTGACTCCTTGGCCCAGATTTGGCACTGATTTATCTTGCAGCTTAATGCATCTCAAAAACAAATTTTAAATGTAAAATCATTCTTGTTCTTATTGTTTGGACTATTGTGTGTCCTGCTTTCCAATAGCTGGGAGAGAGTTGAGTTACTAAGAATTTAGCCAAGTTTGAAGTTGTTAATGCCTCCCTTAGTGTAGTTCATTGGGAATTATCTACTTTATAAAGCAATGTTAGTGTATGGTAGAATTAAGTTTTAAACATTGTTTAGGTTTACCCACCTTGGTCCTGTAGAGCCAGAAGTGCAAGGGAAATGTGTATCCATTCCATTTCCTGTCAGTTGGCCACTAGGCTTTGTGGTTCTTTATAATGGAGGTTGACTACCTCTTAGGGAATTGTAAATCCGAGCTGGGTTGCATTTTTAAACACCAACATAACCTATTATAAAAACAACACATTTTAATCTTCCACTTAGTTTAGTAATCTGTAGAGAATATCCTACATCATTTTTTGCATATTTTTGAGAAAAAATAAAATACCATTGAACTCTGTATACTTTTCCATAGTTCTAAAAATAAAGTGTGCTATATTTTCAAGTATGATAACTTCATCAATAACCTACATACATGATATAAACATTAGATGATAGCATTGGCATCATAGCATCAGAATCATACAAATTAATAAGAACCAATGCCCATACTTACAAATTAATCCAACGAACCATCTGAGTCTGATCTACCCTTTATTGTGTCAAGTATTGCCTCATGGTCAGACTCACACACCTTCCACAAGGTCTTGTTTAAAGGTCTATCCCCATATTTGGTCAAACAAACATTGGATGCCATGACAAGGTTTGAGTAATGAAGAATATTTTGATGCGTGTCAATGTCCTAAAACAACAAAAATTTAACACTTTTATGTGGGTACATTCTAATCCATGTTCCAATAACAAAAACTGAGCCTATAGTTCAATGTTTTCTCCATCTATAATTGGGGCCTCCAGTTTATTTTTGGCCTCAACACAATGACACAAGTAATAATTAATTCCATCTCCGTTGTCTTCATCTGCAATAACTGCATGAACATGCTCTGCATTGATATGTGCAACAAATTAGATGAAATTAGTCAAAATTACAAATACACTACAAAGTAATATAACAATAGGAATTTCAAAAACTATGCAAGTAGATATATTACTTGGTTGAACTAGATCTGATATGTGGTCAAATTCAACCGATGATTCCATTTGTGTTAGTTCCAATGTTGTCAAAGGGAAAATTGTGTCAAGTGGGCTAAGATAACTTAACGATCATTTCTCAACCCACTCCTTTGACTTGCAATCATCCCAGGCTTGCATTGTACATGAAGAACAAATGCATTCCATCTTTTGTGTATGGATACTCCATGAACCTACATTTGAGATAAGAAAAGATTGTAGCTCACTCGATCATGTCAGTGTACAACAATCCTCATATGTTGCAATGTTAGTATCATCCATCAACCAAAAAATGTATGAACTAAAGATGTACCTTAATTACCTTGACCCATTGAAGCATTACACCACTCGATGATTGATTTTACAGCTGTCAACTTTTCATTTTCTTTGTACTTTAACTCTTCTCGTGCTAATGCTCTTTTCAGTCATTCTCATGCACCATCATGCTCCCCCTTTCCATGCCCAACCTCACAAAAGTTCCACATATGTTGAACACTTGTAATGACATGCATCATGCTCAACTAGTAGATGATGTGTGAGTTCTTGAACTGCGTTGCATAGTTATCTGACCATATTATATGTCGATTGTGTGGTATGCCCCTCTAAAACTAAATCAATATAGAATAACTGGAAGCAACCTTGCACGAACTTTGGAAAATGTGTGTCATCATCACTTATATAAAAGTGATACTCCCTCAATACCTTCCTTTGGTCCTCTGTACTATCAACTGCATGAATGAATGCTATGTGTACAAATATCAAAACCTACGTGGAGTTGTAATATTGTGGCTGCACCTCACATTGTAGCTGTAGAGTGTAGTTCTCGACAAAGTCAACCACTGAAACTATGCTACCAACTGGAAAGGTGTCCTTGCATAACTTGAATTTTTTTCCCAACCATCAAGCTCCATGGGTCTGCTTTGCATATTCATACACTATATTGTCATGAAACATAGACATAAATTGATACATTGGAATCTTTTGAATAACCAAATCACACCTTTTTTCTTGATTACTGTGAATGGTGAACCTATACCTACACAAACACAAGAGAACAAATACACAATTAGATCATTATGCAAGTTAGATCAACATTCCCCATGAAATTAGCTTGAAACATGAAAATAAGAAATAAAATGAAGAACACAACAATGAAAACTATTTAAATCCTATTCTAATGAGAAAACTCTCAATCCCATGGGGGAATTGGTGTCATTTTGATGTGGAAAATGGCCCTTTCCCAATTCCTTGCAAGCTTGATGATCAATTTGATGCTCCTTGATGAAATTTCTCCATGACCTAGCTATGAGAATATGAAATTTGATGAAAGCCTAAGGATGGATGAAGATGCTTATGAAAAATTTGAAGATAATGATGTTGCATAAGTTGTGGATCCAAAATTCAAATAAGAGTCTCCTATAAATAGGAGAGAATGATGGAAGAAGATGAAAAATGAATGAATGTGGATAAAAGAGCAACCAATAAGAGAAGGCCACTTGTCCACATGTGATTGGAGGAGGAATGAGCATATTTTGATGAATGTGCACATAAATATGGTTAGGTGGAATTTGAAATTGTTGAAATGACAAGTTGGAGGGAGAGAAGAATGGAGTAAATGCCACTTGGCTCAAGGAAAAGGACATGTAAGAGGTCTTTAGTGCCTTGTTGGATGTACTCATCCCTTTTGGAGGGATTTTCAAATTTGAAGAATATTCTCTTATTGATGCCAAGTTGAGAGAAAATAGAGGAATTAATAAATAAATAAAATTGATTTATTATGCAAGTTGCAAAATCTAGAGGATTTGATGGATTAAGATTAGCATTAATCATGATTTGATTAAATTAGATGAAGATTAGCTGATTTGACAATTTTGACTTAGATTTTGGATTTAAATAAATCAAAGTTGAGAGGAATAATGGATTTAGATTTAATTAAATAAAGATTAATTTATTCAATTAAAGAGGGCGATGTTAGATTAAATCAAATAAAGATTAATTTATTTAATTTAAAGGAGATAATTTTAGAGAGTAACTAAATAAAATGAATTATTTAAATACAAGAGAGATTATCGGATTAATTAAATAAAATAATTTAATTAATTAATAGAGCATGTGACTCAATCTAATAAATTTGATTTATTTAATTAAGAGAGGAAATATGATGAATTTAACCAAATAAAGATTATTCAATTTAATTAATTAGTAAAGGGGATGATTCAGGAAGAAGTGATGTTAGTAAGATCAGGATCAGATGTGTAGGATCAAACTGTATGTTTTTCCTGTCTACATTTTGCCCCTCTTTGAAGCAATATACCTATTGCATTAGTTCAAAGAATAAACTGCCAAGATCAAAATTTAAAAAAAAATCAATTTTTTCAAATGCCCCATTGCTGCCCCAACGAGAAGGATTATGTTGGTATATTGCCCCCTCGAGAGATCAGATGAAAATTTGGATTTTTGGGTGATATCATGAAAAAGGAGGACAAGCTACCTGACGGGTCCAGGATGCCAAAAATGATGCAAAATGGCCCTCGGTCGAGTGAAAACAAGATCAGAGGTCCAAAACCCTAGTTGGACAACTAAATAGGGTAAAAAAACCCTAACTTTCAAGCTTAAATAGGCCCCAAGGGGTCACTTTCAATTCATTTGTACACCTAGCCTTTGAGAGATTTTTGCACTTTGAGCTCTGAGAACCGACCAAGATGGTGCAACAAGTGCTTCCATGACACGTATCAAATAGGGTGCGAGTCTACCAGCGCCCAACTGGCGCAAGACCACTGGTATGTGACTCTTACCCATCTAGTTTTTTAAATGTTTGAGTGCATTAAATAGGGTCAAAAGTCAAACTAGGTCAAGCGGCATAGTTTTTCACCACTGGAAGGGTAGAATCGATGTCACATTTGAAAACTACACCGCCATAGTAAAGTTTATAAATTAAGGTTTTGGGAAAATTCAAGCGCATGTGCAAACTGCACTGCTACAAGCCAATTTAGAAATTTGGGATTAGGATAGTGGTCAAACTATGATGTGGCGATGTAGTTTGGAAATTTGAAAATTGCACCGCAATTGCAAACAACACCGCATTTGTTGTTTCAATTGCAGAAATGTCGGGCGTGATCCTAATTTTTTTAAAACTTGACAAGGTGGCTTTTCTTACGCAAGATGACCTCAAGATACTGCATTCACGGGAGCACCGATCCCCAATTCTCATTAGATTAGTCGGTATGCACAAGTTGCTTTAGGAGCACCTTAGGGCGATTGGGTTGTGGTACGTTGTGTACGTAGCCTCTGTCAAGACACATTTGGGCATAATGACTGCCTTAGGAGAGAGATGGCACAGTGAGACATCATTGTTCACTTTCCCACAAGAGAGGCTATAGTTACTTTGGAGGATGTATGGCACATCCTTCAAATAGCCATCCACGAAGAGAGAGTTATCTATGATGTGGATGCTGGGAGGAATGCCTACTTCGAGGTCATGGAGCTCGATGAGATTATTTTTGCTGAGGAGTAGATAGAATTAGAGCAGTATAGGGGCACAGTGCCCACTTTCAGATTGATTGTTGCCACCATTATCTCTGGTCTTGTGGTGCCAGATCGATGTGGGCGATATTTCAACCTAGGGTGGGGTATCTCCTGGAAACGACTGCTCGGACGGCGAGAGTGCTTTGCATGGGGGCTAGTGATGTTGGCCTCCCTTTACCATGATTTACATGAGTTTTCTTATCTAAACAGTAGGGCCATTAAGGCTGAATTTACTCTTCTACATGTCTGGGCCTGTGAGCATATTGCAATGCTCTACCCCTAGGTTACAAATATTTCCTTAGAGCTAGATGATCCCATTGTTTTGTAATACAGAGGGGCAATGATCACTTTTACACATTTAGGGGTAGTTGGCATTGCACATTGGAGGAGGGTCACAGATGAGATGATTGTGTTTACATGGAGGCCCTAGCTTGGTATGCTCGCATGGTACAATGATGTACGGTACCTATTTTATGTGACGCAAGATAAACTCATGCAGGACATAGAGCATACTATGACAGAGAGATACCTGCTAGATAGAGTTGCCAAGTAGTTTGAGGATAGGCAAGATCATCTTGATGACCAGTATGTGGCCATATTCACATGTACTATGAGGGAGATAGCATGGGGTAGACCAATCATGATCGATGAGGCCATTACTTCATTTTGATAGTTGGTGGCAAGACCATGGCCATATGATCAGGGTCAAGGGGATGCAGGAGTGACACAGGCATACAAAACATGGTTCAGAGCACCCCTACGATTGACAAATCCAAGTGCGACACCCATACTACAGAGGCCCAGAGGTAGGTCAGCAGGCTAAGGGTGGGGGCGAAGGGGCAGAGGGGAGGGAGATGGAGATGGGGATGGAGGGAGAGGAGGAGGTGAACCTCCTCCACACCAACCAGAGTAGAGGGTACAAGTGAATCAGGTGCTCATAGATGGGGAGAGGCAACTGAGAGATGGGGATAGATAGGTCAAAGATGGGGACCAACAGAGGGATTGGGATCAACAAAGAGATGCCCCGAGGGATCCACAACAATAGCCTCCACCACCACTACCACAACTAGATCAGAGGGATGCCCTCATACATCAGTTGCAGGCATAGGTACAGGGTTTGTAGGCTCAGGTGTAGGCACTAACTATTGAGAGAGACAAGGTTGGGTCTGAGAGAGACTAGGAGATAGGCCAGAGATGGCAGCTAGAGAGCATGGCTTCTGTTTCTCAGGGTAGGATAGTCTCAGTGAGGATCTATCGCAAGGTTTTCTGAGAGGCAGAATATTATAAGTTGCATTATAGGTAGGCTATACCCTCAAGATCTCGAGGACCAAAGTACTCACAGCAGACCAACATGGGACAGGAGGAGCATGCTGAGAGATAGGTGGGAGAGGATAGTATCCAGTAGGGCTAGCCTCACCTTCTTGTCAACATTCTTTTTGATCTATGGGCTCTGATTTTTGATATCTCAATTGTATTATACACTTGATTCATACACATATTCTGATCCTGATCTTTGTACCATGATAGTTACATTATATATATATGATATGGTTCGATTCATTTATGAGATGTGTGCTACTTTACTTATGTATGATGGATAGATGTATTTAATTTCCTATATTCTATGTAGATGTTATGACTCTATCTCATATGATGCATGTGTTTATTTTATGCGATGAATATTTCTATGTGATGTGATGATGTGATGTAGTGATTATGCAGATATTTTATGGATGCATCTCTTTTTTGTATATAAACTTCCTATGTGATATGTAAATGCAATGTTTTGATGTGATATGATTATAATAATGTATGATACGATATGACCTATGATATGCAATGTTAATATGTTTTATGATTTATGAACATAATGCAATAATATGAATGTGATGATACAAATTTAGTGATATGAATTATTTAAGGTGATGTGATATGTATGTGATTATGAGATGATGGTGATGTGAGATGATCATGCGATGCAATGTTTATGATATGAAATAATATTTTGTGATGTGCAAATAATATGATAATGTGAGATGATTATGGAATGTAAATGAAATGTAAATGATTATGATACGTAACTAGATTATTATGATGTGATATGAATACAGATATGTAACAATTTATGATGTATAATGATGATGCATATGATATGTGATTATGCCATGGATGAATCAATAATTCCTATGTGATAATATCCCAATGAATGCAAATAAGAGTAATGAATCTATATTAATGATGAAATGTAACGTATTTATGTTTCCTATATGATATGATATCCATTATGCTAATGATCTATGGATGCAGGGTGGATGTATTTAGCGATGTTTTTGAGTAATTGTCATGGCACCCTGTTAGTATGGAAAGAAGACAAAAGAAATAAGAAGATGAAAATAGGATCCAAAACCTATGCTACTGACGATGATGATGAGTTTCTTACTAGGAATTGGGATTTTAAAAGGGCCATTTACCTTATGTTTGATAATACACATAGATACAATGCATCCAGGTATAAAGGACTAGGATGGTGTTGTATCTAGTGTAATGGAATTTGACTCGACAATCAGATAGGAGTACTCTTGTTCACACCTGACATACAAAACCTCATTTAGAAAGTGGTTTAGATATTCTAAACATCTCAGACCAAAACATAGAAAAGAAATCCTTCCTATGTGGTCAACAAGACATCTAAAAAACCCTCCTTACAAACCAAACAAAACACACATGACCAAGTCATATTACAAGAATATCCAACAAACATAGAAAATAAAAAAAGATAATGATCATTGCCCCATTCCTTTCTCTCTAAATATTTTTATTTATACATCATCGAGAGGTCATTGGAATGAACACAATAAGATAAATCAAAAGAACAAATCATGTAAACAAACAAGCTAATGTTCTTCATACCACTAGCCAAGACTAAACTATGGTGATGCCAAATGTTGATCTCCATTGTAGGAAGGATGCACCCTAGGACATGTTGTTATTAGATGATTTGGGATTGACTAGATGATAAGTTATTGATACTCGAAGTTAATTAACTTGCTTACTTATCAACCTAGGCTTGAGACTTTGACAATTGGGTTTTCACTTTTGAATCCGCTAGAATTGCTTCTGACTGGCCTTACCAAAGGATGAAGATGATGAAGATTTATTACGAATGATGCTTATCGCAGGTGAAAGCGAGATGAGATAGATGAATTTTTCAAATATTTGGAAGTTTTTGATGTTTTTGAAATGTTTTAAGGCTGTTTTTGGGATTTTTGAGATGTTTTATAGATGTTTTAATTTTTTGAATTTTCCATTTTTTGGGTTTTTAAGAGGTTTTGACCAAGAAACTAATCTAAAGACCTATCCTAGGGGTCTCAGGAGCTAATCAACGAATTAGCCTTTCCTACGTTATACATGCAAAGGCCATGTAGTTTGACTGATGTAGACTTGATAATTGAAGAGATATGAACAAATGGATTGCCATTTTATTGGGATGGACTCCTACAGGACTAACCTAGGGTGTCTCGAGGGATGATAAAAGATCAACCTTGACTACGTTCAAGCACAGAGATGACGTAGTTTGAAGAGATGACTCCATTGTTTTTATTTTTGGATTTTTGACAATTTTTTGGATTTTTTGAAGGATTTTATGAATGTTTTTTGATTTTATGATTTTAAGGAAGACTTCAAGGATACACACGAATCCAATTTGATGCAGGTAAAATAACATGCCCCCAGTGTGATGCAGTAGACTACTTCGATATAGGCAAGACAAAATGACCTTAGGAATGTGCCAAGTAGTACTAGGGTGGAACATGATATGAATACAAGATCAAGCTATGGTACAAATGTAGATGTATGATGGAAGGATGAGATGGATGAAAGGCGATGGATAAATGAGTGATGCAGGGTCAATCGTAGAGACCTTGGTGGATGGAGAGTTCTTTATTTACACAAGGCGCCTATTTGCTAGGTTTTCACCAAGGTACTTGCCCAAAGTGCCACCGAAGTGGTTTCACTAGAGGATTTTTTTTTTCTCTTTACTGTTTTTCAATCCTTTTTCTGATTTTTTTGAATTTTTATATTTTTTTGATTTTTTTGTATTTTTGGTTTTACCCTTAAAATATCAGGCATAATTTTTTTTGAGATGGGATTTGTTCATGGGATTCTACAGAGGTTCCCCTTCAAGTGTTGATAGCTAGTAGGCTTTTAATTTGTAGCTCATGGTAATGATTAACGGTCCCAACCAGTTGGGCTCAAATTTTCCCTTGCTCTCTAGATTCGACACTTTCTTCTGATTTTCCTTCAGTACTAGCTCACTGACTTGGAAGGTTCAACATGATTTTCTTGTTGTAGCTTTTCTTGAGGTGAAACTGGTAGACTTGCAAGTGGTTTAAGGAATCCATACGCTGCTCATCTAGTAGCTCTAGCTCATTCAATTATGAGACCTGATATTCTTCATCTATTATGAGATTCTGCAGTGATATTCTCAGGGATGGGAGCTTGATCTCAATGGGGAGTATGGATTCTAATCTGTATACTAGGGAGAATGGGGTGGAACCTATGGGTGTACGGATGCTTGTGCAATAGTCCCATAAGGATGGATTTAGCTATAGATGCCAGTCACGACCAACATCATTGACTATTTTCTTGAGGATTTTCAGGATGGTCTTATTGGTAGCTTTTGCTTAGTCATTTCCTTGGGGATAATATGGAGTGGAAAAGCGATTTTGGATATTGAATTTTTGGCATAAGTCGCGAACATCTTGGTTTTTGAAAGGTGTCTCATTATCTAAGATAATGGCTTGAGGGACACCGCACTGACAAATAAGATAATTCAGGATGAACTTGGATATCTTCTTTCCTATTATATATGTCATGGGAATGGCTTCCACCCACTTCGTGGAATACTCTACGGTGGTGATGATAAACTTATAGTCTTATGATGAGGTGGGAGTGATTTTACCAATGAGATCAAGCCCCCATTGTGAAAAGGGCCAAGGTGTGATAATTGGATAAAGCTCTTGGGCTGGTGCATGGGTGAGATCCTGATGTTACTGACACTGCAAACACCTTTTAACATATTCATGTGCTTCTCTTTCCATGGTAGGACAATAGTATCCTACCCTCAATAGTTTCTTGGCCAACGTCATACCACTCGAGTGTGAACCAAATTTTTTGTTATGTACCTTGGTTAAAGTAGTCAATGCTTCCTTAGTGTTTAGGCAACGTAAAAGGGTCCCTTCTTTGCTCCTATGGTATAGGGTATCTCCTAGGATGACAAAACATGATGAATTTCTTACAAAAGCTCTTTTGAGGTTCGGGGTTATGTGGTTGGGAAGGACTCCTATTCTCAGGTAAGTGTAAATATCATGGTACTAGGGATCACTGGGACCAGCGATCTTGCACACAAATTTGGACTCTGGTACCTCAAATGTTGGTACGAGAAGTTTATCTACAAGGAATTCCCATTTTGGGTTGTTGTGCGGGATCTCTAAGAGTGATCCAATCGTAGCCATTGTATTTGCTGCTCTGTTATTTTCTCTGGGTAGTTGTTCAAATGTGATATCAATGAAGGACTCCTTAAGGCTTTCCACCAAATTATTGTATGGAGTTAGCTTATCATCCTTTCTTTGATATTCATTATTTACCTAGTTGATTATGAGTTGTGAGTCTTTGTAGACCTTAAGAGCCATGATCTGCCATTGCACTACAATCCTCAGCCCTATGAAAAGAGCCTCATATTCTGAGATGTTGTTTATGCATGGGAATGACAACTAGTATGATTTAGGTATGAAATCCCCTTGTGGAGTGATGAAGAAGATTCCCGCTCTTGACCCACATTGTGTGTAGGATCCATCAAAATACATTTTCCAGTGATCCACTACACTAAGGTTGAAGATTGATTCATCGGGGAACTCTGAAACAAGTGGATTCTCTACATATATTGGTGCTTCTTTCAGTTGATATGTGATTTCTTGTCATTTGATAGCCTTGCATTCTACATACTTAATGTCATGCTCTGTCAATATCATGACCCACTTCGTCATTCATCCAGTGAGAGTTACATTGGAGAGTAGGTACTTGAGTGGGTCTATTTTTTCAATGAGCTTGATCTGATGTGCTAGCATGTAATGTCTAAACTTCTGAACTACAAATATGACTGCTAGGCAATATTTTTCAATGGGTGTATAGTTCAGCTCATGTCCCACCATGGTCCTGTTGATGTAATATATAGCTCTCTCCTTCCCATTTTCACCATGTTGTGCCAAGAGAGCACCAAAAGTTGTCGTTGTCACTGATATGTATAAGATCAAGGGTTTTCCTGGAATCGGTGGGATAAGGACTAGTGGTGTGAGCAAGTACTCCTTGATCTTGTTGACTGATTGGTCACATTTCTCATCCCATTTGTATGCTACCCCCTTGGGGAGTAGATGAGAATATGGGATTGCCTTGTCTGCTAGTTGTGCTATGAATTGGTGAATGGACTAGAATCTTCCTTGTAGGTCTCTTAGTTGCTTCAATGTCCTGGGTGCTTCCATTTTGAGGATTTCCTTGACTTTGGTAGGATCTACCTCAATTTCTATCATTGACATGATGTACCCTAGGATCTAACCTAATCGTACTCCAAAGACACACTTCTTTGGATTAAGTTAGACCTTATACTTTTCCCATCTATCAAAAATGGAGCTTAGGGCTGATATGTGATCCTGTCGCTTCTTTGAAATAGCCAATATTTCATCCACATAATCCTCCACAGTTTTATGGATCATGTCATGAAAGATGAGTGTCATGGCCCTCTGATAGGTTTCTCCTGCATTCTTCAACCTGAATGGCATCATATTCCAACAATACGTCCCCCACAGACAAGTGAAAGTTGTCATGTGTTGGTCCTCTTTAGCTATCATGATTTTATTATATCCTGAGAATTTTTCCATTAATGATAGCATGTCATGTCCTTTCGTCATATCCATGATCATGCCAATGTTTGGAAGTGGAAATTCATCCTTTGGATATGCTTTTTTCAAGTCTTTGAATTTCGTGTAGATGCGGATGCCCCCAGTGGGTTTTTGAAATAGGTACAAGATTTGAGACCCACTCTGGATAATCGATCGACCGTATGAACCCTGCATCCAAGAGCTTCTCCAATTCCATTTTAACCAACAAGGCTATTTGGGGATGCATTTTTCTTAGCTTTTGTCTCACAGGCTTCGCTTTAGGATATACAACTAGGTGATGAACTACAACTTTCAGATCAAATCTAGGCATGTCTTCATAAGTGCATGCAAAGTTTATCTTTCTTTCCTTTAGGAATGCAACTATGAGTTCATGTTCTTCTATGAGAAGTGACTCAACATAGAATGTTGTGTGGTAGTTCCTTTGTTCCTAGATTGACTAGATTGCACTATTCTACCAGAACTACTGACTTCTCCTAATGGATGGCACTGAGAGGAAGATTGAATCCTTCATCCTCGAGCACCTCAGAGAGGTTTTCACTGTTGGATGCGTCCTTTATTTTTACTATTTTCGGGTCAAAGAGTGCCATAGTGTGGTTTTCACTCAAAGACCTTGAGATTATTCTCAATGTTTTGCTTTTGTGACTGAAGGATTCAATCGTTTCCCCATTATAGGCTTGTGTATCCAGTATGATGTTGAACCCAACTTTATGATCCCCATATGGTACCATATCTCGCAATCCCATGAATTTCGAGAGTCCCTCATAATTTTTTAATGTGTCTAGAATTGGTGGTCCTTGTTGGTTGTAATCGATGAGTTGAGGATAGACTAGGTTTATTTCATGGGTTTGATGGTCTGGCTCAAAAGACAAGGTGGTGATCATTAATAGGGAGGAATCTTCTAAACGCATAGGCAAGTCAGTTATGGTATCATACTCACTACTACGCACATCAGTTATCTCAAAGGCAAAGTTGTCTATGACTCGACCTATGCATATTGGTAACTGAAGGGCAGCTATTGATAGCTAAGGGGGAGTTTTGACTGCTTTAATGAGGGGACTTCTACCATGTATGGTTACACTCAGAGGGGTACATCCCAGGCTAATATTTTTCATGCGCTTTTCCACAATGATAGGTTCCAATCGGCCATTACTATTCTTTCCAAGAATTTCATTCCTATTATAGCCCATGCCCAACATTAATTGAAGTGCTCTATTAGCATCATCCATAGGAAGGGCTGGTACAGTTATTTCACCTTGATAGAGGAGATTAGATATGTCTCTCTCATCCACCACTTCTCAGCCTAGATCCCCCAACTTCTGAATCAAGAGGGATTCACTCTGAAGGTCTGAGCTATTGTATTGGTGGGCTGCAATTGTCCATGGGATGTGGGGGATTGAGGTAGCTCCCCTACCATAATAGCTCCTTTCTTCATTTTGTAATCCCCACACTTGTTGTCTTTGATTATGACCTTGATTTTAGATATGTTAGGAATGGCATGTGTCTTTGTCCTAGAAGTGGAGGCTATGTTGGTTGGGTCTATATATAGAGTTGAAGGGCCTTCATTGTTCTTTGGGACTTGGGGGATTTTATAGTATTTTGCTTCCAAGGTTTTGTAATAGGCAAAGGGCTCAAGATCACCATAGATTGTGACCTCTTTATTTTTGTATGATAACTTGACACACTAATGGAAGGTTGATGCAACTGTTTGCATCTCATGGATCCACAAACGCCCCAGGAAGATATTATAAGGAAAATCAAGGTAAAGGACCTGATAGGTGGTTTCCATAATGGATGGACCTACCTGAATAGGGAGTTGGATAGTGCCTTGAGACACTCTTTCTTGATCATCATAAGCTATGATTGTGATACCCTTGCCTTTTTCAATGGAATCCTCAGAGAGTCCTAGATTCTTTATGAGCTTGAGAGAATAGATGTTTAAACCTACACCCCCATCCACCAAGAACCTTTTGACTTTGTTTTTATGAACCAAGACCTCAAGGTGGAGTGCATGATTGTGAGATGGTTGGGTGGGGAAGTCCTGATCAAAGAATGTGAGGATATTTGGGGTGGTAATTTTTCTGACCATAGCTTGGAATTGTTCCATATCAAGATTGGTCGAGATAGTAGATGATGCTAATGCTTCCTCAAGGATTTCTCTATGGTCAGATGGAATCTTCAGTAACTCCATGATGGAGATTTGAGGGGGGGTTCTTTTCAACTAGTCCAAGACATTGTAGCCATTAGGAGAATATTTTGGATTTGAAATGGATGCCCTAGGTGGCTACGACGACCCAGCAATGGTGACCTTTCCATCGCGTGTGGTGAATCCACAATCAGCTTTGGCTCCCTTGAGGCTAATAACAGTGACCCATTCATCTAGGGATGCGAAAAATTGATCGTACACATGGTTCACGTTGGCATACTTTTGTTTCCCTTTGTTATTTCCTTGGTTATGATCTAGCATCAGATTCATGTAGATCTCGACATCTTTAGTTCTTTCTTGTTGTTCCATGTTTATGATCTTGTCATCGATGAGGTCTTGGATTATGTTTTTTAGCTTCATGCAATTGGTTGTTGTGTTCCACTTGATTTTATGATAATCACAAAGGTAGTTTCATTGTACCACGGTGGTTTTACTTGGGGCTCTTGATAATTCTCATAAGTGGGGATTTTTATTAGATTCTCATTTACCAATTTCTTCATGATGGATTCGACTGATTCCCCAAGGGTTGTGAATTTCCTCTTGGGGGGATATTTGTTTCACAGAGGTGGCCCCCCTTGATTATTTAGATTGTTGATTTGATTATTGGGTGGTTGTTGTGCTATCATATTAGTTTGTGTGTTGTTATGATTGTTGTTCTGTAGTTGCTAATATGTTTGGGTGTTCTATTTGGGAGCACTAATCATGACCTTAACATCAACCACATCGTCATTAGTGATGTTCCTTTTTTTCACCCACGTGCGAGGTTTTACATTATAGCTGGTGGAAGGGTGGTTGTCTTGATGTTCTAGATATGTGGGTGTGCCCCCTTGTACAATAAGGACTCATTCAACGTTGAGCACCTTAGGGATCAACTGGTCATAAGTGGTGATGCATTGCATTTTTAGATGGAATTCCAAGGTTTTCTCAAGATTGGAAATGATGGTGTAAATTTGTTGCTCTTCAGGCATGGCCCACTTGCTTCGATTGGCCTTGAATCACCTTCGTTGTAGGAAGGAAGTGAATGATTCCCCCTTTCCTTGTTTGAGCGCAGATAGTTCCTCTAGACTAACATCCATGCCAATGTTGAAGGAATATTTTTTTATGAATGCATCTATGATTTCTTGGAGCATTTTGATGCCAGTAGGCGAGTGAGAAAACCAATCCATGGTAGGGCCAACCAAGCTTCGAGGAAATAGTCACATCAGATATGTATCGTTATATGCAACTTCCATACAAATGTGAATGGTGAACCTATACCTGCACAAACAAAAGAGAACAAACACACAATTAGATCAATATGCAAGTTAGATCAGCATTCCCCATGAAATTAGCTTGAAACATGAAAATAGGAAATAAAATGAAGAACACAACAGTGAAAACTAATTAAATCCTATTTGAATGAGAGAAATATCAATCCCATGGGGGAATTGGTGTCATTTTGATGTGGAAAATGGTTCTTTCCCAATTCCTTGCAAGCTTAATCATCAATTTTATGCTCCTTGATCAAATTTCTCCATGACCTAGCTATGAGAATATGAAATTTGATGAAAAATTCCTAAGGATGGATGAAGATGCTTATGAAAACTTTGAAGATAATGATGTTACATAAGTTGTGGATCAAAAATTCAAATAAGAGTCTCCTATAAATATGAGAGAATGATGGAAGAAGATAAAAAATGGATGAATGTGGGATAAAAGACCAAACAATGAGAGAAGGAAACTTTTCCACATGTGATTGGAGGAAGAATGAGAACATGTTGATGTATGTGCACATAAATATGGTTAGGTGGAATCTGAAATTGTTGAAATGACAAGTTGGAGGGATAGAAGAATGAATTAAATGTCACTTGGCTCAAGGCAAAGGACATGTAAGAGGTCTTTAATGCCTTGTTGGATGTACTCATCTCTTTTGGAGGGATTTTCAAATTTGAGGAATATTCCCTTATTGATGCCAAGTTGAGAGAAAATAGAGGAATTAATAAATTGATTTATTCTGCAAGTTGCAAAATATGGAGGATTTGATGGATTAAGATTAGCATTAGTCGGGATTTGAATAAATTAGATGAAGATTAGCTGATTTGATAATTTTGACCTAGATTTTGGATTTAAATAAATCAAAGTTGAGATGAATAATGGATTTAGATTTAATTAAATAAAGATTGATTTATTTAATTAAAGAGGGTAATGTTAGATTAAATCAAATAAAGATTAATTTATTTAATTTAAAGGAGATGACTTTAGAGAGTAACTAAATAAAATAAATTATTTAATTACAAGAGAGATTATCAGATTAATTAAATAAAATAATTTATTTAATTAATAGAAGCACGTGACTTAATTAGATAAATTTGATTTATTTAATTAAGAGAGGAAATATGATGAATTTAACCAAATAAATATTATTCAATTAAATTGATTAGTAAAGGGGGTGATTCAGGAAGAAGTGATGTTAGTAAGATTAGGATTAGATGTGTAGGATCAAACTGTATATTTTCCATGTCTACAATTACCATCTTTTGTAACACATACCACTGTTTTATACTTCCCAAACTCTGCTAGTTGCTTTCCCACCTCATGTGTGCTTTCCATATGTTGACATAATAGCATATGTTGCAAGCCACCACAAAGCTAAGATGAACTATCTAAGTATAGTTTCTTGTAGAGTATTTTTCCATCCTCTATTTCACATAATTTTTTTGACAAGAACTCTCTTGAAGATGTTGGCGGGGCATGTATGCCACAATCTTGCAAAACATTGTTAGTATACAAATCTACACATATAGAATGATAAAAATCATAATGGTTAGAAAATTAAATATGTAGTCTACAACAAGTAGTGCATGCGTGATTTATCTTGACATAAAAAGGCTTAAGCAGTTCAAAATATCTTTGAAAAATTTGAATTTGAGGATAATCCTATTGAAATTTACCAAAAAATGGGTTTGAGTCATATCCAAAAAATGCTTTGGATGTGGCTCATGGTTCTGACTACCGATTCTCCTTCTTACCACATCCTTTTGATTTAGAGTTGGCCTTGTGTTATTCTTTGAGTAGTCTTCAATTAGTGTTCTCAATGCTTCAACAATTGGTTTATCTTTTCATGGGAGTCTCCCTGAGAATTTCCATAATTCATTTGAATCAGTGCCCTCAATTATTTTCCTCCTTTGAATGGCTCTTGATAAAAAAAAATTCTATTAATTCTCAATTGTTCACTTGTCCTTCTACTTAGACAAGATCTCCTTATTTGAATACATACCAAAGTCGATGTAATGACACATTGGGTGACATTACCATCCTTTGAGCGTGAGGTCTTACCCACACTCTCATAAGAATCCATTAGATTCTTCACAATAGTGTTTTCACTTGAAGCATTCGATGTACTCAACCCAAGAATCTTCATGATGTTTCTATACTTTATACCTTGCATCATTTCAACAAATAATTGACATCTTGCAGTCTCATTTAGCCTTTCAAAGAAAAATTTCCAAATCTTATCAGCATATCTTCTACAAGTGTGTGCTGGAATCTTACCTTCCATGTGTTGCAAAATGTCCTCATCAATATTAATCAAATACTTTAGCTTTCTATGTAAAATTATAGGTGGTGTTCTCCTAGGTACATACATCTCAACATTAGGAATTTCATCAATATTTAAGTTAGGTGGGCTAGATAGTGTACCTTTGATCGATGGTGGAGTATATGACATACCTTGAGGTTGACATGGGCATGATGGCGTACCTTCTTCATCGAATTCAAGTGATGTTTTACTCTCAACTTGAGATGTGGTGGATGGTGTCCCTTCATATTCACTTGCGGTAGATGGTGTCCTTCCATATTCACTTGCGGTAGATGGTGTCCCTCCATATTCACTTGCAGTAGATGGTGTCCCTCCATATTCACTTGTGCTTAATGGTGTCCCTTCGTATTCGCTTGAAATAGAAGGTGTGTCTCCATTTACGGTATTCAAATCTATCTTACCATGATGCTTTCACATTCATGCCCTTTGTGACGCCAATGCCTTTTCTCTTTTTGATGGTTGAGGTTCCTCTTCAATTGGATTTTTTTCGTCAATCGTATCTAATTTCTTCTTCTGACGATATTCCCTCATCCATTATTTATTTACTTTTTATTAGTTTCATAATCTTCATCTTTTGGTTTATTCCTTCTTTGTTTCCTCAGCATGGCAGATAATTTTACCCGTAGCATGGTAATGAGAAAAATATCAGTTCCTAAAAAATGAATACATACAAATAAATGAAATATATTTCATTCAAGGCTTCATAAAAAATACTTACATACATTTCTATATGCTGCCCCTACCTTTTCAACCCTACTGCATTAGCAAGCTAGTGAGCTCACTAGCTTATCAATGCTACCACATTTTGCATACATTTCTATGAAAAATTATTGTCAAACAATTAAAATTCCTTGTCCATGGTTCCATTTTTAGCCTATCTTGTAATCATGGCATGCCACATTACCACATTTATTTAAGGCATTCCATCCAAAAAAATCATGTGAGAATTGGCAAGCTAGTGAGCCCACTAGCTTGCCAATGCGATAGGGTTGACAAGGTAGGGGCAGCGTGAAAAAATGCCTCATAGAAATGGGGAATCATAGTGATGTTAATGAGGCATTTTTTCATGTTTCCTCTACATTGTCAACCCTACCATATTGGCAAGCTAGTGAACTCACTAGCTTTCCAATAGAGTTGACAAGGTAGGGGTAGCATATGCCTCATATAAATGGGGTCTCACAGTGATGTACGTAGCGGATCACTATGAGACCCCATTTCTATGAGGCATATGCTGCCCCTACCTTGTCAACCCTACCACATTGTCGAGCTAGTGAGCTCAATAGCTTGCCAATGCTACCATATTTTGTATACATTTCTATAAAAAATATTATTGTCAAACAATTCACATTCCTTGTCCATGCTTCCATTTTCAGCCTATCTTGCAATCATGGCATGCCCCATTACCACATTTATTTAAGGCATTCCATCCAAAAATCATGTGAGAATTGGAAAGCTAGTGAGCTCACTAGCTTTCCAGTTTGGTAGGGTTGACAAGGTAGGGGCAGTGTGAACAAATGCCTCATAGAAATGGAGACTCATAGTGATGTAAATCACCATGATTCCCCACTTCCATGAGGCATTTTTTCACAAGGCCCCTACCTTGTCAACCCTACCGCATTTTCTTGTGGCATGCCATGATTGCAAGATAGGCTACACCTTTCCCCATGTTGCTAACTTAGCCTTGAATAAAGAGTCTTGAAACAATGGAGAGAAGGGTTAGAATCCCTTGTAGGTAGACTAATCAAGGAAACATTTAAAATATATCACAACATAAGTGATGAGGTAAATTTAGAAATAGAGATGAAAGCTAAAATAGATTCAAAGGTCTATCAATGTGGGAGGAGTATATTCCAATTTTGTAGAGACATGTATGAAAAATTTGGTAGCATATACAATGCAATCAGATATTTGATAAAATGCACATCACCATGAGACCCCATTTCTTTGAGGCATTTCTTCAAATAACTAATTTCCTTGTCCATGTTGTTTGATAAAATAATTTGGTAGACATGTATGGAAAATTTGGTAGCATAGACAAGGAAATCAGTTGCTTGGTATAACTATTTGACAAAATACCTCAATGAGATATGTCCTCGTGGACTAGAATGATTTTAGGTTATGCACAAAATAGATTTATTAAAAATTCTTTTGAAAATTTCAAGGATAGGCAATTTGTAGATGTTAAACCAAATCAACTACATTTTCCAACATCCCCCATGCATATACCAAAATGAAAACTTTGGAGAGTGGTATGCACATCCATAGTAAAGGATTGAGAAATGATGTATTATTTTACTTACTTAGAACTTCTATCATATCTATGTGTATACAAAATGTGGAATCATACACAAGGTAAGTCAATTGTTTAACAAAATGCCTCACAAAGATGTGGTTTAAAAATGTAATTGGAAAGTGTAAAGAATTGTGTGATTTAAAATGTGCATTGAAAAGCTAAGGTTATAATGACAAACAAAAAACTGATCAACATGGAATATGAGAATTAAAAAAATCAAAGCAAGCCAAAATAGAATGAAATAAAATGTGTAAATACTTCACATACCTAAAAAACTAGAGTTTCAAATGGAGTTCTACCCAATTATGTAGTCGTTTCTTCTTCTTTCCTCAATCTCATCAACAATTTGACTTTTTCAATAGATTTTTCCCCTTCAAAGTTCGATTGTATATCACTCTTGAATGGAATTCAGACTTGAATTGATATTATATGCCTTTCAACATAAAAAATATACTATTTCATGCAAAGGTGGTGGAATGTGAAAACATGCATGCACACTTCACAAAATCATCAAAAAAAAATTTTTTGTTGAAACATGTGTAGAATCAATAGAATATGTAGAATGTAGGCCTTGAGATCATGGGTATATTGATTTTTTTACTATTTTTAGAGCAAGACAAAACACACTCACATTATAACGTGAGTGCAAGATTTCTTTCTAAAATAACGACCATATCTCTACTACTTCAAAATGTGCTCGCATTATAAGAAAGTTGTTTTTTAATAGGCTTCTTTTCTCTCTCTTTCTCTCTAATCTCTAACCTCTACCCTTAAACCCTTAAACCCTCTACCCTCTACCCTCTATCTCTTTCCCACTCCCTCCCTCTCTATCTTTCAACCCTCTACCCTTAAACCCTAATCCATCAACCCCTATACCATCTACCCTATACAATGGACCCTCAACCCTAAACCCTAAACCGTATACCCTCAACCCTCTACCCTCAACCTTAATCCCTCAAACCTTAACCCTCAAACCCTAAACCATTAAACCCTCTACCCTACACATTAAATCCTCAACCCTTAATTCTCAATCCTCAACCCTTAATCCCTCAACCCTTAGACCCTAAACCCTCAACCTCTATACCCTCTACCTTATACATTAGACCCCCAACCGTCAACCATTAAACCCTAAACCCTCAACCTTTATAACCTCTACCCTATATATTGGACCCTCAAACCTAATCCTTCAACCATATACCCTCAAAACTATACCCTAAACCCTAAACCATCTACCCTCAACCCTAAACCCTCAACCCTAAACACTTAAACCCTAAAACCTTAAACATTCTACACTCTACCCTCAACCCTAATCCCTCAACCCTATACCCTCAGTTCTCAACCCTATAAACCCTATAGGTCTTCAACCCTATACCCTCAGTTCTCAACCCTCTAACCTATGCATTGGATCCTCAACCCTCATATATCTTTGTCTCTCGCTCCTCTTATCTCTTTCTCTCTATCTCACTTATCCCTCCATGTCTCCCTCCCTCCATCCCTCCTTCTCTACCCTAATCCTTCAACTGTATACCCTCAACCCTTAAACCCTTAAACATTCAAACCTAAAACCTAAACCCTAAACACTCAACCCTTAAACCCTAAACCCTTAAACACTCTATCCTCTACCCTCTACCCTCAACCCTAATCCCTCAACTCTTAAACCCTTAAACCCAAGTAAACTCTCTACCCTAATCCCTCAACTGTCAACCCTTAATACCTCAACCCTCTACCCTCAACCATTAAACCCTAATCCCTCAACCCCTATACCCTCTACCCTATATAATGGGCCCTCAACCCTAAACCCTAAACCCTATACCCTAAATCCTCTACCCTCAACCTTAATCCATCAACCCTCAACCCTTAAACCCTAAAGCCTAAACCCTCTACCCTATACATTAAATGCTCAACCTTCAATTCTCAACCCTCAAGCCTTAATCCCTCAACCTGTTGGAAAAACAAGGATAGACAATTGAAAGGGGGGTGACTTAGTTTTTACCAGAATAAAAAATATACAACATTAATCAACCTTATATCACAGATTTGACAATTAGTAGTGCAAACATACATAAGAGACAAGAAAACACCAATATTTTATATGTGGAAACCTTGTTAAGGGAAAACCCATGGTGGATGTTAGTCCACAAAATTATACCTTGTTAGAAGTATAATAAAGAATAAAAGGGAATCCACTTGCATTCAGGCACACTTCCTAGAGCACACTGCTCAAAGGGAAGGCTCACTACCTTACATACAGTAATCAAATTAAATCCATCTGATATATTTGAACTAAGAAATTAGCTTCTACAAAAGCCCAATTACAGTTCCAGTTAGGTGTACTAAAACTTCTTCAAACTCTTCAATGCTCTACTCAAACTCTTCCACACTTTTCTCTGAATGATTTGACCTTTATTCACACTTGCACATCACTTTTACACTTGAGCTCTTCCCCTAAATGAGGAAAATAATCTCATATATATATCCGCTACATAGTTTTACAACCACTATTCAGTCATCCACAAATAAAGAATGAATTACAACTGTCGGCCTTGATACATGAATAAATTAAAATGCGCACCAACACAAGTTGATCACAACATAGTGAGGACCCAAAAAAAAACCTCCAAACACGCAAAACAATAAAATATTAATCCTCATGGATCCACAACACGCTAACATAATCATGTCGGCCAAGAACATGAAAACTCAGGCACACAACGGAAGAATCTTTGATTACGAAGACTTCAATAAATGCGGACATACAACAAGGATAAAGCATGATCTAGAATCATCCATGAGCGTCATAGGTACATGTGCAACATATTAAATTACAATAATTTAATCCACTTCAACCAAGAACACCATCTACAGAAACTGAGTAACTGTAGGAACACAGATCTTCATAAATTCCACAAATATTTATGTGAACCTCTAAAACTTTTGGACAACATGAAACAAACCCTTTGAAGCAAAACTTCAGATCTTCAACACACGGAGATTTACAACATTTTGACCTTCTCAACTCCATTGGCTACCTGTACTATATTTTTAATAATTTTCTCAATATCCTCGACGTATACAACCTTAAGAAAATTCAATGCTAATAGTGTTGACATCAATGACAACCAAATATCAGCAACACAGCCACAACATCCAACAATCTCCCCCTTTGGCATTGATGGCAACACATGATGTTAAAAATAATACCATCAACCCAACTAACTCTTCTTCAACAATCTCCCCCTGATATTGTGCACTCTTTCTTGTTTCCTTCATTTCTTTCTTTCTCACATTTTTCACATTGTTTTTCTCCCCCTTCGACATCAATGGAAAAGGTACACATGCTCTGATCACAAATTTGAATCATCTGACTACTCCCCCTGAGTAGCAGCCACCACAACATCAATCCAAAATGAGATATGACTATGAATACATGGACTGATGCAAATACATGCATCTTAGATTTGATCAAGAGGGGAAATCACACCTAAATTTCCTCTGAGGTACTCAAAAGTATCCTTAGGCAACGACTTGGTAAAGATATCTGCAATTTTCTCTTTGGTAGGTATGTACTCCAATCTAACTTCTTTTTCACTTAATTTATCTCTCAAAAAGTGATATTTGATGGATATATGCTTTTTCTTTGAATGCAACACTAGATTCTTAGAAATGTTAATGGCACTTGAATTGTCAGAGAATATGGCAACAGGTTCATCATACTCAATTCTGAAATCTCTCATCATTTTCTTCATCCACAATACTTGGGTACAACTGTTTGCAGTAGCAATGTACTCTGCCTCAATAGTAGATAATGAAATTGAGTTCTACTTTATTCTTAACCAAGATACCAACTTTTTACTGAAGAAGAATACACCACCACTGGTATTCTTCCGGTCATCTACATCTCCTGCTCAATCAACATCAGTAAAAGCACTTAGAGTAAGATCATCATCCTTAGGATACCAAAGACTGAGATCAATTGTCCCTTTTAGATATCTAAATATTTTTTGTACAACAATCACATGGGACTCTTTAGGACCAGCTTGAAATCTAGCAACCATGCACACAAAATTCATTATATCTACCCTAGTCTGAGTCAAATAGAGAAATCCACCAATCATTGACCTGTATCTTGTCTCGTTTTCTTTAAGAGAATCATCTTTCTATGTAATTTTGCATCCGGTCACCATAGGTGTACCAAATAGTTTTTCATCTTCCATGCCAAACTTGTTCAGTAACTCTTTCACATACTTAGACTGATATACGAAGATTCCATCATCTAATTGAGTGATTTGTAGTCCTAAAAATAATTTCAGCTCTGCTATCATTGACATTTCAAATTCACTTTTCATTTCATCAAAAAATTTCATACACAAATCATCATCACCTCCAAAAATAATATCATCAACAAAGACTTCAATGATCAGTTCTTTGTTCTGATCCAACTTGAAATACAGATTGTTGTTAGCAGTACCTTTATTGAATCCAAGTTTCAACAAGTATTTGTCCAATCTAGCATACCAAGCTCTAGGAGCTTGTTTTAGTCCATAAAGAGATTTCTTCAATCGGCATACCATGCCCTTTTCATCAGTCAACTAAAATCCATCTATTTGTTCAACATAAACTTCTTCTTCTAGTTCACCATTTAGAAATGTTGACTTTACATCCATCTGATAAAATTTGTAATTCTTGAAAGTAGCATAAGGAAGAAGTAATCTAACAGCTTCATTTCTAGCAACAAGAGCAAAAGTTTCTTCAAAATCAATACCTTCCATCTGTGAGTATCCTTTGCAAACCAATCTTTCTTTGTTTCTGACCACATCACCTTGTTCATTCAGCTTATTCTGGAACACCCACTTGGTTCCAATCACATTTTTATTCTAAGGCCTAGGAACAAGATCCCATGTATCATTTTTCTGTATCTTCAATAGTTCTTCTTTCATGGCTTCCATCCAATGTTCATCCTTGCATGCTTCACTGATATTTCTAGGCTCAACTTTAGAGATTAGAAAATATTCTTCCAAAATTCTTTTTCTAGTTTGCACACCTTTTCTCTTGTCTCCTATGATCTGACTATCATAATAATTTTGTCTTACATACTTAGGAGTTTTGAGATTTTCTCTTACCTCTTGTTCTTGTGTCCTTTCTTCTGCACTTCTGCTATTTTCTAACTTTTTCATTCCCTTGGTTCACCGACACAATTTGAAGTTGATTATGTTCCTAAAAATTACTTTCATTGTTAGTACCATCATGTTGATCATCAGAATCATAACCACTAGATCTGGATGATTTACCAATATATTAATCAACCTTAAAATTTTCACTTTCAACCATTTTCTTCATCCTTTTATTAAAGCACCAGTAAGCTTTTCTTTTCTTTTAGCAGAGTATCCTAAAAATATTCCTTCATCACTTCTAGCATCAAACTTACCTATATCATCATCTCTCTTGATGTAGCATTTTCTTCCAAAGATTTTGAAATACTTGACAGTAGGCTTATAAGCAAACCATAGCTCAAAAGGTGTCTTACCAGAATTACTGTTGACATTCACCCTATTAATGGTGTACACAATAGTACTTACAACTTCTCTCCAATAGAAATGAGGAACATTTTCTTCCAACACCATGGTTCTAGCAGTGTCTAGAATGGTTTTGTTCTTTCTTTCAACAAATCCATTTTGTTGAGGGGTCCGAGGAGCAGATAGTTGTCTTTGTATTCCATGTTCTTCAAAAAAAGAATTGAATTCTCATGAAGTAAATTCACCACCTCTGTCTGACCTTATAAATTTGATCCTTTGACTTGTCCCATTCTCTTCCATAGCTTAAAAACTTTTGAACTTTTCTAATGCTTCATGTTTTTCTCTCAAGAAAGTGACCCATATCATTCTAGAATAATCATCAATGAGCAACATAAAATACCTTTCACCTTGTAGGCTTCTGATTATGGAAGGACCACATAGATCAGTATGTATCAAATCCAATACTCCATTAGAGCTATACTGTTTTCTTTGGAAATAATTTCTTGTTTTCTTTCTCATTTGACATTCCTTGCACATATTATTACTAGGCTTCACTAACTTAGGTAGATCTCTATATGCTTGAGTAGAGCTTATCTTGACAATGTTATCAAAGTTCACTTGACATAACCTCCTTTCCATAACTAGCTTACATCAATTTGAGCAATCAAACACCTTTCACTAGAAACACTCAATTGAAAGATATTACCTTTTGTCTTTGATCCTGAAGCAATCATATTTCCTTAACTTCCCAATAATCTGAACTTACCATTCTTGAACTACAGATTGTAACCTTTGTCTACCATCTTTCCAACACTCAATAAGTTATGCTTTAAGCCTTCTACATAAAGAACATCATCAATATTGTGCTTAACACCAAAATAAATAGTGCCTTTGCCATGAATCACACTAGAAGTGTTGTCTTCAAACCTCATAACAACACCATCATAGTTTTCCAAGCTTACAAATTTTCTTTTTTCACCAATCATATGATGTGAGCATCCATTGTCAATCACCCACTCATCTTTCTCTTCAACTTTGGCTACAAGAGATTTCTCAACATTCACATTACTAGCAGATTCAATGGACACCTGACCATTTTCTTTGAAATCTAGTGTTCTCAGGTTTATACTTTGAAACTCTTTCAGGACATCTAGATGCAAAATGACCTATCTTACTACAAGAAAAAAAATTAATAGGTAACTTTCCTTTGTACTTACCATGACCTCTCGATTCTCTTTTCACAATAAATGCTTCTAGTTCTTCCAATTCCTTTTCTTCATCTTCAATTCACTTCATCTCATCTTCATACCTGAATTTTCTCTTGGAAATTTCTCCCGAATCATATTGTTGGTTGCTTTTCCTGGATACAGTAGCCTTGAAAATAGATTTAGTCTTAGGAGAAGACTCAACAAATTCACTCAATTCAAATGCAACAATTTTTCCAATCAACATGTATTTTGTAATATTTGTCACTGTCTTGAGTTCTTCAATAGCATGATCTTTTGTCTTGTAAGAAGGGGGAAAAATATAAGTCTCTTAGCCACAATTTCATTATCATCCAAGGTTCCGTCGACACATCTAATGGCCATCACCTATTCATTTATCTTATGTGAGAAGGAATAGATGTTCTCATCTTTGCTCATCTTCAAGCTCTCCCATTTTGCTTTTAGACTTTGTAGCTTAGCACTTTTCACTAGTGTATCTCCTTCATACAATGTTGCCAGCTTTTTCCAAATTTGGTATGCAAGGGAATGCACTTGCATTCGGGCGCATTGCCTAGAGCACACTGATCAAAGAGAAGGCTCACTGTCTTACATACAATAATCAGATTAAATCCATCTGATGAAGTTGAACTGAGAAATTAGCTTCTACAAAATCTTGATTATAGTTCTAGTTAGGTGCACAAAAACTTCTTCAAACTCTTCCACCCTCTGCTCAAACTCTTCCACACTCTGCTCTAAATGATTTGAACTTTATTTTCACTTGTACATCATTTGTACACTTGAGAACTTCCCCTAAATGAGGAAGACAATCTCACATATATATATATATATATATATATATATATATATATATATCCACTACACAGATTTACAACCACTATTTAGTTGGCCACAAATAAAGAATGAATTACAACTGTCGACCTTGATACATGAATAAATTACAATGTGCACCAACACAAGTCGGTCACAACATAGTGAGGAGCCAAACAAACACCTCCAAACATGCCAAACAATAAAATATTAATCCTCATGGATCTACAACATGCTAACATCATCATGTTGGCCAAGAACATGAAAAATCAGGCACACAATGGAAGAATTTCTTATTATGAACACTTCAATCAATGTGGATGTACATCAAGGATAGAGCATGATCTAAAATCATCCATGAACATCACAGGTACATGCCCAGCACATGAAATTACCAGAATTTCATCCACTTCAACCAAGAACACCATCTACAGAAACTGAGTAACTGTAGGCACACAAATCTTCATAGCCTCCACAAATATTTATTCAAACCTCTGAAAATTTCAAAGAACATACTAGAAAGCTTCAAAACAAAACCTTTTGAAGTGCACCTTCAAATATTCAACACATAGAGCTTTACAACATTCTAACCTTCTCAACTCCACTAGTTTCCTGTACTATATTTTCTAGAATTTTCTCAACATCCTTGTCATATACAACCTTAAGCAGATTCAATTCTAATATTGTTGACATCAATGACAACCACATATCATCAACACAACCCTCAAACCTTAAACCCTAAACCTTCAACTCCTATACCCTCTACCCTATACATTGGACCCTCAACCCTAATCCTTCAACCATATACCCTCAAATCTATACCATAAACCCTAAACCCTCAACCCTCAACTCTAAACCATCAAACCTAAACCCTTAAACCCTAAACCCTTAAAAACTTGTATCGTCTACCCTCAACCCTAATCTCTCAACCCTATACCCTCAACCCAATATACTAAACCATCGACCCTATAGGTCCTCAACCCTACACCCTAAATTCTCAACCCTCTACCTTATACATTGGATTCTAAACCCTCATATATATTTGTCCCTCCCTCCTCTTCTCTCCTCTCTATCTCACTTATCCCTACATATCTCCCTCCATCCATCCCTCCCTCTCTACCCTAATCCCTCAACCATATACACTCAACCCTTAAACCCTTAAACACTCAACCCTAAACCCTAAACCCTAAACCCTCAACCCTCAACCATTAAACCCTAAACCCTTAAACCCTCTACCCTTTACCCTCTACCCAATACCCTATACCCTCAACCCTTAAACCCTTAAACCCAAGTAAACTCTCTACCCTAATCCCTCAACCCTCAACCCTTAATCCCTCAACCCTTAAAACTTCAATCCTCTACCCTCCACCCTCAACCATTAAACCCTAATCCCTCAACCCCTATACCCTCTACCCTATACAATGGACCCTCAACCCTAAACCCTAAACCCTATACCCTATACCCTTTACCCTCAACCCTAAACCCTTAAACCCTCTACCCTCTACCCTCTACCCTATACATTAAACCCTCAATTATGAACCCTAAACCCTTAGTCCCTCAATCCTCAACCCTTAAACCCTAAACCCTCAACCCCTATACCCTATACAATATACATTGGAACCCTCAACCCTAAACTCTAAACACTTAAAACTTCTACCCTCTACCCTCAACCCAATACCCTAAACCACCAACCCTATAGGTCCTCAACCCTATACCCTCAATTATCAACCCTCTACCCTATACATTGGATCCTCAACCCTCATATATCTTTGTTGCTCCCTCCTCTTCTCTCCTCTCCATCTCACTTATCCCTCCATCTCTCCCTCCATCCATCCCTCCCTCTCTACTCTAATCCATCAATCATATACCCTCAACCCTTAAACCCTTAAACACTAAACTCTAAACCCTAAAACCTCAACCCTCTACCCTCCCTCAGCCCTAATCCCTCAACCATTAAACCCTTAAACCTAGGTAAACTCTTTACCCTAATCCCTCAATCCTCAACCCTTATACCCTAATTCCTCAACCCCTATACCCTCTACCAGGTATACATTAGAACCTCAACCCTAATCCCCCAACCCTATACCTCAATCCTCTACCCTCAACCTAAGAACCCTCAATCCTCAACCATTAAACCCTAAACCCTTAAACCCTAAAACCTTAAACCCTCTACCATCTACCCTCTACCCTATACATTAAACCTTCAACCCTCAACCCTTAATCCATCAATCCTCAACCCTCAAACCCTAAATCATCAACCCCATATACCCTCTACCCTATAAATTGGACCCTCAACCCTAATCCCTCAACCCTATACCCTCAACCTAATACCCTAAACCATAAACCCTATAGGTCCTCAACTCTATACCCTCTACCCTGTATATTGGATCCTCAAACCTCATAGATATTTGTCCCACCCTCCTCTTATCTCCTTCTCTCTATCTTACTTCTCCCTCCATATCTCCCTCCCTCCATCCCTCCCTCTCTACCCTAATACCTCAATGATAAACCCTCAATGCTTAAACCCTTAAACACAACCCTAAACCCTCAACCCTAATCCCTCAACCCTTAGAACCTTAAACCCAAGTAAACTCTCTACCCTAATCCCTCAACCCTCAACCCTTAATACCTCAACCCTTAAACCCTCAACCCTCTACCATCAACCATCAACCCTTAAACTTTTAAACCCTAATCCACCAACCCCTATACCCTCTACCCTATACATTGGACCCTCAACCCTCAACCCTAATCCCTCAAACCTATACCCTCAATCCTCTACCCTCTGCAGGGAAGCTAAGGTAGTGGAACAACTTTCTACACTAATCTTGAGAGGAGAATAATACAAAAAAATTATAGATATTTAATAGTTACATAAAATTTAAACAAAAATAAATGTAAATATCCTGAATACTACAACACCTTGATTTATGTGAGGAAAACCATTTGAGGAGAAAAACCCCACACTCCAAAATATGCCCTATATATTATTCAGTAAATCACAAAGATTACAATATACTTGCAGAGCAATATTTTCATAGAAGTATCGCAACTCAAAGATCAAGAGGCAACACAACTACTAACAGACTCTCAAAATATATCACCGTCTCTCTCTGTATTGTAGTTGTAACATAAAACCCTCATAAAATAGAGTTACATTCTAGGGAAATACATGCCAACAAAATATCCACCATTAGATATAAAACCCTAATAATTAATGGTCTAGATTTACAATGTATCAACTCTCGCCGATGACACAATGATTGCTAAGTCGCAAAAAACTCAAATATCAAAACCTCTTATTAGAGGTTATGAAGTTCTGAAAACCTACGACTCACTAATAAAAAATATGGTATCCTTCACTTCACAGTCGCTAAGTCATTGAAAAATCAAACCTCAGAACCTCTTTTTAGAGGGTACGAAGTTCTGAAAACCCATGACCCACTGAAAGCAAAGAGAACCTCAAAGACACTAAGTCAAGAGGCTATGAAACTCTAGAACCTCATGAATTAAGTTAAAAAACCTTAGAATCCAATGACTTCAACAACAAACCATTGCAAGATTGAGACATAATTTCCCAAAAAATCTCCCAATTGTTGAACACCTTGCAAGAGCAATGGGAGGGAGTAAACATTGTCTCTTAATTTCCAGGGGCCAAAAGGCCCATAATATTTGAACACCATTTGAACTTCTCTATGCTCATAGGATTAGTTAAAGAATCAAAAACATTCATTAAAGTCTCTAACTTAACCAACTTCACCCTACCATCTTCGACCATATCTCAAACAAAATGATATTGTACATCAATGTGCTTGGTCCTAGCATGAAATTTTGGGTTCTTGGCTAGACATATCACACTCTAACTATCACAATAAATTTTCACTGTACCCTGATTTATTCTAATATCTAAACATAATATCTCAAGCCAAATGGCTTCTTTACAAGCATGAGTAGCTAGCATATACTCTACTTCAGTAGTGGACAAACAAGCACAACTTGTTGCTTACTCATCCAATTGATTACACCATCGAATAATGTAAACACATAAGCACTGATGGATTGTCTGCTATCAATATCTGTTAGGAATAAGGTGTCTCAACCTTGGATAATTCCTATTCTTATTATTTGTTTTGTAAAATGTATTTCTTGCAAATAATGTAATTAAGTGTGAGTGTACATGTCTAGTTTGCATGTTGATGTGTCACTCCACTTAATGTGTCGGCATCTTGAATTGTGTGTAAGGAGATCATGGCTGAAACGGTTATGACGGATTCCTATGACACGTAAGAGCTATGTCTGGAAGATTCAATGACAGGTGAAGACATGTGGCAATTGATAAAGTTGAGTACTGTACACTCTTCCACGATAGTGGGGTTCGGGTTCCTATTTTCTCGGAGAATGGTAAAACCCTAATACAGTTATCTTCGGAAGTTGCCCTAAAAGGGAAGCGCATGATATAAGCGTTTTTTAGGGTTGCGAAGATTTGTGATGTGAGTGTATTGTTGGAACGTTTTTCATGCTGCCGCATTTTGTCTTCAAGAGTTGGAAATCTCCTGAAAGAACTTGCATTGCAAGTGTGTTGTAACCGTTGTGTTGAAGATAATACATTGTGCAGGTTTTGGAGTGCTGGGGTTTTTTACCGAAAGGTTTTCCCCAGGGTAAATCATTGTGTCATTCTTCATTTTCTGTATGTATGGTATATTGCTGCAATATCTTTGTTAAGTAGATTAACGAATCTGAAATTGTAAGGGTTTAAAACGAATTTGCACCATACTTTCCTTAAGAGAGTGTAGGAAGCTGTTTCCGCACCTGAGTTTCCTTACAAGTGGTATCAGAGCCTGATCAACTTTTGATCCTAGTTGTTGGGTAGGGTTTTTTGAGCTAATCTCAAGTTGAGTGGGAGTTTTTTTGTGCAGAGCATTCTGAATCTTATTTGCAGATTGAGATGGCAAGTTCCTCATACAGTAGAATGGAGGTGGAGAAATTTAATGGCACTAATTTCGAGTTGTGGAAACTCAAGATGGAAGACATGCTTGAAGACCGCGATCTATGGGAGGCTACTTCACTTGATGTGAAACCTGTAGCGATACCTCAAGCGGATTGGGATATCAAGGATCGGAAGGCTAAGGGTCTCATCAGACTCTGTCTAGCAGATGCCGTTCTTCTGAATGTTCTTGATGAGACTACTGCAAATTCTTTATGGAAACGGCTTGGGTCTGTGTATCAGGCCAAATCTCTGGTGAATAAGTTGTTCCTGAGAAAGAAGTTGTATTCTTTAAGAATGGAGGAAGGTGGATCCATAACTGATCATCTCAATGCATTCAATTTATTGATTGCACAGTTGGCATCATCTGGTGCCAAGATTGAGGAGGAGGATCGATGTATGACCCTACTTTGTTCCTTGCCGGATGTGGTGTCTTCGCTGCTGTCTGAGGAGATGCGAAGAAAGACTTCGGATTCGTATAAGGAAGCCCTTGCTGTTCACGGGAGATCCAACGACAAAGGAAAGCAGAATGACAATAAGTCAAAGAAGGGCAGATCCAAATCTCGTGGGAGTTCTAAGACTCCTGGAAAGTCCAAGGCGAAATGTTGGAACTGTGATAAATCTGGGCACTTCCGGAGGGACTGCAAAGAACCGAAGAAGAAGAAGAAAGGCTCAGATTCAGCTTCTGAAAAATCTCAAGAAGATGGAGATGCTTTTATTGCAGCTTTGGCAGCCCATGCATCTGATGATGTGTGGTTAGTAGACTCGGGTGCTTCTTTTCACATGACCTCTCATCGAAACTGGTTCTCAAAATATGAAGAGTTTGATGGTGGAAAGGTGTACTTGGGTGATGATTCTCACCTAAAGATAGTTGGACGCGGAAGGGTCACTATCAGATTTCCTGATGGACGAGTAAAGGGAATCAATGGAGTTATGCACATTCCGGGTTTGGCACGAAACCTATTATCTGTAAGTATGTTGAATGATGTAGGTGTGCAAGTTGTTTTTTCGAAAGATGGATGCAAGATGATAAGAGGATCTATGGTGCTCGCTAAAGGTACTAGGAGAGGTACTTTGTTTCAGCTTGATGCATGCATTGCTCAATGCAATAGTTCTTCTGTTTCAAAGAAGAGAGCGGCTATCACTTCATCCCCACCATCTGAACGAGCAGTAAAGAAGATTGTGGCAATGGGTTCCGATGGCAGTGCAGTAAGTGTGCCTAAGGGTGTAAACACTTTGGAAGGCAAGCTTCCTGCAGAAAAGACAATGTTGTGGCATATGAGATTTGGCCACATTGGTGAGAAGGGTCTTAGGACCTTGAAAACTAAAAATCTCGTTGAGGGGCTAAATGATTGTAATCTCGAATTCGATTTCTGTGAACACTGTGTTTATGGTAAGCAAAATCGTGTTCAGTTCTACTCTAGTTCTCACAAGTCTTCTGGACTTTTGGATCTTATTCATTCTGATGTTTTTGGTCCTGTAAAAGTTCCTTCTATCTCCAGTTCTGTATATTTTGTATCTTTTATAGATGATTACAGTAGAAGGACTTGGATATATTTCCTAAAAAGTAAGACACAGGTTTTCAGTCGGTTCAAGGAATTTAAGGCTCTCGTGGAGAATCAGACTGGTAAAAGAATCAAGTGTGTGAGAACTGATAATGGTGGTGAGTTTTGTTCCACAGAGTTTGAACAGTTCTGTAAAGAACGAGGAATCGAGAGACATAAGACAACTCCTTACACCCCGCAGCAAAATGGAGTTGCAGAGAGAATGAACAGGACACTGATGGAGAAGGCTAGGAGTATGCTTAGTGGAGCTGGCCTAGAACAAAAATTTTGGGCCGAAGCTGTTGCCACTGCTTGCTATCTGGTTAACAGATCTCCTACATCAGCTCTTGTTGGTAAGACACCCATGGAGGTGTGGTCTGGTAAGAAGCCTTCAATTAGACATCTTCGTGTTTTTGGTTGTGAAGCTTATGCACATGTTCCAAAGGAGAAAAGATCTAAGTTGGAAAACAAAGCTGTCAAATGTATTTTCATCGGATACAGTGTTGGTGTGAAAGGATACAAGCTTTGGAATCCTATGACTAGTAAGGTGTTGTATAGTAGAAATGTTATTTTCAGAGAGCTAACATCTTCTCCTATTGTGCTACAACCAGATGAAAAAGAAAAGGAAAAAGATGTTGTTCAGTTTCCTCCTACCCCTGAGAAGACTGAACAGAGAGACCATGTTGGGTCTAATGATGAGGAGAGCTCTAGCAGCTCTGATAGTTCGGAAGAAGAGGAAGAACAACCTCAACCTCAGCCCTTGAGGAGATCCATGAGAGAAAGAAAGCAACCAGAAAGGTTTGGTTATTCTATGTTAGATTCCAGTTGTGCTTTTGCTTTGATTACTAACACTGATGAGCCTAGATCTGTGAAAGAGGCTTTGGGCATGGAAGATGCAGGTTCCTGGATTGAGGCTATGGATGATGAGATGGCTTCATTGGAGAAAAACAAAACTTGGGACCTTGTACCTTTGCCTAAAGGGAGAAAATCTGTTGGCTGTAAATGGGTGTTCAAGAAGAAATTCTGTGCAGATGGCAGTGTTGAAAGGTACAAAGCTAGATTGGTTGCAAAGGGGTATTCACAGGTAGAGGGAATAGATTATGGTGAAATATTCTCTCCTATTGCAAAGTTGACATCCATTAGATTTTTGTTATCACTTGCTGCATCATATGATTTAGAGATAGAACAGATGGATGTGAAGACAACTTTCCTTCATGGTGATTTGGAGGAAGAGATTTATATGTCACAGCCTGAGCACTACATTGTTAAAGGAAATCTCTATATGGTTTGAAGCAATCTCCTAGGATGTGGTACCTTAAGTTTGATGCCTTTGTGTTGTCAATTGGATTTGTAAGATCAAAATCAAATCATTGTGTTTATTTCAGAGTTGAAAATGATCGCCTTCTTATTGTTGCATTATATGTTGATGATATGTTGCTGTTTGGGAAGGGTAAGGGTATGATTTTCGATTTTAAATCTCAGTTGTCAGCACAGTTTGAGATGAAAGATCTTGGGGCAGCAAGGTACATCTTGGGTATGGAAATCAGTAGAGACAAGTCTAATAGAAAACTTTGGTTGAGTCAAAGTAAGTATGTGAAGTCTGTGTTGGACAGGTTCAGCATGGCAGATTGTAGACCACTATGTGTTCCTGTTTCAATGGGAACAAAGTTATCTGTAGATGATTGTCCAAAATCTCCTAGTGAGGTGGAGGACATGAGTAGAGTACCTTATGCTAGTGCAGTTGGCAGTCTTATGTATGCTATGGTCTGTACTAGGCCAGACATTGCCCAAGCAGTGGGAGTCCTGAGTCGGTTTATGGCTAACCCTGGACGGGTACATTGGGATGTAGTTAAGCGAGTATTCAGATATTTGAGGGGTACATCAGATTACTCCATATGTTACCATGGTAAATCTTCTGGATCTCCGCATTCAGTTTGTATTCATGGGTTTGTGGATTCAGATTGGGTAGGTGATATTAACAGCAGGAGATCCACCAGTGCTTATGTGTTCACTATGTTTGGTGATGCCATCAGTTGGATGAGTAAGCGACAACCTATGGTTGCTTTGTCCACTACAGAAGCTGAGTACATGGCTACTACTCATTCTTGTAAGGAAGCCATTTGGCTTAGGAGATTGTGTTCTGATGTTGGTGTTGATGCAGAACAGATTACTATTTGGTGTGACAGTCAGAGTGCTATTTGCCTTGTGAAGAATCCAACTTTCCATGCCAGAACGAAGCACATTGATGTGCAGTTTCACTTTGTGAGAGATATGGTGGAAGATGGAAAGATAAATTTGGAGAAGGTAGATACTGTGAAGAATGTTGCAAATGCATTAACGAAACCAGTGGGCACTATGAAGTTCAGATGGTGTTTGGATTCTATGGGCCTTTTGGCCTATAGTGGTTAATTCCTGTTATGTTCCTATTGCTCTTACAAGGTGTTCGATAAGTGGGAGAATGTTAGGAATAAGGTGTCTCAACCTTGGATAATTCCTATTCTTATTATTTGTTTTGTAAAATGTATTTCTTGCAAATAATGTAATTAAGTGTGAGTGTACATAGTTTGCATCTTTGATGTGTCCTCCACTTAATGTGTAGGCATCTGTGAATTATTGTGTAAGGAGATCTTGGCTGAAAGCGGTTATAGTAGTTCTATGACGGCTACGTAGAGCTATGCGGAAATTCAATGGCAGGAGTGAAGGCATATGGCAATTATTAAGTTAGTCTTTGTACCTCTTCCACGATGCGATGAAGTTGGGGAGACATCGCCAGCTGCATTCAGTTCCTATTTTCTTGCTTTGGAGAATGAAGCTTCTCTTATCTGGATTATATCTTTGGAAGTTGCCCTAAGGGAAGCATGATATAAAAGCGTTTTTAAGGTTCTTGAAGGCCATGATGTAGGTCTTATTGTTGGAGCGTTTTTTATCTTAGCATTTTGTCTTCAAGAGTTGAAATCTCCACAGAAGAAGAACTTGCATTGCCAAGTGTGTTATGTTTCGTTATTATTGAAGATAATACATTGTCTGCAGGAGGTTTTGAGTCTTTGGTTTTTTCAGAAAGATTCCAAGGGAGTAATATTCTTCATTTTATGTATGGTATATTGCTGCAATATCTTTGTTAAGTAGATTAACGAATCTGAAATTGTAAGGGTTTAAAACAAATTTGCACCATACTTTCCTTAAGAGATTAGTGTAGGAAGCTGTTTCCGCACCTGAGTTTCCTTACACTTCCCCTTCTCCTGACACCGAGCATTCCACATCAATACTAAATCATCCCTTTCAAATTTTCTCTTCTTGGCCTTTTTATCAAAAATGTATTTCATTTGTGACTGCAATTTTGTATTCTACTTCTGAACCACCCTTCTCACTTCATCAAGCTCTGCAAGTTTTTCCATTCTTTCCTCCATTGGATTAGAAATATCCAAGTCTTCTTGCAGAATAAAGTTATATAGTGGCAAAAGATTTTGCTATGGCATCCTAGCTTATGCCCATACACCAATTCAAATGGAGATTTTTTAGTTGCCTTCTTCACTGTAATCCTATCCGCCCATACAACCAATCTTAACTTTGAATCCCATGCCCTTTTATTTGTATCATGCATTCTCCTTACTATCTTCAAAATATTTTTATTGCTTGACTTTGCCTGACCATTAGCTTGCGATTGATATGGGGAAAAATAATAAATATTAATTCCATATGTTTTTCAAAATTCTTTAAATTCATCTGATCTAAAACAATTCCCATTATCTGTGATCAATTTGACTGGAGTGCCAAATCTAGTCATAACATTCTCCATCAAAAAATTCACTACCACTTTGCTTGTTGCTTGCCTAGTTGGAACAACCTCCACTTGATCTTTCCTATATTTCTCCAATGAAATCAACTCCCCATTGCTGAAAAGGTACTTCTACCTACAAAGGTCTAAGTGGCAATGCTCCCTGATACTTCAACTTTCCTTAAAATTTCTGACAAGCCTCACACTTCCTCACATATGCAAAAGAATCATTGAATACCCTAGGCCAATAATAACCAGCCCTGAGAATATTGTGTGCAGTAGTATTAGAAAAATAATGGCCTCCAGACCCTTCATGCATTTCTCTCAAAACATATTTTTCTTAGGATTCATCTAAACATAATAGCAGTATACCATCTCTATTTTTCCAGAATATATCCCCTTCTATAAAAACATATTTAGAAGCCTGCAACTTCAAGGCTTTCCTTTGATTATCATTCAACCCTTTAGGGCACATCATATTTTTCAGATAATGTATTACATTTTTAAACCATGGAGTATGCTCAATACTTGCTACAACTTCTTCCTTACCTTCAACATTGCAGATTTGGTTTGCTTAAATATTTGTTTCTTCCATCAACCTGGCTAGACCATGTCCTCTTACCAACTTGGTAATCTGAATCTCCATGTTGAATTCTTGAATTTTGTTAATCCACCTGCATCTCTTCCCTATCACTTCTATCTACACCAGAATATCCTTCACAGCTGCATGTGGGACATAAGCAATTATCTTAGCTCCAACAAGGTAAGGTCTGAAAGCCTTTGCTTCTTTGACCAGTGCATAAGCCTATTTTTCCATGATATCATACTTGAGCTCTGACCCCTACAAAGATTTACTAAAAAAATAAACAAACTGCTCATGACCTTCATCATTTTTTTGTAGCATGATAGCAACTATGGTATGGAATGAAGCAAAAGAAAAAATATGAAATGGCTTGGTAAAATCAGGAGACTTTAGGATAGGGGCTTCTTTGATAGCCTTTTTTATAGATATGAAGGCATCCATAGCATCAACAATCCAGTCCAATTTTTCTCCTTTTTTCAACGTCTTAGATATAGGTTTAACAATCTCAATAAAATTGGACACAAAACTCCTAACAAAATTTATTTGGCCAAAGAATGATTGGATTGCTTTGACAGTTTTGGGAATGGGAATTTTATCTATGGAATCTACCCTTTCAGGATCTATCCTAATCCCATCTTTAGACACAATATGCCCCAAAAGTTTACCTTTTGTGGTAGGAAAATGACATTTTTAGGATTAAGACTTATACCATATTCCAAAGCTTTGATGAAGATCTTCTCCAAATCACCAACATGATTCTCTTCCCTTTTCGAATAAGTAGTGAGGTCATCTTGATATACCACCATTATAGCATTGATTAGATCTACAAATGCCACATCCATGGCCCTTTGAAAGGTAGCTCCTACATTTTTGAGACCAAATGACATTCTTACATAGACATATTTTCCCCATGGAGTTGTAAAAGCTATTTTATACTACTCAGATTCTTTGACCTTAATCTGATTATAACCAGAGAAACCATCCATCATAGATAATAGCTCACACCCTATTACTTTATGCAATATAGCCTCCATGTTAGGGAGAGGGTAATTATCTTTGAGGGATGCCACATTTAAATTTTTGAAGTCCACACACAGTCTAATATCTCCGTTCTTCTTTCTTACATGGACTAGGTTTGACACCCATGTTGAATTCTTGATTAGTTTGATGATACCTCC